>NRSV01000072.1:0-182038 GCA_002286855.1 Bipolaris cookei
ACAGCACAACGTACCAAATTGTAACTAGGTAGATAGAACGGCCTTTGGCCAAAGTCCTACATAGCCAACGGCTGATACAGGACTATAATGGAATAATAATAATGATGTCGTCAACGTACATTTTCGGCCGGAGCTCGGACATGTCAATTATGAACTTGTTTAGTGGAGCGTACCCCACGCAGCGCGATCGCAGACGGAAACGCACAATGTTCAAATCTAAACTAGTTACATTTCATACCTGCTACAAACCTATGGATTGGTCACATTTGGATTTTAACGAAGACTCCGAGTCGAACTTTATTTTTTGAGAATATTCCGAAACTTTAACGTTATTTGTAATAATCTAAATGGTATCTTTGAAGAAGAAAAACAGCCATCCAGAGATGAGCCGAAGCCTAAAACATGCATGTACTCAAGAAGTATAAATTATCCAGACCAGACGGCTCCTTCGCCAAACGACCTGAATTCCAAAATCGTCAGCTACCTCTGGTAGAAAGCAAACGCCGAATAACCTCTTTCGAGGGAGGTATATGCAAAATAAGCCCTATATATACAAGCGAAGAACGCAATTGCAAACAACTATTGCAACAATAGAGTGGTGGTGGGCGAGAAGCGGTAGAAAAATGAAGGCCCAATCACGATTAGATGTGATTAAAGTTGTCTGTCCGACTACTTTGAGAATGGAAATCCGACCGGTGTACTACCAAAAGACATTTCGAGCTCTTTTTCCAAAGGTGTACTGTCGTAGTCAATGTCTATCATCGGCGTCGTAGTTATTTCCGGAAGTAGGCTACCGAGCTGTAGATCCTTCTCTGCAGTAGGAGTGCTCTCGATGGTAACTTTTTCAAGAATCTTGCCTAAACTGTTTGCCGTATCTGGCCTTTCAAATTCTTCCTCATCGACATCCATGGCTGTTGGTATGCCGTGCGCGATGTTGTAATTGCGCGTCAAGTACTGCTGCAGACGATATTCTTGCCTGGCCCAACTCTCGTCAACTAGCCCCAGCGCGGCCTTGATGTCTTGGTCTGACAGACCCGTCGGGTAGTTGGGCTCTTTTGCAGTCTTGCTGACCACTCTGTTTGCGATTCTGCTTCGAACAGAGGATGATTTTGATTGGTTGTTTGTTGGCAAATCGTCACGCATTGATTTGACTTGGTCTTCCGTTTGCTTGAGCGCCATTTGGCGGGACTCATGCATGGATGGAAGATATAGGAGGGTAGTATTTCGATGAAGCGCATTAACAAGATCCGTGAAGCCAGTCAAGGCAATACCATTATCTTCACAGTATAGATATTGCAGGGTATTATTGACCTTGAGCACATCTGCAAGGGTACTCGCGCCTTGTACGCCCAGCTTTTGATCTAATTTTGTTAGTTTCTTGACTATCCTATACTCAAGACCATGAACTTACACCTGATGTACAAAGCACGCAATGTTTTGTTGCGCTGAAGTCCTCGCAACGCTCGGTTGATACCGACGCCTAATTTGGTTGTTTCAAGGCGAGAGTCTTCGCCAGAGATATCGAGCCACTCAAGGCTTTTGTTATCAGCGAACATCTTTTCTAATGCTTGGCACGTCTCTTCTGAAGCGTCACATGGTAGAGATGCTCGCGAGATATCTAACTGTCGAATAGTGTTATTGGCGGCCAAAGCGAGTATCATCTTCCGAAAGTCGGTGTCTTCTTCAAACTCAAGCAAACGAAGAGTGAAGCTCGACGGGGCGAGGCCATTAGCGATTGCTTTTGTTAACGCGTCCAAGTCTTCCTCGATTCTATTCTCGCTGACATCAAGATGGAGGTCGCGAGCCTTGCCCGGATGTTCGGTCATTGCGTGCAGAAGAAAAGCAATGTCCCTTCCAGTAAGAAAGCAATGATCTAACTTTATCTCGCGAAGGGCTGACGACCGTTTGTAGTTAGAAAGGTAGCCGGCGATGGCATCAACGGTAGCCGCATTGAGCGATGTTCCGCTAAGGATCAGCTCTTGTAATCTCCAGCCTTGGAATGTCTCAACGGATATTAGGGATTCAAGACCAGACGATCGCGCAAGATGTGAGAGATTCAGTCGTGTGAGATAGCCAAAAACGCCGATTTGAGAGTCGAAAATGCTTGGTGAAAGGCGGAAAGGATTGGACGATAGATCGATGGCTTCTAGTGTGGTTTCTTGCGCACGCAATGCGTCTAGGACAAGAGACAATGCACGGTCGGTAAGACCACACCCGCTCAATTCTAGTCCCCTTAGATGGCAAGCTCGCTCGACACCTGCGGCGACGAGATAATCCAAGTCGGTATCCCCCAGTTGTATTCTGTTAAGAGCTATCCAATCGACGTTTGTTGTTTGGTATTTGCACAGTGGAAACAGCGCTTCCACGATGGCGCAGCCCTGGTCTCTTGCACTACCTCTGGATTCCCCGTGGTCGCTGGGTTTCCGCGTGATACAACCCGAAAAGTCCATTCTTCGAAGCTTCCGGTTTGTCAGGGCCAATGCGCGGATCTCCTGCACCAATAGACAAGATCGCTCTAATTCTTCGATATCCAAGCGCGCGTACGTGCCGCGTTTTGTCTTAAGACAAAGATGCTCTGCGCCATTTGGGTCTTTAAGCCCATTCAAAATATCCAGGTGTACATCTTTGAATGAGATTCCACCAAACGTTTCGTTGTACCTCAAGGCACGCATTACAGCAAGGAGTTCAAGTGTAGTATACTGGGCTCTCCGGGAGTTGGGTGGAAGGAGCTCGAACCGTGGAGAGTCTTCTGGTGGATACGTAATCTGATAGCTAATGTTCTCTGGCTGGACGTCATAAGCGATACAATAACCTATTAAAGTGCGATCCAGAGAGTCAGGGTCCATAGGGTGTGGGCTCTCTTGTCGTACAATGTCTTGGTGTACCTCCTCGGGGACCAGAAAATCCAATGGGCGCGTCTCCCATTCCGGTCTTAGACTAGCTTCAACATATTGTAGGCGAACAGCTATGTCTCGTGAGGCAAGCGACGCCAGTTGAAGCACCTTTGGTCTTTCTAGAGGTTTTCTGCATGCTGTCAGAGTTGCTCTCGCTATGGGCATTCGAGCACGTACCTGAAGGTCAACTGAAAAGTATCATCAATCTCGTTGACACGAACTTCAGTCAGGGTCAGGATACCATGTGACAATTGTGTGTTTTGGGACACCAAGGATGGACTGGAAGATCGTTGCGAAGGCGGCTTGAATAACGGGATGATGTGTACTTTATGCACGCCAATTGCAAGAAAACATACTGAAGCAGATGCCTTTGTCAGATCATCAGATGAAGATCTGGCTGTGGTTTTCCCTTGGGGCCTGAGGACAACTTTGTATATGGCATAGTGTGGAGGCACATAGTCTCGCTCTGCTTCTACGACGCGCGCAGCCAGATGGGAGTTATGTGCAGAGATGGGCTTTGCATCACAGAGTCGGGCTGCATTGGCGGCATGTCTTATGATCTTGAGCCAAGCAAACATGTCTTCGGGATCGCCGAATTGGAGAGTCATGGAAGAGGCATGATTGGACTCATCATCCAGGTAATACAGCTCGAGGGCAAAGTGCGGCCGTCCGTCGTCTAAGTGGTATGCGGCAACAATGTGACGCAGGGGAATTCCTTGATGACGATCACCAGACGATTCTGAGGCTAGGGACTGGAGCTCATGTGTTGATCCAATAGAGGGGCTGTGGCTGTGTCTGTATGTACTCAAGCGATGCGAGGATGAGACCTTACGATACTCAGTTCCATCGCCTGGAATCAAGTGCACTGGGGCGCATTCGGCAAAAGCCTCAGCTGCTTTGGATTGGCCCTTGAAGCGGATTAGATGCTTCTCGGTCAGTACCAAATATTCCTTCTTCTTCCTGAACATGGAACTGCTCGTCTGCACCTCTCCATGGTGCAAGACCTGAAGATTGTTCACATCTTCGAACAAGTATTCTCCAAAAATAGTCGAGTTCCGCGTCGAGGTTGCCGAGAGGGGCTCGGGGTCGTCATCGCCGGGAAGTTTGTAGCCACGAAAAGAGCTGAAGACGGAGCTGGCACGCTTCAGCTGGCTCTTAGAAAGATTGGATCGGGCTGAATCAGGCGGTTCGGGGGTGTTGGAGCTGGCTCCCATGGAGCCGTTGATAGTGAATGGTTCTGCATGTTGTGATATGTCGGAGAGATTCGAAATGAAGGAGGCGGTGCGGCGCTTCCGCAGCAGATTCGAGGGCTGGGTGTCGTCCTTGCTGCTCTGGGAAGTGAGGACATTGAGAGAGCTGCGACCGAAAATGCTCCTCCGTTTGTCTTTGGACATTCCGGGGTTGCAGGTTTGCGCGCACAGCCCAGTACGAGCTCAGCGGCGCGACTGTCGCATATAGAAAGTAGAACAGCCCTCGGTGGAAGAAGCAACGGATGCGCGTCGGTAGCTAGGTTGGAAAGCGTCGAGGTGTGGAGAGTGAGCCAGAAGAGTGGAGTTGGGACTGAGTGTCGAGGCGTAGCCAATGAACATGCAGGCGCAGGCGCATGCGCGAAGAAGTAAGAAGATAATAACAATAACAACAACAACAACAACAACAACAACAACAATAGCGGGATGGTTACGGGGCAGCAGTCGCAGTGCAGACGTCAGGCTCGGATTTTTAGTGGGACGGCGTTGGCGGTGGTGGTGCAATGGCGATGTCCCATTATTCATGTGCCGTAGGTGGGCGCATATGGCATCAGGGTTTCCGGGGATGATGATGCCTTACGTTTGTCTGAACGAGGGGGACCGGCAGCCTGCTCACGCCTAAGACGCGAAAAAAATACGTACAAGCAGAACGCCCCGCACCGGCAAAGAAGGAGGAGAAGGGGGACGCGAAGTCCACAGGGTTCTGTCTAGGTAGTAGTATTACTGTCTACAAGACATGCGCCCAATGGCGGAGTGGGTGGGCCTCTGGTGCCATCTCCGCGCGTCCTGACTGTTGCTCTTATATGTCACGTGATGCCCTCGAATAGGCGATCGCCCGGCGTTAACAAAACAAAACGCCGATGGATTTTCTGAAAATGTCGAAGCGTCACTGTCAATGTTCATCTCAACCGCCGCCCTCACTCTTCACTACGCCAACACTTTTCGATGCTGAGCCGCCAACTGGTGCGAGCCTCGCCACGGCACTGGAACCATGCATGTTTCTTCTGCGCTGCCGAAAGCCTGCCGCGCCCGCTGCTGCGCCAGCCCTTCAGCGCCACTGCTGCTGTGCTGAAGCGAGATGTGGCTAAGAAAGCTGCAAAGTCTGCAAAATCTGCAAAATCTGCAAAGCCTGCAAAGGCTACAAAGGCTCGCAGAAAGTCAAAGAATGCCCGTGAAATAGAAGAGACCGAGGATGTAGCGGCGGACGAGCATGACGACGACATTGGCATGTCTCTCAAAGACGCACTCCTTGGTCGCAAGCCGGGAACGCAGAAACGGACAACTGGAGAACGTGAGAAGTTGAATATTAGCTCGATTCAGTCAAGAGAGCTCAAATTCGAGGCTGTGCCAGTGGAAAAACCGCCTGTGCCCATGCTAGCCTATGGACTTGATCGCGTGCTTTTCAACCCTGGCGTGTACCGACTGCAGGACCCACGGTCAAGAGTGTACAACTTTGACCACTACCTAGAGAGGATCATGCCAGCCCACGAGTTTGATTTCAAAGCCTTGAGCGAGTACAAGACTTCCTCCAAGGACCAAGACTTGCTCGCCTTGACAAAGAACATTGGCGCAAAGTTCACGGGCTCCACATCCAGCATGTCGGGCATCCTGCAGCACTTCCATTTCGTTCTGTCCAACTTTCGAAAGCTCAACCACGACATGCTCTCACGCCAGTTCCCAGATCCGTCTGCAAATTTTTCGAAAATCACTCTCGGTCCCAGTACTATCTTTCTGAGACATAAGGACGGCATCTATGCAATTGACGCAGACAAGTCCTACGACAGACCCAATATTATGAGTTGGCTTGGCCATTCTCTGGAAAAGTTGCTCACGACTGAGCGAAGCGAGTTCGAAAGATATCGTAGATCGAACCCTGAGCAGGCCCCTGCAGAGGATAATTCCAGCCGTTGCTATCACTATTCGAAGCAAGGTAACATTATGATGCGGTCCCAACTGGATGCAGTCGACCCCCGACTCCCCGGAACGGGAGTTTTCGATTTGAAGACGAGGGCTGTTGTTTCGATTCGTATGAACCACAAAGAATACGAAGAAGGCTCGGGTTACCAGCTACGACATGCGCTGGGCGAGTGGGAGTCTTTTGAGCGTGAGTTCTATGACATGACACGTGCCACGCTGCTCAAATACTCACTGCAAGTCCGGATGGGGCGAATGGATGGCATTTTCGTCGCCTTTCACAACATTGAGCGCATCTTTGGCTTTCAGTATCTCAGCTTACCAGATATGGATGCTGTTCTTCATGGACAGCACGACACATCCTTGGGAGACGAGGAGTTCAAGGTCTCTATCAGCCTGGTTGATGAACTTCTAACCAAGGCTACCACTCAGTTCCCCGATACAGTAAGCTACTTTTGTCGACTTCATATTTATAGTCATTCACTAATTCGGACATAGTCTTTGAGGTTGCATTTTGAAGCACGCGAAGGCAAGACGCCCTTCATGTACGTGTTTGCTGAGCCCGTCACTGAGGAGCAAGCGGACGAGATTCAACAGGCCGGAGAAACTGCTCAACAAGACTTTGCGCGGGATATTGTGGGTATACCAGAAGATGATCGGAGAACTCAAGAAGCTTGGCAAGACATCCAAGACGATGTTGACGAGCAAATCAGTGAGGATCAGAAAAGCATCTCGATAGCCGAGAGTAGCGAAGCCGATGCATCTCAGCAAGAAGCACTCGATGCTTCCGAGGACGCGTCCGAAGACGTTTCTAAAGAGCCTACTGAGGAAGCTGCTGACGAAACCGTTGAGGAGCTTGCCGAGGAGTCTACTAATGATGGAGATGAGGAAAGCGTAGGAGGTGTAGAGGATATACCTGAACCTAACTCGGTCTCGGAGGGACCATTGATGGGGTGGACATTGAGCATCCGTAATCTGGTGAACGGGGGCTACGTCGAGAGGCCCGTCGACTTTACAGAACAAGACGAGTGGAAGGTTGAGTACCACATCAAGGAGATTCCAGAGCAGACTCGCTGGAGACTGTACAACGCACTGAAAGAGCGGCGGCGTCAACTGATTGGACTGGATGAAGAGGAGACGGACAAGAAGCTCAAGCCCTACCGTGATCTGATCTCAAGGTTCAGCCACCGCGGGCGGCAATGGAGAATAGAGCAAGATCAGCTTAACAAATCAAAGGGAGTGCAGGTGTTCCGGCCACTCGGGCCTGGCTCCGATGCTGCACGCGAACATGATGAAGCTGCGACAGCAAAGACGGAGGAGACTACAAAGGTTGAATGAAGAAGCGATAGAGTCTGGGGCAACCAAGAGAAGAACGAAGAGATATTGGATGGTGTGCTCAATATCTCCGTCATATTAGCAGCCGTTGCTGTTACATGGACAAGGAATTATTCACTATTCCAAGAATGGCGCGAATAAGTATGAAGATATGAGTGTACGCTTCAGGGTTGTCATGTAAGATAAATGTACAATAGAACAAAAGCTACGAAGCGGGAAACATGAAGCAGTTTGTGCATGTTTGGAGCCATGTGCGGCATTGACCGTTAGGTGCATGTGTGACGCAATAATAGTCAACTGTGCATAGCATCCCTGCTCTTCTACCCGCAATTGGCGACGTGAAAGCTCCGCATAGCTCCTCCGCAAAGCTCACGCCTTATGCTCCCCGCCATGACTGCTGCCAGACAAGACACAAGCGTGCCTTCTCCGCATATCGCCAGTCCGCGCTCATTTCTTTGGTGTTTATAGGCCGTTGCCGCTGCCAAACGCGTTTGCGCCCGCTTGCCTGCCGTCCCGCTCCCGCCCAAAGACCTTTACCAGGCACCCTGCGCAAGCAACACCTCTGAACCCCCACTCCACCACACCCGACCAGACCACCACCACCACCATGGAGGCGGCAGATGTGGAGGCCAACATCGACCTCCTGCTCAGCTTCGGTGCCGACCAGCTGGACAGAACGGAGGCTAGACAGCTACTCGCGGTACGAAAGGCACCCCGCTCAAGCACATCGCCCGCGCTTTATGCGCATGGGCTAACAGCATTTCGCAGAATCATGGCAACAGCGTCGAAGCCGCCATGGATAAATACTTCAGCAGCATGGAGCAACAAGGCGGCATCTCGGTACTGAAATCCCATCTGCGTAACTCCCAGCCCAAGTGGGATGAGACTGTTTTTGGAGGTGCTATGTACGGTGCCGACGATGCAACCGTTCCCAGTATGTTGGCCTGGACTCCACAACATATCGAGGGATAATGTGGCTAACAGGCGCTCGTGTCAGGTTTCAATATTGACTACGCTCCAGGACATGACAACTACCCCCACAGCAATGTCAATAGCAGAGCACCCACGCGCCCACCTTCTCGGACCAGCATCGCCTCCAACCAAGCCCAGGCCGGCGACGCCCCAATGCAGAGTCAGTCTATTGCGCTCAGTACTACGCCCGACATTCACCGTACTGATTGAGAGATAGGCATAGAAGACCAAGAGAGTGGGGTCATTGGCTCAAACTCCAACTTCAGGCCAGCTACTGGAGATAATTACGAAACCTCTCAATGGGCCTTGGTATCCACAGCCACCGAGATCATCGCCGACCCAATACCTATCCAGCGAAAGCGCGAACAAGGTCAGCCCGCTATCCTCAAGCCGTCGTCCAACTTCAACTATCTATCCAGTCTCATTCCCATCATACATTCAATACCACTATTTCGGAATGCGCTCCTATGTCCCGGCATACTACAAGAGGACTATTGGATAGGCGAAGATTGGTGGAGAGGCAATCCAACTGAGACTGGGCGCATATTCGATGACAGCATAGGCCGTTCAGAAGCTCACAACTTGGAGATTATCCACGAGGCACAGCGTCTCATGGCTTTCCTCGACAACACGGACAGGATCTACGGATCAGTGAATGCCTTACTGCAGACCGAGGCTTGGGCAGAAAACCAGTCGGCTGTCGAGGATCCTGACGACGATTTGCTCAAGTTCCTAGTTATGTGGGGCTTTGCGGTACAGAGTCATGTACCGAATGTCGAGTTGAATGGTCTTCTTCGTTCCACTGTCAATGTCGCGGGAACAACACAAGAAAGCTTTGCGCTCGACACCACTGTCACACGAGATCAGTCAAGGCCCGACTTCAATTTATATGATGTCCTCGACGACACACTCTTTTCCTCAGCAGTAGGAAGCGCGCACATACGCGACGCCAGCAATGTCCTCATTATCCGCCTGACCTCGTCAAACACAGAGGCGTCCGATCTTGGATGTCGTGTACCAGCCACTCTCTATGTCGACCGCTACCTCGAGAAGAACAAGCATGTCATTGACAGCATGTACAGCGATATCAGACAGCATGAAGAGCAGCTGAATTCCATCCAGAAACAGCTGGAAAAGCTGAAATACTATACTCCAAAGAAGGCCGGTGCCAAGAAAGTGGAATCACTACAACTGCTTCGAACCAGCATGACCACATATGAACATCCAGAGGCAGATGATTCCCCCGAGGATGCACTGGTCTTATCCCAGCTTCAAGACCTCTATAAAAGTATTGAGGACAAGCTTGCGACACTTGAGAAGCAGACTGAGCACACGAAGAACATGATTGTCGGTATCTCTGGTAGATTCAAGCCCCGCGTAGACGATGGTGCTACGGACGATGATACTGGGGACGCTATAGGTGGTGCGGCTGGGAAGGCTGCAACAGAGTCTGTAGAACCAGTCAAAGTTGATTTCCCGGAGGGCCAGACACCAGAGGATTCCATGCACTACCCATATCATCTCCATGGCGTGGCCACTCGCCGTGACGTAGTCTATGTGCGACACCCAGACATCCAATCCGATGTTCCAGGCGCAATGCAGTGGTGGCGAATGCAGTACGACTCTGAATCTTCGAACCCAATAATAAGGCGGGACCGCCTCACGCTCCAAGAGGTTATTGAGCGAGCGACTACCGAATCTGCTTCGGCACTTCTCGTCTACGCCAACGATGACGCCATGTCAGTCGAGCCCGTACCACTAGCAAAGCCCCTCCTCGATTTCGTCAAGCGCGACAATCTCAACTTCCTGGAAGAGTTGCAAAAGAACGCAACAGGTTGGAAATGTTACAACGACTACGACAATGCCGCTCAGACAAGTTGGGATACCGGCACAGCGCGGTGGGACAAACCTCCCGTAGGAGACTGGGTCGAAGATACTTTTCCCGCAGACAACAACGACTGGAGCCAAATATCCACCAAGGAACTCCACGATCGCGCTCGCAATGATTCAAACATGAGTTCTGCTACTTTGACTCCAAATACAGAAGTTGACGACGACGTCAACGACAACGCTTCTGGTGCGGCCGTCCAACCTTATCCCGCCCGACCCGCGGTTTCTCAGCTCAGCAATGCGAGTAGCGAGACTGTAGGTAGAAGCGACGATATTATGGATGTTGATACCCAGAAGTTACAGAATAAGGTGTTGTTCTCGGATGTGGATATGCCGGATGCGATGGATGAGGTTGATGCACGGCATGGGAAGGCTGTGGAGGAGATGAAAAAGGGTGGGTAGTTGTGTGCCATTTAAGTTGTGGTACTTGGGGTATTGTTTACGAAGGAAATGCATGGGTTGGCGTCCTGAGGCTTGTCGCTCGGTGTTGGGGCGGCTGGTGAACGGGTAGGTGTAAGGAAGTTGGTATCGTATGATTTGTAGTGTAATACTGAACATGCCACTCTACCTATTCAATCCCGCGTCTGATTGTCCTAGTTTTGTGACTTTTAATCTTTTTCCTACACTTTTCTCTGCTACAAAACGATTTTATGTAAGTTCTCAAGAATATGTGTGCAAAAGCTTAACTGATAGTTTTTGGTCTTGCACTCAGCCTTATTTTCTTTTTGTTGACCTGAACAAAGGCATATGAGAATATGAAATATTTTACTTGTAGAAGAGTTTGGGGTGTATGTTTCATACTGAAATCACGCATCCATTAATCTCACTTCATAATCTCCATCTAGTACACCATCTCATTGTCATAATTATGGTATCCCTCTCCTACAATAATAGCCTTTGCTTTTCCCCAGCCCCTTACCCCTGCATCTCGATTCCGCCCGAGCCATGCAATACCTCGCCCGTGCAGTACGATCCCAACGGCGACGCAAGATGCACATAGCACGTGGCCATCTCAACAGGCATGCCTGGCCGATTCAACGGACAAGCCCCCACGCCCAGCGACTCCATTGCATCTGCAGGGTTGTTCTTGGTTGCAGGTTGAAGCGGCGTCCAGCTAGATGATTATTATGAGTAATTAGTATTATTGCTTTGAAAAAGGAAAGAAATAACGATAATAGCAGTGGCATGTACGAACTCAGAGCGAGAAACTTACATGATTCCAGGCGCGACTGCGTTGACTCTGATTCCCTTTGGTGCTTGCTGCTGCGCCAGACCCCTGGTAAAGGTTGCGATTGCGCCTTTGGTAGATGCGTAGTCGAGGAGTGTGGGGTTGGACATGTAGGCTGCGACAGAGGTGCTGTTGACGATGCAATCGCCGCGCTTCATGTGCTTGAGCGCGTACTTGCTCATTGCGAACATGGAAATGACGTTTGTCTGGAATGTTTTCTCTGTTACATCGAGGTCGATCTCGGTAATGTCGGTAGCCATTTCTTGCATTGCGGCTTTTTGATTTTTCATCAATCAGCACATTCTTCTTTGACGGGCTTGTAAATGCATACAAAAAAGAGGAAGAAGGAAAACTCACCATTGTTGACCAGTACATTCAACTTTCCAAATACCTTCATGTGCTGCTCAACGGCTTGCTCGCAGTTCTTGCGCTTCCGCAAATTGAGTTGCATGAGGTTGGCTTTGCGGCCCGCCTCTTCAATTTTCTTCTTCACGTACTGCGCGTCTTCCTCTTCCTCGGGCAAATACACAATGCTTACATCTGCGCCTTCTCTTGCAAACAAAATGGCGACTGCGCGTCCAATGCCAGAGTCGCCACCAGTGATTAGCGCTGCTTTGCCTTGGAGCAGGCTACGGCCTTCGTATTCTTTGAGATACGGCTTCTGGTTGTCGTCCCAGAATTCGAGGCGCGACCATTCTGCTTTTTGCTCCATTTTGGCATCGAGACCGGGTCCACCTTCTTGGTTTTGCGCTGTGATTGACGTCGCGGGGTACGCGGTGACGGGGCTGTTGTCGTCGCTCATGTTGGATGGTTAGTGGGGGATGTTTGTGTGATTGGCTTGAAATGAGATTATGGAAGAGATTGATTTGTATGTTTGTTTTCTGTGAAGATGTTTCCGGAAGGAGATCTACGCAGTTTCAGAAACTGTTTATAATGTAGGTGAGGGTACGGTGGGGTGAGTATTTGTTTGAGTCGTCATAGAACGTCATTGCATAATATGTATGCATAGTCAACGCCCAATACACACGTCACTTTTGTGATGTATCTAGGTAATAGGATCCTTCCTTATTACAGTTTTGGTTGTGTATTGAGTTTGCCCCAGAGGCTTGTGCTACACGGTGAGATGCGCTGTGATTGGTTCCATGAGGCTCTCCTGATATTCACCCACTAGTTAGAACATCTTATTTAATACCCGAAAATCAAAACAGCCCAGAAACACAGAGGCAAAGCATTTTGCAGGTAAGAAATAAGCCCTAAGAGGTCTTCTTCTTGCATTTGAAAAAAGACAGGATTAGTTAGGCATTGTCTTCCCAATGCCAGTTTTCTCATTCTAGATTGGAATGGAAATACAGATGCAGCCACAAAGATTTGATGCTCGCGCAAAAGATCCTGGATGCTCGGATTTGTAGTTCTAAATGCCGGTTTTGGCATTGAATCTCTAGCGGTTCCGTAGATATATTATACAATGATATATGGGGTGTGTGCTTTCCTGGTTCAAATTTTGGCACTGGAATGAGTAAGCTGGATAAAGAAGGTAGCAGCGCATAGACTGCTTCAGAAGAAGTTATCTTCGAGCGGAATTAAATCCAGTCGTTCAAGTCGATGTACTCATTGAGTCAAAAGTGCACAGTGAAAATGATTGTTATTTAGACATTGCTTTGGGTATGGTTCTGGTATTATAGGATGCTCTTGTGCTTTGAAGAGCAAGCTGTAGCCAGTCCAGCGAACAGACGCTCAAGAGAGGCCGATATAATCATCTCTTGCATATGCCAAGACTTAACCACTTGATCCGTGCTGAAGAGCAAAAATAAAGTCGAAAACATACGACAGCGGGGATTCGCCAGTGGTCACCCACCTGACTACTAATCCGCCGATAAACTGCTTAAATAGGGATGATCAAACGGGGATCCTTGCTCTCAGTTTTCTATAGTCGTATGTGCCAAAATATCGTTGTTAACTTTCCCATATGCTTACATAGATTGATTTCTTGGTGAGTTAAGATCCTTAGAAACGACAACTCCCACCAAGACCAAGCCACTGCTCATAACCAGACGCTGATTCCAACCAGCTACTGTCACTTCTTACACTACTATTCACATAAATCGATTAATCATGTTTCCAAGAGTGGATTTTATTCTCGCAGATATGTACAAGAGTAACGACAACTTTTCTCGGAGTCAAGGTAGGATTTTACTTCTTTGAGATAAGAGAGCACATGTTATAGCGAAATATCAAGATTCTTCTGCCTCAAAGTTTGCAATGCCCATTGATACTTGCGATTCTCACCACTGTAGAAGGAACAATTCTTTGTATATGGAGAAGTTATCGCCAATGTGGTAGTGGCTTCTAGACATGGCTAACGTGGATACTACAGTATCTGGATCTCAGCAGATGTAGACAATCAATCTTACCTCCCGCTTTGACAACTCCAATGTGCTGTTGTAAATAACGGACATGTCTCTAATATCTGAGTCGCTTTGCACCTAGTATGATTCATCGGCTGTATTTTACCGAAAGACCAAACAGCCTGGATACGTATAGCGAGCTGGCATGAAAGAGGTCTCAGTGTTTTCTAATAAGACTGCAGGTCGAGTGGCCAGCTGAACATCTATACTACGGGTTGCCGGAGCAAATCATTAGACCTTAGACGTGGAATACATTGTTACAGTGCTTCTTACACTGTTTTTTGGATGTCTAACGATGGAGTGGAACAAAGCTAGGATACGGCTGATCTCGATGTCCACACTGACCCTGTTGTGAGGACTCAAGCCAACCTCGGATTTTTGCAAACGCCATTGGAGCTTAGTATGAGACGCAATAGCGAGCTTGCATATAAATGTGTTTAAGCTGGCAGCAAGTCTTAGATTGGCACTGCACATGAGCTTGATTAGTCGTCTACTGGCAAGTAAATTTGAATACCTAAGTATAAAACAGGAACTCAGCAACCTCATTGATTCGTAAGTGGCTTGCAACAGGCAGGATACGATGAACTTGCGTGCGTGCGTTTATTAGGAATGCAACACAAGCAATAGACGCATCATCCAACAAATGGGCAGAGTCATATCTAGCACGCAAGTCGAGGCAAAACCATACATCCATAACGCCAGTGGCAACGCTGCATCGGACAAAACATCTAAAAATGACAAAAGCGAGAATGGCGATGACAATAATGGGTGTATTCCGATGCGGAAGCCATCTTGTGGTGCTAGCCTTCGATGTCAATGCGCCACCCCAGCCGACTACGAGGTCCCAAGCTGCGCCAAGCTCCAGGGAGGGGTTTGGGTTGAATGGCAGAGCAACAAATGGAACCTTGCGCGTAAAGCTGCTACCTCTATTAGCCAACTATTACACGTATTCGCGTATATGAGCAAGGATTGTTGAGCTCGAGTGTGCGTGCACTTTGAGCGAATATGGGATGAGTGCAAGCCCGACACTGAGAATGGACACCAAGGATGCAACAACAGCTTTCTGATACATAAGATACTTGTGTAGTGGTGTTGGGATACCGATTCCCGAGATTAAATTTGCAATAAGGATGAAAAAAAAGATGAGTTGCAGAGACTTAGGAAGGGTGGTAGATGAAGATATAGCATCAACAATGTTTGGAATAAGCATCGAGTAATGAGAAATGCGTGGTGGTCATTGGACCTCAGTTGAATTGAGCACTGGTAGCTGCACTAGAGCCCGCCAAAAGAAACATTCGGAAATTTCATTAGGCGACCTTAGTGTACGAACCTAGAGATAGCAGGGCTAGATGTTTGCCTTTTCTCTCAGGCATCCTGGCAAAAGGCCCTATTCGGGTACATCACAGACAAAACACCGATCTGGACATATGGGTTGCTTGTCTGTAACCCACCCAAATCAGGATCAGGGATCGCACAGCACCAACTGTCTCGCAAGGAATAGGCACAAGACTTTTTCATATAGAAGCACAAAGTGTCAGTTGGTCATGGAAGCAGCTTATACACCTGACATGCTTCTCGAAACGTACAACAAGCAGGCTGCATAAGGCGTCCGGACGATGGAGCCGGATGTCACGGCTATGCTAAGCTAGTGGCTGAAGCTTGGTCTAACAGGACTCGCCGATTCTTGGGCGATTTCTTGAGCGCCTGGCCCATTATGGGCGGAGTATACCAAGACATCCGACAAAGCGCGCACCTCGTGCTCGTATTACGAACTCAGTGGGGTCTAACTGACTCCTGGATCCTGAAACACTGCACAGCGTCTTTTTAAACAGTGGGGAATCCTTGTTGCAGTAGCGAACCATATTTTCTGCAGACGCTATCTGGGTGTTGAGAGAGTATTGCACACGTCAATAGGCTGTTTATCGATAGCTCTTTTCGCTTGAGGCTGACGGCTGAAACAACGGCGTTGTGCGGTTGGCGTACGGCAATGGGAGCCCTGTACAACCCCTGTTGGCACCTGACTGCGAGCCGAGAGGTGGCCCGACCACAAGAAAAGCACACTTTGTCATTTTGAACCAAAGAAGACACAACGTCACTGCCTTGTGATTCGTCCTGTCGATTAATTAGATCTATCCCGGCCCCCTCCGGATTCCACTGAAAAGTCTTGAGGGGGTCGTCCAGACCTGTGGATACTTGGTTCAGGAAGAAATAGTGCTGATCTAGTCAACAGAAATGAGGCAAAGGCAGCCGCAGCGGCATAGTGGAGACGATAGCGTCAGCCAACTCTGTCATTCGAAAGGATGCTCAAGACCCAGACCGCTAGGAAAGGTCGTTCAACACCCTGGTGACCCAAGTGTCCTTCTAGTTCTGTTGTACCTACATTAGCGTCAGGCACATATCCCACGTAATGGGGCGTCAGTGGGTATGGGCGTCAGCAGGCCGCAAGCCGGTGCCGGCAGAAGCCACAATGTAAACGATCGTCTTGCTTTTCGGGAAATGCGGGGGGAAGGGGGACCAAAGAAGCGTCTGGATCTCCTTGTAGGATCATTTCAGCCCTCGCTCCGACTATACATAAGGTCTTTTCGTTCCCTGTCTGTCTCGTTTTTCTTCACGCTCCAGCAAGCAAGTCATTCTTTCCTCAGTCAATCTTTGACTAGTCACTCTTTCATAGCCAGGTGCTATCAAAAACTCGCTCTTCGTCATTCTTTTTATACCCTTCTGCGTTACCTCGCCATCAATTCCTCCAAAGAACTGTTTTTTTGTAAATCACTGCCGCCATTATGTCCATGTCCAAGATCTTCCAGACTACTGCCCTTGTCGCAGCCCTCATTTCCACCGTTGCCGGCCACACTTCCGTTGAAAAGTTCGAGGCTGGAGGCAAGACCTACGAAGGCTACCGCCAGGCTACTAAGCAGGATCCCGGTAACCAGTCTCCTGCTTGGTGGACCGCTCAGGGCTGGGGATACCAGCCCGTCTATGGCGACAAGATCGCTCAGTAAGTCTACAAAGACAGTCATGGTTCATATCTAGACGAATCCTTACCAGTGTCTTAGCCCCGACATTATTGCTCACAAGGACGCTTCCCCCTCGCCTTACACTGTTCCAGTCCCCGCTGGATCTGATGTCATTTTTCACTGGCACCACGAAGGCAGCTGTGGCGCTGGCGAAGAGGGCTGGGACTGCTCCCACCACGGCTGGACTGCCACCTATCTCGCCCCTTGCAATGGCGACTGTGCCAAGGTCGACAAGACGACCCTCCAATTCTTCAAGATCCATGAGTCCGCCCTGATCGACTACCGCAAGGGCCGCTACTCATCTGGTTCACCCCAAGAGCAAACCGGCTACTGGGGCACCGACGCCATCTTCTATGACAACGGCAACACTCAGACAGTCAGGATTCCATCGGAAATTCCCAGCCAAAACTACGTCCTCCGGACCGAGGTCGTCTCCATCCACAACAACGGTGCTGTCAGCAACCGCCAGTTCTGGCCGCAAGCCTTCAACATCAAGGTGACTGGCGGTAAGAACGGCGCCAAGGTCCCTGCTGGAAAGAAGGGTACTGAGCTGTACAAGGCCAGCGACCCGCTCCTCAAGTGGGACCTTTACTGGCACAAGGCTGGCCAGACTTCTCCTGATGCTCCTGGACCTGAAATTGCATCTGTTGCTTCCAGCAACTCGAGGCGCCACGCCAGGGACTTTTCTTCTTAGATGACTTCTTCATCTTTCTTCAAGGCTTCTTTTATGGACATGGTTTCAGGTGGACTATGATCTGGGCTCTAGGGTCAAGACAAAAAGGGTAAACGGCCCGAATTTGCTTCAGCGGTGGTATTTGACGCACAATTCTTCTTCTGTTCCTTCGTGGAACTGGCTTTGAGAACACGACGCTTGCGGCACAATCTCATGATTTTTCTTCTTCTCTGTAGATACTTATCCTGCATCCCAACGGATGTGAATGGAAATGAAAATGCATATTCCGAGCTTCGAGCTCATTTCATACGTCGCCTTCACTTCTCCCGAATGATGTTTTGTGATGCAACCTTGTACTTTGTTTCCTAGGCCAGTCTTAGATCAAAAAATTTCGTAGGCATTTCCCAATATGCGCGTATCTGTTTTCACTAGTACACTTCAGGGTCCGCGGAAATGATCTATTCACGTTGTTTCCTCTGATCCACATCAACACGGACTACGTTGAATACGCTATCGACTCCTTTATTCCAAATTCTACACTAAAATGCCCCTTGCCGAAATTACAAATGGTAGTCAGACTATGTTTCTCCTACACTAACCCTTTTGACGAAGTCTGGTTCAATAATGTTAGTGTACCAGACTTCGCGTACAGGATTAGAATATAGCGTACCAGAATGATATATTATACCGTTTTGAGTAGTGTGATATACTGGTGTGTAATCGGTTCTTTTATTGATCGCGTTTTGTGTTGGGTGCCATAAGATAGACTATGGCGCTAAGATTTCTCGCCTATCGACAACCGCGGCTGGATATACAGCCATATTTTCATGGTCGAACGCATTTTCTTTTGAATTTGTCTTCAGATCTTGCCGAACTGAAAGTTGGAAATTTCCTTGGAATTAACAAGATTTTTCTTGGATCCACCTTTATGTCGTACATCATGACTATGTTCGCTCCTGCATGTAATCCCTTTCGCCTCCTGGTGTTAATTTGCATTATAAATAAACAAATCAAGTTAAAGTACTGTCTGTTTTCCCTACGAGTCTATGAACAATATTCTTTCTTTCTAGAAAAGTAGAGCAAACATAGCAGGTTTCCCTTCTTAAAAATCTCAACTATTGCCTATTACTGTTCTCTTCTCTTTCTCTTTCCGTACCGTCGCTGACTGTGTTGCCCCTCTTCGGGGTAGCATAGTGTAGTTAGTTGGCTCAATTAGGAGCTTGGCATGTGAAACGGCTTTCATGCTGTCGTGTCGGTGTTAGCAACCTCGATCGTGACTCTAAGGTGTTCGAGCAGGCCTGTGTCTAGGAGCCAGCTATCCCCACCTTATCCTTATCTCTAAGCAGTTTCTGGATCTGGGTTGTGCCTGCGCGGGCTAGAAGATTAGTTCTGGCCATTTTTGTGTCCGGACAATATGTTAGAACATGGGTGAGAGTCTGTCTGTTATGGCCACACGTGCAGTTAGGGTCTATGTTGGGTACTCCTACCTTGGCTAACTACGCTCGGAGCCCTAGAACCCCCGTCCACAGTAGCATTATAGCTGTGGCAAGGTGCTTAGGTTTGTCGTCATACAGATGTAGTGGCTGGTAGTCCCAGTGGTCTGTCCAGGTAGGTGCTGTGCGATGTGGCTTGTCTTTTGCTATCTTCCACTGTCGTTCCCACTCTTCTATGTAGAGCTGGCCTATTTCCTTCACCCCGCCGCGGAACTGTACTTGGCTGCCTCTGGTAGGCATTTGTGGATGACTTTGTTGCCTCTCTTTGACCATTCTCTGGGTAATCGTGCGGTAAGTTTTCATGGGCAGTTCTGGCCTCACGAGTGGGCGAGGGGGACGCACTCTCTGCCTTCTCCTCTCTTGTCTTGCAGTGATTGAGGTCCATATCTCGTCCATTTTCTTGACGATCTCTTGGGTGATTGGGTGGTTGGCAGTTTTTATCGCCCTTTGTCAAGCCTGTGTATCGACGTATGTCCAAAAGTGGCGTGCCACTCTCTCTTTCTATCGCTGCCGTTGGTGTCCGTTTGTACGCGCCTCTAATCTTGAGGAGACACTTGTTTTGCACCTTTGCATGCGTAGTTAGCGCTATATTTGGTTGCCTTTGCCCTTTGTTCCCCATTATGATTATTATTTTATTTTAACGTCCTGTTTCAGCCCTAAGGCTATATAAGACGTGTAAGCTGATGAGGCTTACAAGTATCTACGTAGTTACGTTCAATTTGGTGTAGATAGAGGCGAGGGGACTATCTAAATGAAGGTGAGGCTCGTAGCCTAGTGTAGCGGGTAGCAGTAGGGGGTCATGTGGGGTAAGAGTAGTAGGGGTATGTTAGAGTATAGGTACCTAGGATAGGTATATACTCTAGTTATCTGTATTTCATTTATACCATGCCTGTGTAGCGACCCTTGTTTCCTTAATAAAGGTAGTAGTAGCCTGTGTACCTTTTTCTGAATGTAGGAGAAAGGCTAGCGATAGGGGCTCTTTACTAACTTCTTGCACCTTAATACTGGCCTCCTTATGTAGCGTGCATCTTAGGATATGTGTGGGAGCCTGAGTCGATCTATTGTTGTAGGGGCAAACTTTAGAGTCTACTTTCCTCGTTTAAAAAAAAGTTTATTAAATAGCAATGGCCTAGTTTAAGCTGAAAGAAGGCGCTGGAGACTTCCCTACTAGTAAGGGGGATGTTTATCTGTCTCCTTATATTCCACTCGCACGCTGCTGCATAGGTATTTGAATTTTGGATCATAGCTTTTCTTCTGTATTATTCTAGAGAAATAAGCCATTCTCTTTCGCCTACCTGTTTTATCCGTGTACCTACGACAGCTAGGCTTGTCCTGCTATAAATAGGATTTAACTTTGTCGTTTCCTTTGCTAGGGTGTCTGATTTTTCATTTCCTATAATGTTCTAGTGGCTAGTTACCCAGTAGATTGCAAGTAATCTGCCTTTTTCTTTAATTTTTTTGTTGCCTTGATACATCTAAGTTTCCATTCTTGTCCAGTGTGATAGGCTAGAGCCTAGTTGGTGTGTTGTACCTCGATGGAATCTCGGCCTGCTCCTAAAATCCGGATGCCACCTAGAGCTCCGAGTCTCGCCGAGACTCGGTGCGCTCTGACCGACAACCGGAGCGACTAGGTCTTATCGACTCGATTGTGCAGGGGCAGCTAGCACTGTATATAGATAGCTACGTAGCTCAGAAGCTCAGTTCTCTATCGAATACAATCTTGTTACCAGGCATCGGCAACCTTTGCGCAGCCTCTCACATCCAGGGTTGTTAGAAGCAGTTTTTAGTCGTGGTATTGCAGTCTGGTTATCTACATATATTCTAACTTCCAGACAGTCTTCTACAGTGATTACCTTAGATTGTATATGAATTTGTGGTTTCTGTTTCGCTGGTGCCTTGCTTGAATCAAGATAACAGTAATCTAGGTAATTATGTTTTGTTCCACAGACACAGTCTCGAAGAGTGCTCTTTTAAGTTGTAGAGACTGAACTCGATTTAGTCGCCTCTCGCTTCCGCCTTAACTGGCCATCCTCCTCTTCTAACGTCCTGGGATTACGACCATACTTTCTACCCTGAGGTGTTACGTAAGCTGCGCGACGTTTAGTAATCTTTTCACTCGGAGGTACTATACTCCGAAATTGCTTAATATAGAAGCTTATCGTGATCCTATTGTCAGAGAGTATTAAGTTTAGCCTACTAAAGGTCTAAGGGTCATGTTAATCTTGTTCCTTGCTCTCTACATTGCTAGAGCATTAACTTCGTCGAAAGTATCGTCTGAATCGTCCTGGTTGGATTCGTTTCTGATATAGACCTAATACTTGCTTGCTCTGGGCTTGTCGTTTTCAACGCTTCAATAAGCGCATCAGCAATGCCCTCTATAATTGCTGTAGTTTAGTTAATGATACAGGCTTTACTTTTCGTTTGTGCGTTCTTTGACTTTATATAATTGTAGAATAGCGGATTGGTGTCTCGACACGCTTTGATAAAAGCTTCGCATATCTGCGGTTTACCGAGGTTCTCGATATTGTATCGTTTAGCACTGTTGATGAGCGCAGGCCAGCATCCTAATTTGTTAAATAAAATTGTTTTTATTTTTTACGTGTATTATCTTTACTATCTGCTTAAGTTGTTTGTAAGTAAAAAATAGTAGAAAGGCGCGAGTAAACGGTGCTGCCAACAGTAGGAACTATAGGCCAATTTGGAGTACCTATATTTTTGTCCACGAGGTGCCACGATACCACTGAGGTCCACAGTGAGCATAGAGCAATTCTCACAAACGAGGAGCGCAGTCGAGTATGTGTTGCGGCCGACATTGTCCGGGAAGATGGGGAAGGAGGGGGGAAAGAGGAAGCCAGACACGCAAATCTTCTAGAGGTTGTTGAACGCAGCAAAATTTGGAATTTATATGAATTATCTTTGTGCGTGCTATTGTTAGGACACGTCTACGATATCTCAGCTACGTGTGAGGACCGAGTTTGTAAAAACACAACATAATTTCATGTGCACGTCTGAATTGTAAATTATTCAGATCATTTTCATTAGCATTAATCTGGCAATAGCTAGACGCCTGTTCCAGTAAATCTACTAATCCTTCCAGAATTGTCCTTTGCCCTTCTCACGGCCTTTGACGTCAGCTTGTTTTACTACAAAAACACCCCGGTCGATCGTATTGATAACAACAAACCCGGAATCAAACGTATATGCAGACCAAGTGCCTGCATCCCAAAGTGCATCACCGCCTCCAGGCTTGGCATCGTCACGGGGGTATACGTCAAAGTACGCAATTTCCTTAACCTTTGAACCATCCGGATACCGAGGAATTGAAGAGACGTCGAGGATACGCAGGCCAGCTTGGTAGTTCGATTGATAAGAGAGGCCATCGTACACATATTGGTTGTGATCAACTGACCGGACGGTTGTCTTGTACAAACCACTGATAAACGGTTTCTCAAGATCTTGGATATCAACGATATACGTAACTGCAAATCCATCTTTCGCCGGGGAGTCTGGGGCTGTGCGGTTGGGGTCGATTTGACCTTCATCCAACTCATCATCAAGAACCAGATGTGTCTGCCAGTATGGATCGATAACCCAGCCTTGGTGGGTATACGAAGCACCGACATATGGAGTGCGAGAAATCATTTTTCCCGCGGTGCCGAAGCCTTTCTTGTTGGTTGCGTCTATCACGGTCAAGGTATCCTCTGAATACAAGAAGCAGATATCCCGTCCGTAATAACGTCGATCAGGTCCTCTGTACACGATACACTGGCTATCGTGCACATATCCGTCACCGGAAAAGCATCCCTCAACATAGGGCTTAGTTGGGTCATCCATGTTGATGAACATGGGGCCACCAGCGCAAGTATCATTACGGCCTGGACGTCCGCCGGCTCCGCAGGCAACGGCGTAGTTCTTCTCCTCGTTGGCGACGACGGTGTGGGTGCGGCCCTTGATACCCTGGTTGATGTCGACGAGGGCAACATCTTTAACTTTGTCAAAGGTATAGGGCTTCTTTGTAGAAAGCTTAAGCAGCTTCTTCAGGTCAAAGATCTGGACATGATGTCCAATGCCTTCAGACCCAACAATGAGAGAGTCGCCGAGGACTTTGATCTCACGCCAAATGACAGAGTCGTTCTGGGCGGGAAGACGACCAAGGTACTCGAGTTTGCCCTCCTTAGTAACCTCAGAGAAGGAAGCGCCATATGTTTGACCGATGGCAATCTATAATAGAGTTAGTATAGGCTCATGGCTTGTGAAACTGGCATTGTTGATGTGAAGTTCTATGTCACGTGATTTAAGATCACGTAATACTCAGCCTCACAGCGTCGCCCATCAGGACGACACCGAAGGAACCTCAAAAAAAAGAAAAGAACGAGTCTTTTCTAATTTGGATACAAGAGGAATGGATTTGGACTCGGATAAACTTACGAATTCACGGCCACGGTGTGTCCATCCCCAGGACCCAGAGCCCTCGCCGACAGCATCACCGAGTTCGGCGTGCGTCTTGAAATCGTACAAGTCAATATTGTTGCACCTGTACGTCTGGTCTGGGTCGTTCTTCACAGCCTCAACGCGACCAAACTTGCACTTGATAACGCTCTTGTCGGTCCTCTTCTGCTCAAAGCCGTTCCACCTGGCGCTGTCGAAGTTGCCAGCAGCACGTTGCTTAGCCCATGCAGACTGAGTCTGTTAGTATCTCATGTAATTAATGGACTGTCTTGAACCTACCTCCTTGCCGTTCATCATCAGCTCCATAACCTCTCCTGAGGCATATTGCTGACGAGTGAAGCCGCTGGCCGAGGCCAATGGCAGCAGTGTCGTGGCGATAGTAGCCCACTTCATGTTGAAGACGACTGCGGATTGACTTTGGGCAGTTGGGTGTGGGCTTCAAATTGGGAGCACAAGTATAGTCATTATATATCTTTCCCCTCTCCGTACTACACTACCGGAAGCACCGACTAAGTCATGGCGGTCTCCCGCCCTCGGTCACGGCCACTATACAGACCTTCCTATCACAGCTACAATCAACGAGTAGAATGATCCAAGACGCGCGCAGAAGCAACAATACTGGGCGCAGCATGCAACGGTATGCAAGCCAAGTCGTCTGTCAGGTCTTGGGAATACGGCTAAGAGTAGGATTCTCATATCATCTTCCCTGTGCCAAGAGCCGCCTCATCTTGGCCAGTATTTCGCCCGAACATCCACATGGCAGCGCATGGTATGCACCCTGCAAAAAACAACAACCAGGCCTCTGGCGGAATCCAACAAAAGCAGTGGCAGTAGAATAATTACAAGGATGGTAAATTATTGCTACATGCCGCTACTGTCACTGTTACCTCTCCTGAACACCATTGGTATCGTCTTGATTTCTTTGTTTGAGTATGCAGACCTCGCTGGTCAGCAAGGTGGCGGGGCCATGGACACGTGAAAGCTAGCTAATCTTCTCTTCTCCGAGTGCAAGGCCAGAATAGATAGCGTGGTCGGATTAGGCAGCTGCTCTTGTTGCCAAGCCATTGTGGAATTACACAACCAAAGAAATCCAAGCCACCCTGCCATCGGTGATTAACGTCTACAGAGGGCCTGAAAAGACGCGGCCCATTACCAGCCGACGGGAGCCATTAGCCGCAGTCGTTCTTTGCGGGCACCTTCCTGTAGGGGCGTGTTGTGGCAAAGATGTCAGCACTGGTCCAGGTGCACTGGCAGTGGGCAAAGGCAAAAGCACTGACGCCATGCCGTAGACTGATGGCCTTATCGCAGAGGTAGGCAGGTCGTTACATTGATCATATCTATACCCGGCTTGGCGTAGAAGTGCGACGCGGTTGGGATAGAGAGAGGCTGAGGTGAGGCGAATTCGTGGAAGCCATGGACGAGGAGTAAAAGCGTAACGGTGCCAGGAGAAAGCAACGGGAGAAACGACCATCTTTGTAGGAGCCTTTGCCTGAACCAAGATACTACCGTCAATGGTCAATCGAGCGCATAGTGGACTGCATTTGAGCAGAATTGAGGCCGTTCTAGGAATGGAGCTGTGGCATCTAGGCTGATTGGCCCTGCGCGAACAGGGTGCATGCTTCGTGTTCTTGCTAGTCTGGATAGTACCAAGTGCAAACCATGGCCACGGTACTATACCTGCGAACCTGGTGGATGGGCAGGTTTGGTCTTAACCAAGGCGATCGAGAGTGATCTTGCAAAGCTTGAAGAGCTTGTTGCCGCCGGGGGTTGTGAACGTCTGTCTTGGAGTATGACATTGTAGTGGTAGTGAGATGGGATGAAAGACTGCGGGCGGGTGAACCTCGGCTAGCCTCCCGTACCCTTGCACATCCTCCTCTCATCACCAACGTCCCGCTCCCGTAACCACCAATCAACTCTAACCCGGCCATGAAGCTCACCGAAGACGACCTCTATCGCAACTCGACGCAATATCGAAACTGGTCCTTTACTCGTGCACAACTTGCCGAGCAACGTCTAAGGATCAATCTCCAGGCTACTGAGCGCGTCAAGGCGAACCTTGCGCGAGTGCGAGCACAGCGCGCTCAGGATGCTGTAGACAGCGACGCAGCGCCACCTGGCGCAGACAAGGAGAATGCAAGCGGGGCAAATACTCCCAATTCAGGCATGCAGACAACCGCTGAGGTCAATTGTCTGACTGCCGAAGAGGAACTCACCGTGGTTAATGAGTTTTGCGAACGCGCCATCGCGCTAGGAAACCATTACAGCTTCCCATTGAATGTAGTTGTACGCCACTGCCTGGCAATATCATAATTCAGCCATCAACTGATACGATTCCTAGGCAACATGTATTCAATTCATGCGCCGCTTCTATCTCTACAACTCGCCTATGACCTACCACGTCAACACCATCCTGCGCACCATCATGTTCATGGCCACCAAGATTGAGCTCTTTAACATCCACGTCTCACAGTACGCAGAAGGTGCCGGGCGCAACGTGACCACCGAAGACGTTCTCGCACCCGAGTACATCATCATGCAAGGATTGCGGTACAACCTTGACGTACGCCACCCTTTCCGCGCTCTCAAGGCTGGTCACATGGAGCTACTGGAGATGGTACACGGAAAGTACCAGGGACCACTCCAGGATATGACACCAAAGGAATTGCAGAACAAGATTCTCTCACTACCTGCCAAGACCGGTGGTACAGCCATCAAGATGCCAGAGAAGAAGGTCGAAGAGCGAATTCATGCAGCATACGGTACCGCAACAAACATACTACGCACTATTGCGGTGCTCACAGACGCATACTTCCTCTACACCCCATCGCAAATTTGGCTCTCAGCCCACCTCCTCGCAGACGAACCCCTCACGCTATTCTACCTCTCGACCAAACTCCCCCAATCACATCCCCACCATGCCAAACTCTTATCTACTCTGCGCTCATGTGCTTCCCTCATCTCCAGCCACCGTTTATATGTCAACGCCACGCTCCCCGCTGCTGAGCGCGACGCCTGCGAAGCAAAACACAAAGCCGAAGTCAAAGCCCTCGTGCAAAAGTTGAAAAACTGCCGGGACCCAGATAAGGTCGATTTGGTTAAACTGAATCAGGCGCAAAAAAGAGACGCAGTCCAGGGTGATGCGCTAGAGGAGAGCAAAGCTAAGAGGAGGAAGCTTGCGAGAGAGGGATACGAAAAAGAATCCGATGCTTTTTGGGGGCCTGAGTTGGTCAAGTCAGACAAGACGGAGAAGTAACAAAATCTTGGTTCTTGTTCTTTTCTGGCGTATATGACTGGGACATAATATCAGGACGGCAGGTCTGTTGTGTATAACAAGCGTGTTCTGGTTGGCGGCGTTCTACAGAGAAACAAAAGGGGTTAATAACGATACCATGAAGCGAATCTCATTTCAAAGAGAACAACTGCGTTATTTAGATCAAGATGTGTAGAAATCAAAGGCGTTCTCCTTTATATTTGCTTAAAGATGAAATTTGTTGGGGTCTATAATCATCTGGCAATCTCATCCCAATGTTGTGGCTGCAAACAGCAACGTTCTCAATTAGGCAACTTTGGGGCTGAGGTGTAGATTCTCTGAAGCGGGTGCAATTTACTTACACTCAAGTTTGCACTTGTCAAACCAACATACTTCCGTTTCATGAAAACTACCCAAACAGGTAATCTTAAAAACCCGTGGATTACTGTACAAAAATAAAAATAAGCAAAGCGCAGCCATCTCCATGCTGCATCGGGTATCCGTTGGTGCACTCAAGGTTGACGGCAGAGGAATTACCCAAATAGGAAAGTTTGGAGAGAGGGATGTGGATGACAGCAAAAGAAAAGACGTCGTGTTCGGTTAACTTACCTCACGGGTTGGCCGCCCACTTTTGCCAAGACCACACCAAAACACCTACTACCCACAAATGTCACAACAACAACAGCAGTTACAGCCTTCTAGTGAATGTCAAATACAGCTTGCTCTTCAAGCTCTCAAACAAGACGCGAACCTGTCAGAGCGACGTGCTGCAGCTATCTTTAACGTCTCTCGTAAGACATTATGTGATCGACGCGCTGGACGGACTTCACAAGCAGATCGCAGGCCTAAAACAATGAATCTAACTAAGCTTGAGGAGGAGATGGTTGTTGAGCATATACTTGATCTTGATTCACGTGGATTTCCCCCTTAGACTCGCAGATGTGGCAGATGCGGCTGATATGGCCAATTCTTTGCGCGCCGAGCGCAATCTGGGCCAGGTTGGCCAAAACTGGCCCAGTACGTTCGTCAAGCGCCGCGCTGAGCTTAAAATGAAGTTTAATCGCAAGTACGACTACAAGAGAGCCCTCTGTGAGGACCCTAAGGCTATTCAAGATTGGTTTGGCCTAGTAGCCAACATAAAAGCCAAGTATGGTATCCAGGATGACGACACGTACAACTTTGACAAGACGGACTTTATGATGGGCCAGATTACTCCTGGAGCGGTTGTCACAGCTTCAGAGAGACGTGGACGGCCAAAGACTATTCAGCAAGGCAATAGAGAGTGGGCAACAGTCATCCAGGGCATCAATGCGACCGGGTGGACGATTCCGCCCTTCATCATCCTCAAGGCGTGCCACCACCTCTCAAGCAGGTATAAGAATGGTGATATACCCCAGGACTGGGTTATTGGGGTCTCTGGGAACGGCTGGAAGATTAATGAGCTTGGTCTTGAGTGGTTGAAGCACTTTAATGAGCATACAAAGAAGATGATTAGTACCCACCGTTTGCTTATTATTGACGGCCACGAGAGTCACAACTCGCTGGATTTCCAAAAATACTGCAACGATAACAATATTGTTACTATTTGCATGCCTCCACACTCGTCTCACCTCTTACAGCCTCTTGATGTGGGCTGTTTGCCCCTTTGAAGCAGGCTGTTTTGCCCCTTTGAAGCAGGCCTATGGACGCCAAGTCGAATCGCTCATGCGCAGCCAGATCAGCCACATCACAAAACAAGAGTTCCTATCTTGCTTTAAGCAGGCTTTTGACGGCTCATTTACCTCTAGCAACGTCCAAGGAGGGTTTCGAGGCGCTGGATTGGTCCCATTTGACCCAGAACGGGTCATATCCGCCCTTGATGTCCAGTTGCGCACTCCATCACCCTTACCTGTCGACAACCAGTCCTGGGTGTCGCAAACCCTTAGTAATACCCTAGAATTAGGGTTGCAATTGACGCTGGTGAAGCAGAGGATCCAGAGGCATATGGATAGCTCACCAACTTCTATGGTGGAGGCTTTTGAGAAGGTCTCAAAGGGGGCAGCTATTATCGCGCATAAGCTGGTGTTGGCGCAAAAACGTATTACTGAGCTTGAAGCAGCTAACGCAGCCGCCACGCGACGAAAATCGCACAAAAGAAAGCGGATTCAGGCAGAGGGGACCTTAACACTTGAAGATGCGGCGCGCTTGGCTACTCTTCAGGACTTTGGGGCGCGTAGTGATGGGAAGAAGGTAAAGAAGCAGAAGCGCGCTGAAGTGGGTGAACCATCTCAACGACGGTGTAGACAGTGTAATATGACTGGGCATAATGCGCGAACGTGTAAGTATGTAGCAGAAGTAGTCTCTGAATAATATCTCGTATCACATTGCCCTAAATAGGGCCAAAGTGGGCTGCTTTAGGCCATAAAGTGGTAGTTTTGGTGTGGTCTTGGCAAAAGTGGGCAGCCAACCCGTGTGGGCGGCCAACCCGTGAGGTACGTTACTCCGTTTTGCATCTCCGTTTTCCAGCTCTGTTTCGGCCATTTTAGGTTTAGTGCCCAGCTTACCTAGATGGAGACAGAAAACGGAGGGCTGTTCGGTTGCAGCTTCGTTTTGTAGTAGCCACGTCTTGATCATAGGACTTAGTCAACTCTGCTATAAAGAAAAATTGAGGAGCAAATCTGCTGTAGTTCTGTAGCAAACCGGTGGTTTTAACATTCAGCAGTACCTTGGAAAGTATTACTTCGAAAACCTCCGTTCTACAGACAACGAAGCCATTCAGAGCCTCCGTTTCCAAAATGGAGCCCAAACCCCATTAGTAAAACGCAAAATGCAGTCGCGAAACGCGCAACTGAACAGGCCCTGAAATGGAAAAACGCAGGTCAATCGAGCAGATCTCTCAAGCCTGTCAAACCGGAGATCCTATTTACGTTCGGTCCCGGTTCTACTCTCTCCTTCCCCGCTAAGCCCCGTTTGGGCGAGTGACGTAATTTGGTACCACGGTGCTGGGCACTCCCGGTTACGAAATCAGACGGGACCCTATTTTTCCCTCTGAACCCAACCTATCGGTACTTATCTACCGAGCGAGGCATGAAAAAGGGGAGTGTTCCAAGTCGCGAGAAAAGAGACGGCGCTTAAAGCGTAGAAAGTAAATCGCGGAAATCAGCAAAATCGCTCGTTATCTTCTTATCCATCGGCGCCCCTATACATTTGCGCTGCTCTATCATTACTCGCAGGAATATTTGTAAGAGTTTATACTCTGTATAGACCTTACACTTCTTACAAATCCCACTCCTTACTTTTTCGCCTCACTGATCTACCTACTATGCACTCCTCGCCCTCGTATCTCCTGCTCCATCCGTCTTATCGGTACCGGACAAAAGATACCCTCTCCATCCCCCGCACAGCCAATCACCTCTGCATGCCCAATCCAAACTGCCACTCTCGGCAAGAAGTCAGCTTCAGGCATTGATTATAGTGGGTTTCCGCTCGTTCCCCGATGGACCCTCGTTCCCCCTTCTTCTTTGTCGTATCGTCTGGACTCGGGCGGACATGGGATATTCCCTGTTTTTTTAGAGGGAGTGGGGGGGGGGGGCTTTCGCCTCTTCTAGGTCCTCATGACCATCATCATCATCTCCTCTTTGGTACATGAGAGATTAATCACACCATTTACAGTCACGGAATGCTCTCGTGAAAAGAACGGATATTTACAATGTATAAAGATGAGCTTTTGAATTTCTAATATACCTGATTTGCGCCACATTGAGCCAGATAGTCGTTAAGAAAAAAGTCATGTTTTGCCACCGTCCTCCCAAACGCCAGCCATGCAATCATAAAGTGAGCTTCCTCATTGCGACATGAGCACTTAATCCACATATTCCGACCTGACCTTCTTCGCTCTCCTCTTATTCGCCTTGAAATGCTTCTTGCTGTTTATCTTCATCTCTGCTGGATCTACATCCTGCTCTAGCGCTGCCATCATCTTGGCTTTCCTGCCGCTCAGCTCTTTGCCTTGCTCACTATACTTGTAGTGGAATGGTTGGCTGACCTTAGCCATTCCTTGGCCTGGGCCAAAGAAACGCTTGTCCATGCGTTGTGTCTTCTCACCTTGAATAGGTACGCCACCGTCGAAATCGTCGTCCATCAGTGATGCGCCGTCTTGGGGCATGTCTGCGAGGGACGTGTTACCGGGAACGTTTGCAAGAGGGTGGTGGCGACGCTTAGCAGGCAGATGGTTCACGTCGTAGAGCTCGCGGTTAAAGTGCTTCTCGTCGATAGGTGGCTCTGTTGGTGGTGGGTGGCAGAACAAGATCTTGCCCTTGACGTAGTCCTTGAGAATGTATCGCGCTGCTCGCGATTCATCGGGTTGACCGAGACCCTGAGTGGAGAAGCCTCGAGCAATAGCAAAGGCGCGCAATACTTCTTCAGAGGTAAGGACACCAGTGCCACCCTCTTCAAGAGGGCGAGGATGAATCTTCATTCCATAAAGCGCTTCTAGGAATCGCTGTGGAATTCGCCTGGCAACAAGACCTGCAGGGCCAGTGTACTCTCGCAGTTGGTCAATTGGAAGGACGCCAGCGCATACAAGCTCAGCTTTTGTCGTCGCAAAGTTGGGGAACACAAGACCGGGGCAATCGCACAAAACGACCTTGTCGCTGAGGTGAATAGTCTGGAAGTGCTTCGTCTTTCCGGGTGTTGCAGACACAGACACCTTCTTAGCGCCGATCAAAGCGTTGATTGTGGATGACTTTCCTACGTTGGGATAACCGACTAGACCAATTGACGTCTTGCGCGGCTCGCCATTAGGACCTGTTTCAACATCTGGTGCATGTTGTAGGAAAAGCGCCTCGAGATCTTCTGTTGTGAGAATTCGCGTTCGCTCGTCACTATCTGCTGCAGCGCTGCTCTCGCCGAGAACGTCAACCGTCTCCTCATCTACCCACTTTTCCTCCTCTTCCTGTTTGTCTTGCAAGTCAATCTTCTTGGCCTCCTTTGCGAGTTCGTCGTCTTCCTGGTCAACTTCTTCATCTTCATCCTCATCCGAGTAGTCCTCGGAATCGCCCGATTCGTCGCTTTCCTCTGCCAGCCCACGAGCCTCGTTCATCTCCTTGGCCAACTCAGCCGAGAAGAACTTGAAGTTGATACCAGCTTCAGTGAAATAGTCAGCCCAAATTTTTCGCTGCTCCAGTGTCATCATATCCGCCTTGTTGACCAGTAGCAAATTGTTCTTCTTGGGGTCCACTTCCTTGACATAATCCTCCAAATCCTCGGATCGGAACATGAGCGGGTTTCGGGCATCCACGATTTGCACTACGAGATCGGACCGCTCAATGACACGCCACAATTGTCTCCATACTTCGAGGTTGCGCTCAAAGGGCGTCATGAGCAGATCGTTGTTCTCTTGCAATTCCGCCAAGCCTCTTCGCCACTGCAGCAGCGCTGACCTTTCCAACTCGTCCAATTCCTGTGGCGTAGTCTGCGCATCCCACTTTGGTCGCCTCGGCACTGTCAATCTATTCCTGTTCTCCTTGTGTCTCCGAGTGACATTGCGCTCCTCAGCCGCCGAGAGGAGGTATGGGTTCTTCTGGTCCTTGTGAATAATCTTAACGTTGTTCATTTTCTCGGCCGTGAAGTCGGTACCAGCCAATTCGGCGGTCGAAAGGAAGTCGTCGAGAGCGCCTTGTTCAGTGACAGAGCGCATCTTTACCCATGCCGCCTCCTTCTTCTCGTTGGTGATGTACTGTAGGATGTTAGCATAATCCAAACAACATGTTATAAGTCTTCGAAGCAGCTGCGCTACTCTGCGCAAGCTTGCGAAAGGACTCAAATACAATTTTTTCATACCTTCTCGCCATTTTGACCTGTCCGCTCAATTCCCTGGTTAAAGTTGCCCCTCCGCATGTCGGCACCTTTGCCTTTGCTGAACCGATCGTTCATCAGGCTGTTGCCCAGCCCAACACTCTTCTTGGACTTTGCGAGCACCATGTTTACTGCTAATTCCAAGTATTCTGTAGTTGTGGTGTTGTGATCCCAAAAGAGGGGTGTGAGTCGAAAGAGAAAGTTGAGAACCAAAGTTGCCCCACGTCATTCACTGGCTCCACTCGCCTAAATTATTTTTTGAGCGCCCGACGCCTAAAGACCCTTCCTTTGTAAGCGCGATTCCCCAGACTTCCACAGCCAACACTTGCCACTTCAACACTTACACGAAAACAGTTACACCGTACCTGCAAGATGCCTCGCCGAAAGTTCATGTTAGCAGAGAAATTGCGCGTGCTGTGATACCCCGCTGACCCCGCGAATAGCGATAAGAAGACGGCGATAAACTTTCGCCTCGTGCACCGCGCACAGAATGACCCGCGAATCCACGATGAAGACGCTCCGCAGATGGTCTTTGCCGAGACCGTTGCGCCAAATCAACGCGAAGTATCGGAGCCTGCAGGAAGTTCGCGGGCGTCGCAATACTCGACGGCGACGGGGCGAAGCAAGATCAAGTCGAGACGTGATTTAGAGAGCGAGTACGGATCTAAAGTGCGGAACAACGAAGGCGAGGCCGCCAACTACGGCATTTTCTACGACGACACCGAGTATGACTACATGCAGCACATGCGCGACCTGGGCACTGGTGGTGGCGATGCATACTTTATCGAGGCCAAGCAGGAAAAGAAGGGAAAGCAGAAGATGGACTTGGCTGACATGCTGCGAGACACTTCACTCAATGATAGCAAGAGCCAGGCCGATATGAGTGTGAGCAGCAACATCAGCAGCGTGAGCGACTTTTTCGGCGAGGACATGGCCCCCTCGGAGTTTGTACGGAAAACAACCTACCAGGACCAGCAGAACATCCCAGACGCTCTGGCAGGCTTCCAGCCCGACATGGACCCGAGGTTACGAGAAGTGCTCGAGGCGCTCGAAGATGAGGCCTATGTTGACGATGAGGAGGATATTTTCAACGAACTAGCACAAGACGGCTACGAAATCGATCAAAGAGAATGGGATGCCAGCGCCAACTTTGATGACAACGAGCGAGACCCAATGGATCGCTTCCTGGATGAAGAAGATCCTGGCTGGGAAACTGACGACACAATTAAAGCATCGTCTCCCAAATTCAAAGCCAAGAAGTCATCTGAGGATCCTACGGACCCTTCATCCCTCCCCGCACCAGATGCAGCGCCCGCACCAGCAGATGCAGAAGACATGGCGTACCTAAAGGAATTCAAAAAGTTCAAGGAAGACGTCAAAGCCGCTAGACCTAACAAGCCCGCCGCCGCACCCGCAGACACACAATCCTTCATCACCGGCGCCTCAGCCCTCACCTCGGGCGGCCGCAAGAAGAAGCGCAAAGGCGCAATGACATCCACATCCGGCTATTCCATGTCATCCTCCGCCCTCCACCGCACAGAAGGCCTCACCCTCCTCGACCAGCGCTTCGACAAAATCGAAGAAGAATACGCAAACGACGACGTCTTTGACTTCCCCGACGACGCGTCCATGGTCTCCGGTATGAGCAAAATGAGCGGCATGACGGGCGTGAGCCAGTGGTCTAGTAGTCAAGCCCCGCCTTTGCTCCGCTCCGATTTTGACTCCATTATGGATGATTTTCTGGGTAACCATCATACGCAGGGTAAGCGAAGGGTCAAAAAGGGGAAGCAGCAGACGGGGTTGGAGCAGTTGGATGAGGTGAGGAAGGGACTCGGGGCGCCGATTGTTAAGCCAAAGGATCATTTTAGTGTACTAAAGGCTTAAGAGTTGTCGTGCTTTTTTTTGTTGATTGTATGGAACGGCGTTTTGTTCTTGGGAGGGTCATGAATAGGTGTGGGAACTGATTTTCTCACGTGATATATACATGTATACCCACATGTCGGTGTATGGAATTTATGACGTAGATGGGAATTATGGAAATTCTTCTTTTGATTTGTCTAGCTGTCTTGTCACAGTGGTCATCTGTACTTGTGATTGTGTCGTGGTATTCTTTGATTCATTCGTTCATTCATCAACATCGTGATACATATTCTATTCCCCCATCAATGTACATAAAACAGACGTGCACCTGCAGTCCATCGCATTGCCCTACTTCTCTGCCGCTCAACCCATCTAAGCCTTAGGCTCAACGTTAATCCCCGTAGCCCCCTTCTCAAGCACCTTCTTACTAACAAGCCTAAACCCACCGAATAGCATCAGCGCCGCCAACGAACCCAGCACAACAGCCAGCGTGACAAACGCGCCAATCACACCCCCAATCTCCGGAGAAATCGTTGCATCGCCGCCCTGCTTCTTAGCCTCACCACTACTCTTCGCCACAAACGCAGCGCAAGATCCCGCCGTGTTACCACATTTGCCGCACCACTGCTCGGTCGAAGTAATAGCAAACTCGCTCAGCTTATTCTTGAAATCAGCCCACGAAACAGCATCCGCCTTGCCGCCGAAAAGCGGGTATACAGATGGTTCACTCGCATTACTCGCTGTGCCATTGTGGAACAAGAAGCGCACCTGGAGCTCGTTCTCAGCAGGGAACTCAGCACCCACATCGGCAGTAGTGAAGAGCTCGAACGCCATGGAACTAGCGTAGTCGACTATGCCGGTGAAATCCTGGTTCACACTAGGCAAGTCCGCGAGACCAAAGAAGGAGAGGAAAGTGGCGTAGGCGCCGAATTGAATGCCGAGTTTGCTGGAGCCGGAGGTGCTGATTACGTTGGTCATGTAGGAGAGGATTTCGCCCGCGAGTTGCATGCCTGCTACGGCACGCATGTTGTTGCTGGCATTGTAGGCGAGACCCCATTCGTGTGCGTTAGCGAGGGCAGTGAGTTGGTGGAGGGTGGAGTTTGTAAGGGCGTCTGAGTTTGGGATGGTGGAGTTGTGGATCTCAGCTACGTGGAGGATGTCATAGACTTGCTTTGTCATTAGAGATAATAGAAAGGTAAGGGGTAAGGGAAGATAACATACCGATATAGGCGTTCTTGTAAGTCACTTGATCGTCGCTGATTACGGCGTTAATAGAAGGAACGAGGGACTTGTAAAAGCCCGAAGTGCTTGAAGCAAGATCCTTGTATTCTTGACTTTCAAAGTACGAGTTTGAGCTCGTCTTTGCATTCTGACAGCTGGAGGCATCCTGAAGCCAGCCAGAGTCCTCTGAGCCAGCACCAGTTTCAATAGTGTTGACAGGAATCAACTGGTAGCCATCCATGGGCGCCTGGACTTTCTGGCCGTTGGCAAGAGTCGAGACAGTCTGGACAGGTGGGTACAGGCCCTGCAAGAAACCCATGGCAGAGTTTTGAAGAACATTGTCGACGGGTGCTTGGACCTGTAGTTGAGATAACTTGACTTCGTCCTCGTTGATTCCGCGAATCTTGGAGTCACCAGACAGGTAACGTGAGCGATAGTACTGTCCAGAAGTGTAAACCTGCTCGTATCCAAGCGTGGTTAGGTTGGTTGGAGCGAGAGCCTTTGGTGTGCGGTCACCATGGCGGTGGAAGACATAAGCACCAAGAACAGTCTCAGCAGCCTCGGCACCAGCAAGCATGGAGAGGGCGGAGAGAGCAGCGACGGACTTCATGGCGGGCAGTTGGAAGATTTTCAACGACTGAAGCTGTACGTAAAAACAGGCAAAGCAATTGAACCCAGAGCAGAGCGGCAAGGCTTGCGAGTGGAGGTGGGATGCGGAAACAATCAAAGCGGATATGTCAGGACCTTATACTCTATCATGAACTTGTCAAACGCGCCACGCTAAGTAAACATAAGGTAAGCTCCGAAGAGATTGGATATCACGACCCATAAACCCATCCAATCTGAACAATTACGGCCCATGTGTAGCGGGGCACTTACCCAACGTGCAGACGCTGCGTGGAATGGTCGGAAATCGGGGAGGGGCATGCAAGTGGGGTGCAGACTGAAGCGTGACAAGCTTTTCCGCGCGAATAATGTTTAGCTGGCATGTTGCAGCAACGACACGAGTGGACAGCTCAGATAGGGAATTCATCGGGTGGGCCAACTGGTAAGTAGTGGTAAGGATGACGAAGCACATAGTCTACACCTACTCGTCACTCCCATACAATATTTCGCAAACCCCACCTATCGGCACATCAAGAACAGCGTCTGTGCCGAAGCTCCACAGGCTCTTCCAATCCACGTCACTGGATGCATCGAACCGGTACGCAGACAAGGAGCCTATACGGCTTGGAGGCGCACTTGCTTTGTTGCCGTTTTCCTTGTCCTTGTCTTCGAGCTTTTCTGTCCGCAACCTGGGATCACGTACAATCTGGCCCGTCTTCTTGTCCACGGCCGCAATCTGAGCGCTGTCATCTACCAAATTCTCGCAGCTGCTCAGCGGCAGCGTGAGGTAGCGCGTGTTGTAGCTCGCAAGTGCAACGTAAATGTAGATGACCAACACAACCAGCCAGCAGGGCACGGCAAGCGCCCACCACCGGTTGGGATAGTAGTATATGCCCATCTGGTGCAGCATTGGCGCTGGCACATAGGCCCAGAGGATGTACATGAGGAACGCGGCTGAGCTGCCCAGATACAGCGCAAAACCATAGTACTCGTACGTTGGAACCTTTGGCGAGGCGCGCGGGACTGTTGCCGCATGCCGTGCTGAATTGGCGAGGTTGGTTGTATTTGATGTAGGTGTGCTGGTGCCATTGCTATGTGATCCAGCCCTGGAGGTATCTACATCGGACGAGTCTGGTGTCGTAGGTCTCGACGTCGGCCGGCTGAATGCAGGGCGGAGGAGCGAGGTGAGCGATGGCGACGGCGGTAGGGGGTTCGGCGGTCGATTGTAAAAGGGCGGGAAGAGGGCGGTCCCGGTGTGAACATGTTGTTGGAGATGTGTGTACGACTTGGATGCGTAGAGACCTCGAGATACAGGCATATGCTCCTCTTCCTCACCCGAAAACTCGCTGCCCATATCTTCTACTGCAAACGCTCCCTCATCGTCGTCATCATCGTCATAATTGTAGTCGTCCTGGTAGTCTTCCCCAGATGCCGTCTCAGAGATGGCACTGTTGGAAACCGGCGACAGCGGGTCTATACCGGGAGCGGACCGGAGAGGAGATGCAACCTTTTCTTCCTGCTGGCCTTCTCCATCGAACATGCGCAAGGTTGGTAAGTTGGGCGTTGACTTGGAGTAGAAGCCCGAAGGCATCGAGTTCCCCCTATTCTGAGGTGACATGTCGGTCGTCTGGCGCAATGGGAGCCGCATGCCCTTTGCATGCTTGAGCCTCACAATCACGCGTTCGGCGCTAAAATCGGAACCATTCCGAAACATACGACTAGTTGGCCATCCATATGCCATTACCCTTCACGTCATTACACGACATTCAACACTAATGTGCTTTTGTTTCTAGATATTACAAGATCGTATCTATAGCTTGCTAGCCTCTCCGCTCGTTCTATTCAAATACAGAGGATCTTGGGGCTCAAAGCCATACTTCCTGCAAAGCTCCTCGCCCTTCTTCTTCTGCGCCTCGATCCTTTGCTTGTGTGCTGGTCCCCTCTTGTTCTCATTCCTGCCAAGCTGGAGGAGATGCACTTCGTCTGGTCCATCGACAATGCGCATCGTCCTGCCTGACGCCCACATCTGTGCCAATGGGGTATCTTGACTGACACCAGCACCACCGTAGGCTTGCATCGCCCAGTCAATCACCTTGAGGTTGACCTCTGGTACAAGAACCTTGACCTCGGCAATTTCCTTGAGCGCACCCTTGGCGTTGGTCTCGTCAATCTGGATAGCAGCATTGCACACAGCAAGACGGGCAGCGTCAATCTCAATACGCGATCGAGCAACACGCTCCAGCATGATGCCATGCTTGTTGAGTAGCTGACCGAAAGGCTTCTTGCGCTCATCGTTGATGCGAGCCAAGAACCACTCCAATGCCTTTTCTGCGGAGCCAATGCTCCTCATAGCGTGGTGGATACGTCCAGGGCCAAGACGGCCTTGGATAATTTCGAAGCCGCGGCCCTCGCCGAGCACCATATTGCTGGCAGGCACGCGGACATTCTCAAATGTAACGTGCCCGTGACCATGGGGCGCGTCGTCGAATCCCATGACTGAAAGCATGCGGTGGATGGTAACACCAGGCGTGTCATTAGGGACGAGAATGACCGACTGTTGCTTGTACTTGTCGGGGTTGTTGGGGTCCGTCTTTCCAAGAACAACGAAGATCTTGCAGCGTAGGTCACCAATGCCCGATGACCACCATTTCTAGGATCGTGTTAGTCATATGGAGCGAAATGGTGGAGACAAGAAGACGAACCTGGCCGTTCAGGACATAGTGATCGCCGTCGCGCTTGATGCTCATCTCAATGTTGGTGGCATCACTCGAGGCGACCTGGGGCTCTGTCATCAAGAAGGCAGAGCGAATCTTGCCCTGCAGCAGCGGTTCGAGCCATTGTCTCTTCTGTGCCTCACTACCGTACTTGGCAATAACCTCCATGTTGCCAGTGTCGGGGGCGGAGCAGTTGACCGCCTCGGAAGCTGTTCGGCTCTTGCCCAGGTACTCAGCCATGAGCCCGTACTCGAGATTGCTGAAGCCAGCGCCCTCCTTGAAATGCGCCTTGGGCAGGAACATGTTCCATAGTCCAAGCTCCTGTGCCCGCTTCTTGAGGTCCTCCATGATGGATGGGTGTGCCGAGAAGCGCTCTTGTACGCTCTGGCCGAGCTGACGTGCGTATACGGCATCGGCAGGAATACATTCTTCTTCGACAAACTTCTCTACCTATGGCCCCAGTTAGTACGAGCTTTGTTGTTCTTAGTTTCTTAAGCTCCTTACAATGTCGAGCGTCTTTGCGGCTCTTTCGCTAACAAACGGCCGAGCAATGGCGGGAATACGCTTTGAAGCTGGAATGTGGCCATTCTGGCTGTTGCTCAGCAAATCAAAGGCTCGGTCGTATGGTACAGACATGGTTGCGTATGTAAGAGGGGGGAATGGAATCTGGAACAACAAGATGAGAGGAATCCGGGGTACTTTAACAAATCGTGTGGAGGCGGCGCATTGGCGGCTATGAAGGGTGCAGTTGCGCTACTCCGCGTCAAAAGTTGCCGAGGTATGTTGCAGATCGACTCCGCTTTGGTCTAGCTCTGTTCGACATCTCACACCATGACTCTCATGCAGCCGATGGGGCTAAGAAATCAAGATAACAGGCTATTCTCTACTAAGAACAGCTATCAATAATGTAAAATCTATGTATTATAATGTACATAAAGACTTATATCTATATAGGATATACATGATTGGATGCGTAGACTTGACTTTTACCATCTTTAAATTTTCAAATATCAAGATACGCCTGCTAGAGCTGTAGCTGCCTTAAAAGTAGGTAGGTAGCGAGTTAGCTATGTTTTGAGGTGGTTTTGCACTGCCGGGAGGAGCCGCCATCTTCCAGTTTCATCGTTTGCATGAAAGCATAAGCAGGCACTGCTTTGCAGGTAAAACTGGATGCGGGATTGGTAGTGGAACGAGGCTACTGTTGCAATCTTTTTTGGCAATGCACATATGTAGTTTCCGGGGTAGTGGTAAGTTCATTGGTGGCGCAGTAAGCAACCCGTGATGGTGGTGCTTTCCGTGGCTTCCTGTAATCTTAAGTATAATGAGCAGACGAGTTGACTAGCAACAGTCAAGCCCAACTATTACAAACACAAAGCAGACACAATGCCAGAACCGTTTGTCCAACTCCCACGCGAGCTGGTTGATGTGGTGCTAACAGAGCTCGTCTTCTTACACAACGACGACCCTGCCCACCAGTGGACTCGTCTCCGCTTGCTCTCTCGGCATCTCAAGGCTTCAGTTGAACAGCATTTCCGAGACTTTTGGCTACCCAAGCTCTCTTTCGCCATACCTATCTATGGTTTTTATAACGCTAATTTTATTGTTTTTGGCCCTCCTCAAGGAAAGAGCGCTAGATTCGAAAAAAGAGAGGGAGACGCAAGTCGCGAATATGTGGTATTCGAGGCAGATCTTGACGATAGGTATATGACCACGGCTCTTAGAAACGATCTGGTCACCTGGTTGTACAGAACCACCCGCCCGGAGCTCTGGCCACCATGGGACAATGACCACCCGAAATCCATCATTGTTCGACTCGGTGAAGGCACACTGAACAAGGGCTTCACAAAAGGCGGTACCATCAGCAACACCATCGTCCCAGGTATCAAGATCAATATCAAGACCGATCCGTGGCAGTTATCGTTCGACTGGAAGTCCATGTTCACCTGGCTTCTCACCGAAGAAACGTTACTGCAGAGCTTTCGCGACAAGCTACTCAAAGACTTTCTACCAAAGATCAAGACAGTAAGGAAATGGGAAGCGAGACAGGTAGCTATATACGGCTTTCTACTCCGTCGCTATGTAGTCCAGCGTAGATCCATGCTGGCCGCATATCGGGACCACGTCGCCCGGTACACCTCGTTTGATTCGTCTCGATCCTTGGATCCTCCCGCGGAAACTTTCGACATGACACCGTACGTCGAGCAACCCAAACTGCGACACCCTCGAGCTTCTTCTCTCAACTTTGATACTGCTGTTTCCAGCCTTGGTGGCGACCAAAGCATTGTCTTCCATATTCCCGGCTGGCAAACCTGGACTATCCGCCAACTCGCGCGCATGCGTATCCTCGATGAACTGATCCACGACAACGTGCTTCCTTGCGAAAACTTTAGTGGCGACTGCGAGTATTACTATACGGATATGCTCCTGCACCAGAGTAAAGTGCTGAAGAAGATGAAGGAAGTTAGTGATAGTGCACTTGACACGTACTTGAGGGGCCCGGCCTTGGACCTCAAGTGGCTCTGGATATCATGTGATGCTCAAGCTATAGCTGCGTGTCAGAAATTTGGCCTCGCAAGCGATTTCCTGCTAAAATTAGCCACCTTTGCATTATTATGTGTTTCTATTCATCTATTCAGGTGCTCTGTACTTGGAACTTATGGTAAACAATTACTACCTCTATATTGTATTAGATTTTAAATATATATATATAGGGCGTACGTGATTAATCAAGTTGATGTATTTTCCCTTCACGATTGAACCACGACGCTAGATAGTCAACATCACATCACGTAATGTATTAACCCTTCATAGTACCGTACCTTAAATCCACACAAAACAATCCTACTTCCCCTCTATTCAGCTCCCCATCTTATCCCTTCAACGAGGGAAGAAGAAGAACATCAAGTTACCACTTCCCCACCAACCCACCTTGTGAAAACATTCCTACTAAACTCTAAGCTACGTCTCTGAACCCAGCACTACCCATACCATTTGCGTTAAAAAAGCAACCAAGACCCAAAAGTAAAACTAAATATTTTTCCCATCTTCAGAGGGAAAAAAAAGGGGGGGGGATTACCATCTCGATATCAGTAAGATAGATACCCTAACCACAACCTTACCTCTTTTTTGTTTTCGCAAAACCCACCATAACCACACCCAAGACACAGAAAATCTATACATCACCCACCTCGTACTAAAAAGTCACAAGTCAAACGAAAAAAAGATGCATTTCAATCCATACTTAAACCCTCTATTCTATCCTCTAGAAACATCTTAAAAATCCCCACCCCCTTAAAGCCTCAACTACCTCTCGTCCCTCCCCTCACGCTCCACCTCACCTCTAATATTCTCCTCACTCCCCCGTCCCCCAAGCCCCCTCCAAAGCTCATTCAGCGTCCCACTAAGACTGCGTCCCCTCCCCGTGCGTGCACTGACAGCACCATCCGACGGCCCAGCCTGACTATCGCGCGTCTGCCGGCGACTTAGCGGTTCACTCGTGGTCGTACCGCCCATCATGGCGCCATCATCGGTAGCGGCGGCGGTGTCGCGCGAGGAAGAACCAAGACCGAGAACGCTGCCGCGGCGACGGACGGAGTCGTCGGGGTCGCGGTAGCGGATGCTGGAGCCGCGCTTGAGGTCTTGGACCATGGTGCTAAGGCTTGTGCTGAGGGGGCTGGCGAGGAGGGGGCCAGCGATGCTGTTGCGGGTTCCCTGGGGACGGTCGATGGTGCGTAGACGGCGGAGTTGAGAGCCCGGGGTGGTGGGGATGTCGGTTTGGGATTTTCCTCGTGTAGGGGTCCAGGGGAGACCGAGTTCGGGGTCGCTGGTGGAGGCTACGGGTGCGGGTGCGGCTTCGGATGGTAGGACGGGGGTGGAGGTGTGGCGGTTTAGTGGTGGCGTTCGATCGTCGGGTTCGTTGGGTTGGGTCCATGGATTTGCGACTAGGGAAGACATGATGTCTGCAGAAACTGAGCGAACAGGATTTGGTGGGGTTACTGGCTCGGGTATAATCATTATGGTTGGCGTTGATGGGCGCGAGTCGTCATCGCGGTAGCGAGAAGTGATGTTGATGAGCGGTGAAAGTGGACGTGATGTCGATCGCGTACTTCCAGCAACATCGTCGCCTGTGTCATCCACATCATCAGTATAGCGTTCTCCTGCCAGATACATCGTATCGTGATCTGGCTCGTCGTCTTCCTCGCTGTGTTGCGGAGGTCGTCCGCTCGTGATCAGCCAAACGCCAAAGAAAGTCAAGGCGCATCCACCAATAAACTTTCCTGCATCCTGCGCTGAAGTCCTTTCAAAGTCGCGGTAGAGCACTGCAGACCCGCCAATGACCGACAAGGTGAAGAGAACAAACTGTACGGGAATGACCTGGGTTGCATCGAAGCGCTGCAGTGCACGGTTGACATACTTGATCTGCATGACTGCAGTACCAACGAGAATGGCAACCAGGAGATAAAAGACTGGAAAAGTAATGGCCCGCCACAGCGTATATGAAAGCAATGACGCAACACCCTTGGTAGAGAGCGCCGTGTACCCACCTTTATCAAGTTAGTCGCCGCATTATAGACATAACCGTTGAATAACCAAAACTTACCAAACAACCCTACGAGCCCCAGATCAATCAAAATGTTCTTCTCCCCATACTTGTTACTGGCACCCATCAACACGATAATCACACCAACGGTGATGCCAAGATAAGTCTCAAACTCCCATCGCCGAATCAAATCCCAAATCTCGCCGGGCCCCAATTTCGGATTGTTATCGTTGGCTGAAAGAACGACTGTTACGGCGCCTCCAACCGCTATAATAACACCAAGCGCATCCCGCTTGCGAAACGGCTCCTTGAGCATAAACGGCGCGATGATGCAGTTGGAAATGAGAGCGACGACACCGAGCGGGGAAACAATGGACGCAGGCGCAAATCCGTATGCGAGAAAGTTGCCCGCCTCTCCCACCGTCATAAGGATGATACCGAACCACCAGTAAGGCGACTTGAGATACGACTTCTGCTTGTAGACACCCTCGTCCGGCCCTGATCCCGCACTGTCGCCCCTCTCCCCACCCGGTCTCGTCTGGGAGCGCGAGTTTGCAACCAGCGGATCCGACTCAGTTGCCTCAAAGATATTCGCATCAGGCACATGTGTCTGGCCAGCCGTATCATTTCCATGCTGATCTTTGCCTCTGCCGCCAAACTTTGTCACCTCTTCATTCAACCGGTTTAAGCTCAGACCGGACACATTCCTCCTCTTGCGCTGCCGCTCCTTCTCCTGCCACTCGCGATCCAGCCGAATGTGCGCGTACCGCTGCATGTTGAGCGCAAACGATATGAGCACGTTTCCTACTATCGCCGTCACGATGCCGATAAGACTGCTCCAGTTCTCCGGGTATCTGATACCGCCGCCACCGCCGCCGCCGCTGTCGTCGTCGCCCGTCTCTTTTGAAAACCATGATAAGCCATTAAGGAGTATTATGCTCGATGTGTGCGTGGATGCCGGCGTCGCTGAGCCAGCAGTGACGTAGCTGGGGGGTATATGCATCGCGTCGGGAGGTGCAGGCAGGGCCCAAGCAGGGGAACGCGGAATGCGATGGACCAGCCGAGGGAACAGCGCCGGCCGTGGTATCGCACGTCGTGTGCTTATGTGCGGTTGGTGAAAAAAGGTATCGCGTTCAGATATTATACGGGACTACAAAAGGCATGGAATACAAGGTGACATGCTGTCCGGCCCGAATGTTGGCGGTGGGCTGCATTTCTCTGGTGCCGCCGTATGCTGTGGACGGCCTTGCAAGGTTCTCCAACATCTTTCACATGACGAGGCTGCGGTCCAAGCTTCAAATGCACCATCGACATGTTACGCGCTAGCAGTCACTGTGCATCAGAGGCCCATTGATGATGTTGTCTTTTGCACGAATCTAACAGACTTGTCGTGCCTAGTGCTGACAAGGAACATGCTATGCTCATTGCGACAGAGCCCTCTAGGTGGGATACTGATGGTTTGATCCTGTGCCATAGCGCCTCAGCCAACTGCTACATCATATTCAAGCATGGATGCATGGATTGATGCGAGACGAACTTCTTCAAATATATTTAAATATGTGGCTATAATACAAACTATGCAGATAGACTATGTTTCGCTTCTGCGTGTTCCACATCACGCGACGTCACGTGAGGTGAGCATATATGCAGATTCCCCATAGGCACATCGATATGCTGTTGTGAATGTTGATGCTTATCCGCATGCTTTTGCTAGTCGCCAATATCGTACTCTGCGGTCTTCACCCATCTAGGGAAGCGACATGTTCGTGTCGTCGTTCGTGGGATCGGCGACACCTTCACCATCCTGCTCCATGCTCTCAGGAACAGGGTCAGGCTCAGAAGCAAGAAGCTTGATCCTTGCTTCAACAGCCTCTTCTCCGACGACGGATTCTTCAACCTGAGCCTTGCGGATGAAGACAGTGTGCCAGCGCTTGCCCCAGGACTTGATTAGTTCAACCTCCTCTTCGGTCAATGCACCGCTGGAAGACTTCTCAAGCATTGTATCAGCCGAACCCTCTGCGACGCCGCGCGTAGAGTCCTCAATGTACTTGAACAGTTCCCGAGCGTTGTCTCTGTCCTTGGCTAGTGTAGCTTCAACCATCTCAATCTGTTCCTGCGGAAGACCCTTTTGAAGACGGGCGGATGCGATCTGGCGGTTACGGTTGGTGACCTTGGCGACTGTGTTGGACACCATCTCGAAAACCCAGCTCTCAGTCAAAGCCTCTCCAGCGCCCATGTGGCTACCAAATACCCACTGGACAACCGTCATTGGCGCAAGAATGGTATAGTTGAGCAGGATATCGATAATGCGGACGGCGACGCCAGGTTGGTCTTTCCAGTACCCCACCACGCTCGCTACAATCTGACGGCGTGCAGTCTCGTTCTGAGAGATTTCCAGAAGGCGGTCCTTACCTCGCTCAATGCAAGACAGAACGTGGGACAGCGACTTGGCACCCAGACGACAGATGGCAGTGACGAAAGCATCAGTTGAAGGCACGAGAACTTCTCCAACACCTTGCGCAAGAGCCTTCTCATGGATACTATCAATTGTGACTTGCACTTCCTCTGCTGTAGCCTTCTTCCTCAGCTGGTTGAGCAAGGTCTGACCTTCAACAGCGTATGGGGTATCTAAAGCTAGTGTCAGCCATGCTCGCATTTATGTCTAGTGCATACATACCTGGGTTGTCGTATTTGAAATCAGGACTGTTGTCCGCGTCTAGACGCTCGGGAATCAAAGAGTGCATAGGCTCTGGCAGAGTCGAACGGATGCGTTTTGCAAATGACAGTCTGATTTCCTTGTCCAAGGTAGCAAGGATGAATGCCTTTTTCGGGTGCAGATTCGAAAGCTCGAGATCGTCAAGCCTGATGTTGTTAGCACACCTCTATCACACACACACACTTTTAAACACACCATTCAGTCCACCTCCATCGGAACTCAAAGTTGCTAAGATGGTGCGAAAACCAGTCGAGAAACCTATAGCCCAACTCAAGATCCATCATGGGCAGATTCTTATAAATCGTACGGATAGCCCTTCCAAGTGACGGTGCAATGGCAGCAGGGGCAACTTTGCAGCACTGAGTAATGAGCGAGTGGTAGTAGACAAGCTTGTGTTCGGCGCTAGGCAGCTTGAACAGTTGTGAGAAAATGGCGTCGATGATCATATCTTCAGACTTGTACTGGATCTTGTCACCGACCAGCTCGCGAAACTTATCGAAGGGGGAACCACGCTTGGCGAAAATGTCGACAGACCAGTAGCAGTCCACATCGACGAGGAACTTGGCGACCATCTCCCGGTTGAAGTCAAGTTGATTGATGGTGTCAACGATAGCATCGCGTACAAGAGATGACGCAATGTCGGTCGTCTTAGGTACGGTATCGACTTCCTGGTCAGCGAAGAGGGAAAAGTAGGCCTCAGGAAAGACAGGCCTTGGGCCAGGGTTGACGGGAGATGGGATAGTGAATGTGGGGAAAGTGTGCGTCTGAGGAGCTGTAGGCAAAGCGTCTTCTTCCTTGGCGTTCATAATACGTAGTGCCTCGGGGTCAACGCGTGGAATACACCTGAGCTCGAATCCAGAATCCGCTTCAGCCGAAAGCTGCGCCTGGAGGAGGCCAATGACGCTATTGTAGCTGACTGGCTTCGACTCGAAATCACCAACGTACGAGTGGATAAGGCTTTCGATGGGAATCATGTTGCTTGCCACAATGCCTGTGTTCTTCAACAATTGCCTTGCTTGCTCATGGAAGCGCTCTCCTCCAGCCACGAGTGCGTAAGGGATGGTAAGGAGAATGATCTTGACGAGTTCGATACCGACAACCTAATCTTGTTAGCAAGGGACAGCTTGTGTCTTGCAGACCGCTTACATCGTTCTCGTTGGCACTCTGCAGGTCCACAACCGTGTCGAAGAGCTGGCCAAGGAAGGTAAAAACGCCATCATCCTCATACAGCGATTGCAGACAGGCAAAGAACCTGAGAAGTAGTTTAAACTCTTTCCACTCTCCAGCGTTGAGAGCTGCTTGTGCCCTGTCCGAAACGCGCTTCATGGCCTCGATTGTAATTTCTGGCTTGACATCGTTTGCGTAGTAGGCAACGGCTGCAACAAATGGAATCTTAAAGGGTTGCTCGACAATACTAGGATGTGTCAGTGGGATTCAACATGCAGCCATGGTAATGCTTACAGCTGGACTAGGACATCGAAGAAGTCTGAGCGGAGACGCTCGTCGTCAAAATGCTCTCCAAAGTACTTTGCGATTTCAATGGCTTCGTCTTGCGGTAGCTTGGTGGAGCTGGCAATATTGAGAAGCAGTCTCCTCAGTTTTGGAAATGGGGGCTCTTCGTATCGGCGACGGGGGCCGTCGTCGTGGCGGCGTCTCTGGGGTCCACGGCGGTCGTCACCGCGGTAGTAGTTGTCGTTGTCATCTACGCGACCATGTCAGCACCGTCATTTGAAGATAAAGCAATGCGCAGAACGAAGCAGTATATTGGAGAGTACAGCCTGGTGCGCATTACAATCATAAAATATCTTATGACTATCCCGTTTATGCATATTGACTGCGCAAGTTTGCCAGCAGACAAAAAAGTAGACTTACCGTCACGGCGGCGCTTGTTGTTCCCTCGATAACCACCGCGATCGCGTCTGTCGTCACGTCGGTCCTCGCGCCTATCATCGCGCTCCTCCTTAAAATCGATATCCGCCATGGCTGCGACAGAATCTGATTGATCCCTTTGCTTCAATGTCTCAAGTAAGAATTCCCAGTGTCGCGACGGCCTCGAATTACAGGTAGCGCGTGTGCTGTTGTTTGGGATGTCGTAGTCCTTGTATGTGTAGCTGTAGGGACGGTAGAAATCGCCGTGGGGGAAGCCAGAAGAGCGACCGTGGCGTCTGGCAATTCGGTTGCGATGTTTGCGGATGGGTCGCGAAAGTGGATTGTCGAGGTTGCTGCGCGGAAGTCGCTCTGGAGCATCCCCGAGAGCTTGTGATTCAAACGGGCTAGTGCCATTTGAGCTCTTGTCTTGGCGCTCCGTGCATGCATCTTCGACGTCAACGGACATGGACATGTCATTCCTTGGCCAATTAGTGTCAACTAGGTGTTTTAGAGGACCGAAATCTGGTTTTCCATCCATTCTGAGCTGGTGCTATGCTTGAGACTGTATTGCTATGTCCCGAAAAAGGTCAATTTTGTTCAGTAGAGAGAAGTTCACAGCGTCAGTGAAGAGTATACCTGATGAAGCAGGAGAATAGATATTATGCTCACTTGGTTTTTCTAGACTGTGAGAGAATATGCAAGCACTCACTGTGAATTAGTATAGCATATATTGTTACTCTCACTACACTGCCCAGTAGTTGTTTTTGAAGGTGAGTTCGTATCTGGAGTAAAGGCAGGCAAGTACTGAATAAGACATGATGATGTACTGTTTTGGAAATCCCGTCTATTCTTTTGCTCATATCAGACAAATTTCACGCGTAAAAGAGAATCAAGAAAAGGTCAAAAGGGCAAGAACATGAAGAGACTTGTATCCATTTAGGGAGTATGCGCAAAGGCAGGTAAGACAGCAGGGGTAGTCGTTGCCATGAAAGCCTTTGCTCCACTGTAGACATGCAATCCTTTGGTCTAATAGTGTTTCAGTGCCGGTCATAAATTTGCCAGTCCGTATGCTCTCAGTGCAAATGCCATTCTCCTCACAGGATCGCCGTTCCGACGGGTCAGGGTAAAACCGTCCAAATTGCGAAATGAGCCTCACCATCCGATGTTCAGCCCATTGAATAGATCTTGAATAACAAAGAAAGAAGAAAACTCCCGCATGCAAGGCAGGTGACGCATCGTAAACCCATGCTGAAGCGTCGGAAATCGGATGAGCGAGACCCTTCCTCAGCTTTCCATACTCAGTACATCCCAAATTTTGCCAGCTCCCCATTCCTTCGATTGTGCAACCTTTTTGCGCCCATTCATCATGTCCAAAGGCAACTGAGGAACATCATCTGCAGTGCAGGCCCACCATCATTTCGCGTGAACGAAAAGGCCAGTAGCCCCGAAAGAAAAGTAAGCCAAGTCATTCTTTGTAAACGTGAATGTCGGTATCATTTCAAACGCGCGCAGACAAAGCAGAAAAGGGTGCGCTCCTCGTAGTATACACCTGATAAAACCGACGCCCATTTGAGACTCCTTTTTGCATCTCTCCGGACGGAATAGCTTTGTGCTCAGGAGCGGAGAGGATCAAAAGTCGCCGCATGAAGAAATATTATCGTTTCGAATGACGGTAAGCATAGCTTAATCCAACCTGGCCATCATCTGATCCTTGGTTAATGGCTTGAAGCTGGGCGATTCGAAGTCAAGGCCACGTGCAGCCAGTGTGGCGCGGTGGTGCGGCGGTATGAGCTGGCTGTTGAGGTGAGGGGCAATGGAGAGTTCTGGACGGGTTAGCTATTGTGCTGTGAGAGAAGAGAGTCAAGGGACTAGGCTCACCATGATGGGTGAAATTGTACAACTCTGGCAGATCGCGGGTGGCCCCGTTGGGGTGACGCGAGTCTGGCAGGCGTGTGTTGGGATCCCTCAGCTCGTCAAAGAATGGGTGGACCATGGCATCGATAGCTGAGAGACGTTGTGTAGGAGTGTACTCGAGCAGCTTGGAGATCAAATCGATGGCGCTAGGATCCGCCTTGCGGAAAACCTGAGGAGTTTGTGTGAGTAAATGCGGCACGGCAAATTGGGTGAGACCAAAAGTCCAAACATACCTTGCTGAATGGGTGAGGTTTGATTTGCGGGAACTTGTGCTCCATGTAGTTGGGGTTCATGGTGCGGATCTGATCGCGGGTGGGTGTTCCCAGCACCTTGATGATCTCTACCAGCTGGTCAATGCCCGACTCGCCTGGGAAAAGCGGCTGTCCGAGCATCAGCTCTGCCATGACGCAACCTGTAGACCAGACATCTACACGCCAAATTAGTACACATACACACACCCGACACAGTCTTGATCAAATGCACATACCAATCTTTGTCGTGTAGTTTGTGGCTCCGAAAATCAACTCAGGGGCACGGTAGTACCTGGAACAAATGTACGACACATTGGGCTCGTTCTCGACCAGGATCTTTGCACTTCCGAAATCGCACAGCTTTAGCACACCAGTCGAGGGGTCTAGCAGCAGGTTCTGGGGCTTGATGTCCCGATGGCAAATACCCTGGGAGTGGATGTAGGCAAGCGAGCGGAAGAGCTGGTAAATGTAGAGCTTGACTTCGAGGATAGGCATGACCGACTTCATCTTGTTGAAGTAGCGGGAGGCGCGATAGACGGTCTCTGGAACGAACTCGAGTACGAGATTCAGGTACACCTCGTCCTTCTGTGGCTGAAACGGTTAGCTACACGACAGGCACAGACGCGCTTAGCTGCAGACACGTACCCGCTCGCCATTGTTGTAGAAGAAGGCCTTGAGCTCGACAATGTTGGGATGTCGGACAATGCGCATAATCTGGAGTTCACGGTTCTGTTGGGGGGGGGGGGAAGTCAGCCGGGAGTCAGCCGGAGGGGAGCGCATATGGGAGGGAGGGAGGGGGGAAAGGGGGAAGGCGACGCGCAATACGCACCTTGAAGCGCTTGTCTTGGAGAACTCGTTTGATGGCCGCATCCTCACCACTAGGCGACAGCTTGGTCTGGAAGACGACACCAAAGGAGCCGTTGCCGACAATCTTGCATTGCGTGTAGGCAAGGTCCTTGTAGTCGCCGGTCAAGCCGTCTTGGACCTTTTCGCGGATAACTTCTGCAGTGGAGGGTGAGCATGGCAGCAATTGACATGGCGGATGGGAGGGGGTTGACTACTTACCACCCATTCTTAGCGAGGAAAAGGCCGATGGCCGGTTCTGGCTCATTGTTTGGAGTTATGCGTAGGGGAGGGGGCCCGCAAGCACTGCGCGGATTGCTATCGGGAGTGGGGCGGGCTGTAGGTGAGCAGGGTGTGGCAGGGTTTGCGAGGGTGATGGAGGAGAGCCGTAGTGGATATAGGCAAATACGGCGGCAGGCAGTGGCAGGTGGTGGACAGGCTTGGTGGTGGTGGTGGTTGAAGAGCAGCAGTAGCAACAGGGAGTAGGCGCGAGGTCGAGTGTCAAGAGGGCGTGGTCCCGCGTGCCGTCTGTGCAGTAGCAGGTGACGCTGGTGTGGCTGACGGAGCTAGCGACCAGGGCAGGCGCAGGTGGTGGCCGGAGCAGCGATGGGCAAGCAACGAGTACAGGGACTTTTTTGGGCTGTGCAGAGGCAGCAGAGGGAGAATTGAGGGCGAGGATATGCAGCTTGTGAAGGAGCGAGGAGAGGCGACGATGGGGTTGAGTGACGGCAGTGCTGGGGATGAAGGGCGGGGCAGCAGTCCTAGTGCTAGTTTGGGTGTCAACGTGACTGCAATTCACGTACTTGTCAGCGCGCAGGCCAGTAAGGGAGCGGCTAGGTCCAAGGGAACCATACAGGAGCGGGCAAATCTGGTGCAGGAAATATGGACCTGCAGGAAAGGCGGGCTTTGCAGAGGGTGGACGATGGATGTGGATGTGGATGTGGATGTGGATGTGGATGAGGGACGGATGAGGGACGGATGAGGGATGGATGAAGGGGTGGGGAGCAGCACACTACTAGACGAGGTTACTGTGTGCAGAGAGAAGAAGCAGAGTAGAAGCAGAGTAGAAGCAAAGTAGAAGCAGGAGCAGGAGCTGGAGCTGGAGCTGGAGCTGAAACAGAGAGGAACAGGCACACAAAAGGAGGCAGGTAGCCAGACAGCCAGCCAGACAGCCAGACAGCCAGACAGCCAGACAGCCAGACAGCCAGACAGCCAGACAGACAGGCATGCACACACAGGGAGCATGCGCGCGTTCGGTCGTTCTTGAAACAGACGTCAGCAGCGTCGCCAGTCGCCTTCGTTTTTTTGCCCTCCGGTCGACACACCACACACACAGGCACACCACACCACAGGCACACCACACCATAGACACGACGACAACAACCGCGGGCACAGTGGCGTGGGCGGCGGCAGTGCTGGCGTTGACGCGCTGCTCGCCGAGTGCTGCTCGCCGGGTGCTGCTCATCACCCGCCACGGTACATACATTGGCCGTGGTGACGATGACGATGGTGCTGCACACGACGCTGGCTCAACATGCCCATCTGCAGCTGCCGACGCCGGCCTGCACGTGAGGCATGAGATTTTCCTGCCTTCGCCGCCATGCCACCATGCCGCCCGCAACAATAAGCTGCGCCCACTTGGCCGTGTCCGTGTCCGTGTCCGTGGCAGCTACGGCGACAGCGACAGCGACAGCGACAGCGACAGCGACAGCGACAGCGACAGCGACAGCGACAGCGACAGCGACAGCGACAGCGACGGCTAAACACACGCTGTCTGGCACGGGCACAACGGTCCAGCCATGCCACGGTATCGACTAGAGGGGCCGCCGCCCGTTGGTGAAGAGGAGCCTGCGTTGCGTGGCCGCTCTCTCGACACGACCGTTTGATGCCAATGCTGCTGCGAGCCGGCGAGGGGGAAATCCCTACAGCCACCCACTCCGCCTATGCTCTCCAGGGCCCCCGGTGCTTTAGCGAGCCTATCTCAACACTCCCAAGGCCTTTTTGGCGCTGCCGACTTGTCAATTTCATGCAGCACCAGCAGCCACGGCCCTGCCTGCACCGCTGCCCGCCAACCACAGCGGACGAGAAGAAAAAAAAGGGACAAAGGAAAAAAAGGTTTGCTGGCCGTCACAGCCACAGCAAGCACAGCGGGTGCAGGGGGTTTGGTTGGCCTTGGGCGCCCGTCCGAGTTCAGATGGAAGAGTGCAACGGCGGCCACGCCAACAAGACGACGACATCACATCGCATCGTGCTGCATCGCCAATCGCTTTGCAGCCATCCATGTCCGCCGCCGCCTGTTCTCCTGCCTCGTCATGGCTCTCAGACGCCCCGCCGCCGCCCTCGTGGTGCAGCTCCACTCCATGGCCAGCTGATGTTCTCCTTCACCCTGATCCTAGCGCCCCTCGTCTACAGCCGAATGCCCGGGCCTCCCAGAGCCCTGGCGTCGCCAGGCGCTGCATACTACTGCTGCTACTGTCTGCTCTCCTCCCAATCCTCTGATGCCTCCCATGCGCCCCCCCCCCATTGCCGCTCTGCGCATTTTCACACCATGCCCTCTCGGGCCACGGCCAAGCGCTGCTCCGCCCTCTGTGCAAGCTGCCACCCTTGACCGGCTGCCTGCACCGCCTGCTTACATTCCTGTTCCTGCTGCTGCTCCTGCTGCTCCTGCTCCTGCTCCTGCTCATACGTAGACACCACTATCCGGCCATGGCCACGGTCCACTGGCCGGTGTGTGAACGACTGCTCGGTGCGGGTTACACGCCTCATCTCTCGCTGTGTACCTGTATGCCTAAATGGGAAAAACTTGCAGCTTCCGCCCTTGTTGCATACTTACTCCTCATGACGCTCGTGCTCCCCTTCCTTGCCTCTCCCGCCCCATGCTACTGCTGCTGCAAGGCACGTGTCAATGGCCCTCACAAACACGTCTACACAGTAAATGCCTCTTGCTCAACACCTGCTCCTCTGCCGTCCACTCATCCTCCAACCCGACTATCCTCGTGGCCAGACCACCGTGCTCCGAAAAGCATGCGGCTGAAGCGACAACCACGGGGGGGTTTTTTTTGCATTTTTGGCGCATGTTGTGTGGGTAAGCTAACAGCCCAGCCCAGTTACACAATTTATCGTCGCCCGATTCGCCCCTCGTACGTCAACCTGCATCCTCGTTTAGCGCGTCTGGAATCAGCATCCATCCTATTGGCTCCCATCATGTGATTACCACCGCACCACGATGCTGCCGCCCGCTCAAGATGGATTCAGCACCTGCAGAAGAAATACCGAGCCCCACTGCCTCTACCATTCTTCCATCAGAATCATCCTCGCCTTGTATTTCGTTTTTGCTAGTAATGGTTACTCATGACCACTATTCGCCATCGCCGATAGCAGAAAAGAAGTATTGTTGTTGAGCAATCGCCCCGTCAATCAAACCGCCGCACTGGTGCACAACAACTCCGTACCACCACTCTTCCCGCTCTGTCTTAGATCTGGCGGCGAGCCACCCCATCTGCGAACAAATTGCCTCGAAGCACGCTCAGCCATGCTCAGTTCTTGATTCGTCGACTAAACCTAAATGCAATCTCACTGCAAGAGGGCCCATGTGTGCCCTCGTCAACCTTTGGGTAACATGTACAGACGCACCTCAGCCTTGTGGAGTGCCCATCCACGTTACACCAACGACTTGTCTTGACGAGCAATGTCAACAGGCCCATCATGCAGTCAAGCGCACGGCAATTCCGCACATGGAGTTTAGACTAAGCAGACTAAGTGCACCAAGTACTGTGCCGCTGCCTTTGTTTGGCTACCGGCATCGGCCGCATTGTCCGCAACCCGCATATGCGGTCACCATGTTTGAATCAGTCATGACACGATCAAAGGCCATTGTTGCATCTCGACCGTTTGTCACGCCATGTTGATGTCTATGTCCGGAGCAACTTCAAGCGCAAGATATGTTACTGCGATCAGTACTCAATAGACAAGTGCCGACTTTTAGGATCTATGTATCCCCGAGCTGCAGCCGCACGGTAGCTCATATTGCCCCACTGCTCTTTACCTGCATTGCATATCTCGTCACTGGTTGTAAAACATACCATCTCCAATTCATTCCAGTTTCAAGAGCAATAGCTACAGCCTAATCTCAACAGTTTCATTTCCCGAGCCCCTGTGCTCCATGTGATATCTACGGGATCTTAGTCTGCGCGCTAGAATCAGAACAGTTACACGGCTGAACTGGTCCTAAACCTATACCGAAATCTTGGCTCCGCACCCAGCACCACTTCCGCAACTTGGGCTAGCTCACAGGATGTGAGAATATAACGGTGTTACCATGGATTTCTCTGCAGCTCAATTTCCGCAACACGAATGATACAGAGGAGTCCTCTAGTCACATTACGGACAAAGGCTGGTGGTGCTAGTCCAAGGCGCTCAACAACAGCATGACGTGCGGTATATGAACATGATCTGTCTCTAACCGGGTATTTTCTCATGTTTCTCATATCTCCAGGCTCTTGACTAGACACGTAATAATCCATAGGTTGTAGTAATCAAGTTAGCTGCCATCGACTGCTTTTGAAGATGTTGTAATAGTAATTTAAGTTATATATGCCAGGTGCAACATTCAATTCAATCTTGCATGTGACTAAATCCAATAAGACATGATATGCATCTTCTACTTAATTCTCACATATCTTTTCACTTGGTATATTGTTTCAAATGTCTACGTTATCACATGAACTGGTTTCCCGAAGTCTTGCAAAGATATATCAGCTGGTCGACATTTCGATTAACTTAGTTTCTGAAGCTGTATTCAGCCTTCTAAATGCTACCTCGACCTATTTCTGGCTAGTCCATCATATATGCTATACTGTTCGATTCTAACATGGTCCGTTTCCCCGTATCAACAGGCTGTAACAAAAAAACGCCTTAGGCATCATAAACATGGAAACCGTCAATTCGAGCCTGATTGACGTGCTTTCCTCTGATCTTGTGCCGATTTCAATTCTCTTTTGTAACAAGGGTCGGGTAAAGCCATAGGTATCGTATCTCTGTATCTGGACGACCTACTTGACGGCCTCTTAAGCGCTTCACTTCCGTATCTTGAAACCACTTCCTCGTTCAATACTATTCTTCTCGCCAACATGATCATGCGTGACTGCCTACATGAGAATAATTTCTGCCTGCCATAGTCAGGCTTTTGCGCTTGTATCATGCAAGAATGCAGTGGCTCAGTTTACAGTGGGTATTTTCAAATGAATAGCGGTAGCCTATCTGCCCAAGACCAGGCCCTATCAATCTTGACCAATAAATCAGACATTGATGTGGCCTGAATGCCTGAGTTCTGCATTTTTTTTTTCACGATGTTGAGCAAACTTCGCAAAAACAAATGCTGCTTGACAATTGCTCAAAAGTGCGACTTGCAATTAAGCCAGAAACGCCATATCGTGACCAAAAACGTACGACCACATCTCAACTACCCAGATATACACCTCCATCAATCTGTACGATCCCATCAAACCATCCCCTCCTCTTTTCGCCCCCAACATCTTCCCGACATATCGCCGAAACCATGCAAGCGCAATCACTTTCTCGCCGACTCAAACCCCAGACACCAAAAAATCCACCGTCTCAATCCCCACAATTATCCATAAGTATCACAGCCACATCACCTAGCTCCCAAAAACTCAGCCACAAAACGCATCGATAGGCTTTTACCCTGTCCCGGAAACATGTTCCGCAAGTCTGAAGGGGAAGAGAAAGGGCTGTTATTGCCAAGCCAACATTGCTCGCTTACCCATGTGAAGAGGAGACGGGCGGCTATGCCCGTCTGCGAGTCGACCGGTACTATGCTGTTTAGCTGGTTAAGCCCTTCCTCTCCGGCCTTTCTCACTGGATATATGGCCAGTTTTGCGGAGTATTGCTTCTGCTGTTCCTTGCTTGACCGTTTTTTTTTGGGGGGGGGGGGGGGGGAAGGGGGAGGGGAGAATAGGACGGGACTGGCATGAGCTTATCTGGGGCTGTGTAGCGCGTGGGGTAGTAGGCAAGGCTGAATGCAAGCAGATTGTTTTCGGTGCTTGGCTCATTGCCTTAGTAGGGGAGGGTAGTTGGGTATATAACTAGTGTTACTTTCGTGGATTTACAGTTTGGATGAGTTAGGGAAGTTCATATCGTACTTCAATTTAGTCAGCTCCTGGATCGAAACGGAATCGTAGCAAAATGGGTTTCTTTGGTCTACTCTGTTGTTGCTGCTCGGGACGCCGTCGAAAACACCCAGACTCTGTCATCCAGTACCCATACGGTAGGTTTTTCGTCTATCATACCCTCATTTACTTTTACTAGTCTCCATTCGACTAACAGTTATTACAGTGCCGCATGGACAGCCAGCTCTTGATCCTATACTACCAACCAAAGAACATGTCGTCGAGACTACTACGAAAGCCAAAAAGGACATCACGCCTCCACCAGATTACTCTGTGAACTCCTTGTCCAAGGTGCAAACCGTTGTTTCCTCTGCCCCAGATCCCGATGGTATCAGCCCTTGTTCCTTAAACACCAAGAAACAAGATGAAAAGAAGGAGATTGCAGCTCGACCCATCAAGCCAATGCGTAAGCGCCGTGACAAGGGAGCAAGATACTCAACAGAAGATGTGCAGCTGGGATCATACACTAAGACGACCAATGAGCAAGAGCCGAAGAGTCTATTGAAGACACCACTACCAGCAAGTTTGTACAAGAAGAAAGAAGAGATCACTACGCAACCTTTTGTTTTCTCCGCCGGCAAGGCAAGTCCGCAAACCTCGGAGAAACCCACCGTATCTTCTTCCCCAACAACAACAACAACAACAACAACAACCAAGCAACCACTGCCACTACGCCCCAAATCCACCGTCCCAAGTATCCCCCTCTTCCAACCCACAACATCCATCTTCACACCCCCCATCTACCCATCTACCCGCTCTCTCTCCTCTTCCTCCTCTTCCTCCTCCTCCCCCCCTCCCTCCCCTCAAACCACAACAGCCCCAACAACCCTCACAACCTCCACCCCAATCACCTCCACCTTCCCCCTCCCCCGCTCTCCCCCAACTGACCCCGGCCTCACCTGCCCCAAATGCACCTCCCCCAACAAAACTCTCAAAACCCAAACCCAAAACCTAAACCATGCCCGCCCCTACCGCCTCTGCACAAACCCCTCCTGCCGCTCCTGGAACGGCTTCACCGACACCCGGGGCCTCACACCCAGTGAGCCCTGCTGGTGCGATCCACCGCGCGCGATGCGGCTTGTGGCTATGAACTCTGTGGATAGCAGGGGGCGCAGGAAGGCGTTTTATAGTTGTCAGTATAAGGTGTGTGGAGCGTGGAAGGAGTGTGAGGGGGAGGATGGGGAGGCAAGGTTATTTTCGAGGGAAGAGGTTAGGAGGATGGTTGATGAGGGGAAGATTTGAGGAGTTGGTTGATATGTTTCTTTTTGGGACTTTGGAGTTAGCGGGGTTAGTCGAGTAAGAGTATGATTTATGAATTTAATGATTGGTGTAATGGAAGTTTGAGGAGTATCGTATGCCATTCGTCTACATTATCCAAAGGACAGAAAAAAAAAGAAGAAAAAGAAGAAGAAGTCGTGACTAAACATGTACAAGATGCAAAAAAAAGAAAACGAAAAAGAAAAGGTATCAACAAAGAAAGATAAAAACGAAACCCCAACCCCCAAACTATACTATCCTTACTGAGGTATTCAAGGACCCATGATATCAGCCTGGTACTTGGTATTCGCCACAATTAGATTCTGGTACTCTTTTACATCCGCACCGGAAATAACCGTGCTGGGAGTCTTCCAGCCGAGTTTAGTAGGCAGACGCTCTTTTTCAAAGAGAAAATCCACCTGATCCCTCTTCGCCGTCTTCGCCGCGCGATCCCCAAACACGAGCATATAAATTGCCGTCTCGAGGTGGCTAAAGCCCACCGCAGGCAGAGTAATCGAAAACTGCGGGTCAATCTTGAGCGAGTCGAGCATGCGGGCGAGACGGGCGTTGGCGGCCATTTGGATGGTAATGGCGGGCGCGGTGAAGAAGGAGCGGGTGCGGTCGTAGATGGTTTGGTTGAAGGAGGTGGAGTCGCCGAAGAAGTTGTCTTGGCGACTGGGAGGTACGTTAGTTACTGAATCTTATCATATATATAATATTTGATAAGGGAAATAGGGAAGGAATAACTTACGAAAGACTTCCGTCGTGCTCGAGGATGTTGTGCTTGATCAGGGTATCCAAACCCCAGGTTGAGCCGCCGGCGTTGGTGGTGAGAGCAGCGGTGTGAAGGAGGACGCTGACATCGTCGCTGATGTTAAGGGCCGTCTTGAGCGCGTACTTGACTTGGTCGAGGGTGAAGTTGCGGCCGTTGTGGGGGAGGTATTCGTGGTTGGCTAGGGTGTTGAGCATGGGGCAGGGTCCACGGGCTAGAGAAACTGTTAGGTACTATTCTACGAGAGAGACATATATATATGTCGCTATAGTTGATTCTTGTGTAAAACTTACAGTCGTTGGTTCCAGCTGGGTGCCATGTCTCCATGGAACCCTGGGCGTTGACCACGCCAACAGCCGCAAGGGCAACAAACGGTACAGATGCGACGCGCATATTGTCGATTTTCCGAGAGTTTGAAGAGAAAAAAAGACTGTAGTAAAGAGAATCTGTGGCGAGAGCGAAGCCGATGTTCTACAGGAGTTGAGCGGGCGTGAGGATAGAGTTCAGTCTACGAGATATCCACGAGTCTCTTATACCACTTTTTTTTGGCGCCTCGGTCAAACGACCAGCGCCACCGCAGATTGCTCTCCATGCGTACAAAGTGGTTTCTTAGCCAAGAAGGGGGAAGGAAAATTTAGGTCGCAAAGGCTTAGCGGCATCTCGGACGTATTCACATATTGTTCCTACTATGCTAGCACCTTTCCTCGGTATGCGAGCGCCCCCCTCCCACCCCCCCGTATTTAGGACCATTTTTTATTACACGTGCCTCTTGCTGCCTTTGGTCACCCGGTCTCTTGAAGATGTCACGCCTTTGTTCCCTGGATCTCCCTCTAATCGTGCAACGCTCAGAGCAAAACAAAAATGGTTCGGATTCGCTGGAGGAGAGAACCCCAGGTAGGCTCGGGGTCCTCCCCCCCTGTCTCGCAGGTGGGTCAGGTCTAGGACGGAGCCTTGGTCGCTCGGCCCGCGCGACATAACGTCAAAGTAGGGAGGGTCCTGACTCGAATGCGTGGTTCGGGACTAGCCCGGGCTACACGACTTGCTATGCTATGCTGACCTTTTTTCTCTTTGTATTGCCAGCATCAGTCTCACGCATGACTGTATCATTGCCACTCTTGTGCGCGCGCTGCTGCGAACACCTAGTCTGCTGACCGTTCGGGGCTCAGCTAGGCAGAAGGAACATCCACCAACACAGATAACATCATCATCAATATCGCCATCATCAGCAATGGTGGCTCAGTTGGCGGGCGACTACATATACGAGATATGCTTGATCTGCAGCGAAGTCTGTGTTGGTAGTAGTGGAGCTAAACTCAGGGATCGGAGATTGCACTCCCGCTAAACTAAGACGGAGCGCCACACCCTTTAACCATTTGCCTACAACAGTATGCCTATCATGGCATCAACTCTAGAGTGAAACTGTCATGAGTTGCCAAGTCAGGTAAAAAGGTTTATTCTTAGTAGATAGAGGCAACGCTTCATTACTACTGAAAGACTTACCGCGGCTTTACAGGCGAAAACAGTTTCTAGCCCCCCTTTATTACAAGAGAGAAAAAAAATGCGCACCATCCCAGCATTCGCATCCTTTCATCATACTCCAAACAGCAACGATGTTGTGCAGGCCCCTCCCTCGGCCGGGCCGGGTGACCAGGGTTAATCCTTTTTTTTTTCTTTACAAACATATAATCGCCTTCCCCGCTCCACCCACCATCGAAACGTCAAGGCCGAAATCTCCCCACCGCGTCACCCATGCTAGGCGCGCTGTGTGGAGTAACTGTATACATAACCAAGAGTACTGTGTGCAACTGTTAAATGAAGGCACGGTGTAGCATTGAAGCAAAAGGACCTATATATATCGCATGAAACGTGTGGAGTGTGCGGCGGAATGCATGTCATAAGGCTAGGATGAGGCTATACAAGAACTTTGACGTTCATGTCTTTGTATACCAAAAAGTAAAGAAGAGATACATCTTCATTTGCTCCTCGACACAGAACGCAGAAGGTAACTTCATAAGCCCACGTCGAGCCGCAGTGGGAGCAATACACCCAGGAGCCCACACTGTTTAAAGTACAGTATATCAACCCACCACCCCCTACACCGCCCAATCAGCACTCACCTATTTGTGAGCGGCCGCGCCCGCATACAAGCCAAGCATTGGCATCTCCGCGACTTTAACGCTGTGGATCTAGACTTGGCCCAGCCCCCCTTGCTTCCTTCGGACATGCCAAAATAAAAGTCCGTGGGTGTGTAAACTTGTTCGGTCTTTTGCCTTTTTTTTTCCGCCCAACGCATGGTAATCGGAATCGCGAGAACTAGGCGCATAGTGCCTCATCTTTCTGTAGGAATGCCGCCGAATGGAGGCCCTGGTAGTTTACCAAGACTCCCTCCCCTCTTTAGTTGACTGAGTACCTGTAAAACGCACAGGTATTGATTGTGTGTATTACTTTCAATTACATATGCCCGAACCGAGGTATGTTGTCAAAGGAGCGCAACAACTTCTGCTTTAGATTTGGATTCGGCGATTTGCTTTGCGGTGCAACCTTTTGATGCACCGCCCATCGTGCGCGTATCCTTGCGGACGCCGTTTTCCAGGAGGAACTTGACGGCGTCGACGCGGCCCTGTTCGGCTGCTAGATGGAGCGCTGTCCACCCGTTTTTGAGCGTCGACTGGTTCATGTCCTGGCCTTTGTTCTTGAGCACTTGAAGCACTTTGACGTGGCCTTTTGCAGCTGCTAGCAGGTATGCTGTGCGGTTTTTGTTGTCGCGCGCGGAGAGCAGCTTGTGGTCCCATTCTAGCAGCAGTTTTACGGCGCCGACTCGATTGTTTAGCGCGGCAATGTGTAGAGGGGTGCGTCCATCGACATTCTTGATGTGGATATCGATACCGGGTACGGAACGCAAGGTCCGCAGGATCTTGGTATCGCCGTGCTCCGCCGCCAGATGTGCTGCAGTCCAGCGCTTTGGTGTAAGGGCATTGATAGGACATTCCTGTTTCGACACAAGTTCGTCGATTCTGATATATAGCTTGTCTGCGACTGCCCAGTGCAAAGCATTACGCGGACCAGGCCCCATTGACACCTTGGTTTCTGCTTTTGGCGCCGGGCCAAGTGTCAGACGCCAGACCATCTCGTCGCAACATTTCTGGCTCGTCTCGTAGCGCTTGTTGAGGTCTTCGAGTTGCTCCCTCCAATTGTACATCTTCATCGCGTTCTTGAACCATTTCTTGGGCGCAGAGTCGTCACATAGGAAGTTTGCCAGTTGCGCCGATGCAAACATGATTCCTTTGAACAACCCAATATAGACGACGCGCAGCTTCTGCTTCAGTCTTTGCATGTCGTCATCATCCTCGGGCCGTATACTGACACGCTCGTGGCTTTTGGCGGTATAAACATAGTAATCGGACGCAACCTCGGCCAAATCTATCATAGCGTCTTTCTCAGACGTGTATATTTCTTCCATCTAGTTAGGATGTTAGAGTGATTGTACGTAAAGTCAAAAACAAGCGTAATCTATCATACAGAGAAAACCATGAACAGGGCGGCAACGGGAATAGCCACATAAGGACCACCGACTGCTGCGCCCGCTCCGAACAGTTCTTTAATCATCCCCATATTTTGCGACACCCGGTTGAATCTCTCCGGACGCTTTTTCGATTCTAGTTTGCTTCCTTGTTTATTGATAAACGACAGCATCACTTTGTAACCTTCATCAGTCTTGAGATCCAGATCCGGTTGGTTGAGTCGTTTCCTCAATTTTACTTGGACCTTTTGCATATGCTCTTTCTCCGCGCCATCAGCATAGAGCGCTTTGTAAGCTTCTTGCCAAAGATTCGGCTCCTTCTTTCCGTGCTTATTCGACTTCGTCATCGTGGTGTCGTCCTTGCGTATGTTTCGATGGATGATACCAGAAAAGGAGATATGGGCAGGCAAAGCGTTGGTTTTGGCTGAGCTGAAAAGTGTTCACGAGTGAGTGCCTGAGTAGCATGGCTGCCTGATAAATCCATTGTGGTATGACTAGAGTGACACCGGTTCATCTGATGGATGCACAGCCCCCACCCTTAGCTGCGGCTGATGTGGGCGGGTAAGCAACCAATGGGAGTTGTTGGCGCTCGATAACGCGAGAAGGGGGGCCAAGTCGCTGACAAAATGATAATGCATCGATCCTGTGTGCAGTCTTGAAGCGAGTGTAAAGGGCTTAGCGAGCAAGTAGGCGCATTCGCGATGGCTGCTCAGCCACATCCGTAGATGTAAGAACGCCAGCACAGCCTTGAGTGATTTATTCAGTCACCGCAGTAGACATATACGAGCATCAGAGCTGCCTTAGCAAATCTCGATACTCTTGTCACACCAGACCTGGATGGGCATTCGGAAAATTACAGCCTACATCTTCCGCTCAATTTCCTATTGCCCTTCAACCAAGATGTTTGAACTGGAACTGCATGTCATTTATCTATAGTGTAACAACCCGGTCCGACATGTTCTCCGCATCACCATGGCTCAGTATAAGTTGCCAGTATGAACTCTTAGAATAGAGAGCTTTTCAGAAGCTAGCGAGCAGAACAAGAGCACAAGGCGACAATGAGGGTAGTTATTGCACAAGAAGTCAATAACATCATGGTATGCGGATAAAAAGAAAAACTTGCGCTTTTGACAGTGAAATAGGAAGAGAAATGGGAGTCATGTATCACAGACCCATGGTATGTTCGATTCATTCATGTGTGCATCTGCCTAAATCGCTGTACCTGCTGTTTGCAACGACAGATTAGGTCAATACCTCACTATGGAAACTTGGACCCTCCAGCACAAAAAAGCGCTCAATATTTATCCTGAAAACTTGTTGCCTCGCAACTGAGTCGTGCAACTAGAATTACACAACTAGGTGCTCAAGTGAACAATAACACTTCCTTAGACATGCTCCTCGGCCGACTCATCGACAGTAAGTTCCTCCTCAACAGCCTCAGTCTTCACCTTCTTTTTGGCAGCGAACAAACCATCAAGCCCACTACTCTCCTCAGACTGGGACTCAGCAGACTCAGTCTTGAGCATACTAGCCTTGCGCTTTCTGATAGAGGGCGAAGGTGTTATGGGATCTTCTGCCTTGGCCTTGACCCGGGATCGCGGTGTCTTGGGAGCGGTGGGTGCTTGAACGGGAATGTTCGTAGCAGAGTTCAAGCCCGTGGCGCCCGATACGTTCTTCTTTTTCCAAGAGTACAGGCGATTCTCAATGGCCTTGGTAGTGCATTCTGGAGTGAGAACATCAGAACTGTGCGTAGAGAAGGAACGCGGGGAAAGGAATGAGATGAATGTGTATTGGAAAAGATGGTAAACATACCGACTCCAGCATTATTGACTCGCTGAGCGATCTTGGTGCAAAGGGACTTGGAGAAGCTGATGTTGCACTCCTCAAAGACGCCATGGAGGATCTGAAAGGCGAGTCAATCACTGTGGAAAGCGACATAGGAAGTTGAGGTAGTGCATGGTTTACTTACAATCGCGTCTAGCTTGGGAGTCCACTTTGGCATCTTGACGGTTAGGGATGGAGATCTGTTATCGGATCAGTAACGGCAACAGGGGATGTAACAAGAAGACCACTCACAGATTATTGTGATGTTGCTTGAGGCAGCTGGTGCACACTACGATGCAGGCAATTTAGGCCAAGAAAAGGTGATTTGAGTTCCAATTGAAGGTTAAGTAGAGAGAAAGAGGGATGGGGAGAATTGTGTGAGGAGGAGCAGCTTTATGACTCCAGATTGGTAGTGGCACGGCGAGGACAGAGCAAGGCAGAAGCTTCACGGTGAAGGTGAGTCTGCAACACCGCGAGGAGGCTAGGGCCCTGCCCTCATCCTAGATTTTTCTCATCTTAGAGAGAATGACCTAGAAACAAGGTATTGCGACAACGAATGCGAGGCAGATTTGCAGAGGTGGAAGGATGTAACCGCTTCACGACCTAAGGTGATAGTGTTGCTGCTCAGAGATCTGTATGCATTGTTTAGTAATTTGCATCATGACTTCTCCAAAGTTCTGTGATGCACATGAGAAAACGATACACGAATAGCGAGCCATATTAACAATAATTTATGTCGTACTCCCTAATACCGTAGCCCTGCAACCAATACAAGTACATCCTGCCTGAAAAGAATTACATATGAGCTGTTCCAGTTGTTCAAGACATGACCTGGCGGGATCTCTCACTCTGCCTGGTTCAAGGACAACATGTTCTATACCTGCATGACAGAGGCATTTTCTGTCTCTTTATCTTCCTTTGCGCCATCTTGCCTTGTACCTGGTGTGTCTTTCACTGCTGTAGCGCTTGCTTGCAGATTCAGTGCCGGTACAGGGAGCCTCTTCTTTTTGTGCCACTCCCTCCACAACTGGCATAGATGCTCTCTATTCGCATGGTTCTTAACATAAATACTCAGCGGCTTCGATATGGGATATTCCTTTTCTAGATGCGCACCCTGCGTCCTCCACTCCATCGCTGTCATCCTGCTCCTTTCATTCATCCGCCTCCCCTCAAGAACAAAGTAGTGCGCCAAACAGGCTCGAACTTGAAGACTTATTCACATCGCCAGGGCATGCGTCTCGTAGTCTTTTTCGCTTTTCCGAATGGCAACTCCTCAGATTCGTCTAAAAGGTCGTCGAAAACTTTCTCACAGATGTACTTGAGGGAAATCTTGGCGGGGTTTTCTTTTGCGCGCAGAAGCCATAACTCGAGAAGGCGCTGAACAACGTTTTGGTAAGCAAGTTGGGGCATATGACCACACAGGGGAGGTTTGCAGCTGAAAGGTGGCGGCACTTTAATTAATATTGTGTTAGTGCTTGTATAAAATCGATGCTGTCCAGTCGCAAGAGATCCATTGTAAACATAATATATGGCAGCAAAGCAAACTCGCCCTCAGGAAACACCGTATCGTTCCCGTCTTACCTGTTATCCTGGTTAAATGCATCATTATCGCTAATATTTCCGAAGGGCGATTCGTACCATTCTGGAGAGTCTTTTAACATTCAAAATTTCCAGACGGAACTGAAATACCCTCTTATTTTGCCAGTACCTCTACAGCGACTTGAGGGTCGGGACCAAATCCCATCCAAGCCATGGTTAATGATGGTATTCAATGCAGTAATACTCGGTGGCACCTAGGCCAAGAACAAAACTAAAACAAAACAACAAAAACAGCAAGAAAACTAAATCAAACACAACATACATATGCATTTTCTGTATTTTTTATCTCTTTTGTTTCCTTACTTCCCTCAAGCAAGAGCACGCTGGAAGATAGCCTAGCTATCTAACTGTAGCAATACTGCTGTGCTGATAATGTCGAGGCATTGGGGCGGGGAGGATGGGTGGTGCAGGGTGAAGATAAAGACAAAGAGTAAAGTGAATGTTAAGACCAGCAAGCAATCATTTGCACCTGCCTAACCAAACATGCAAACGCAAGCACACAAAGTTAGCATGCGGGGGAGACAAACACAGGCATGAAAGGATAGTGGTTTTTGAAACAGCAGGAATATTTGCACACGAGATTTTGGAGCGAGTCAAATGGGTACTTGACCACTTGAGGAACCAAACTATGATTCTATCACTATCAAAGCTTGAGGACGGTAAATCCCCTCAAAACTATACTGCAGCAACTACAAAGCCTTGCCCATGAACTTTCTCTTTGTGTAGCTCAGCCACCACTTGCTAGGAGTGTTGGTCTCGTCTGCGTATACCCTGTTGAGTAACCGTGTTGCCAACTCTTGGCGCATCTGCATGATGTACTGTCGCAGCACTTCGGCCGAGTTTCTGTCTGGAGGCGCCTCGAAAGCCTGGTTCAGTGGGAATCCAGCGTCGCCGGGAATTGCAAAGTTTGTATCAAGAGCGAGGTTCATGACGGCCTGTTTGGTTAAGTCAGCCTCGACTCCATATTAATATAGTAGCTGCCACGTACCTTCTCAGCCTCTCTCCGGCTCATGTTGGGCTTGATCTTGCCCAGCACTTCGCTCACATAGAGGATCCCATAGATGAGTACACGGTCGGCTGGCCCCTTGATCTCAAAGTTGCGGAAGAATGTGTTGGCGCGGAAAAGGGCAAGGACTTCGTCTAGGGGGTCGTAGGATTCGTGTGAGGCATCAATGGTGAGCTCGGTGACGTCTGCAGGCAGGGCGGGCAATTGGACAGCGGGCCCACGAGTGCGTGTGCGAAGAGGAAGGAGGGCAAAGTTTCCTGTTGTACCAGTTAATTAAGGTGCACTCATCCAAGTCGAATAGAAGAGTCCTACCAATCAATTGCTGGTTGGGCTCATCGAGGAAGACTGAGTGGTAGGCCTGGCAGGGTGTCAGCTATCAACATGTTTGAAGGGTGTTTTTCTTCGACAGCACTCGTCTGTCTGCAATCACTAGAGACTCACAGGCATTTTGGAATGTGGGTGCCCGCAGATTGTTGTTCTGGGTCGTGTGCTTTGAGCTCGGCGGAGGTGACGGCGTAGCTCCGCTGGCCGACTGTATGAGGTGTGCTCGTAGGGCTGAGCCGTGGGGCGGGGGTGACTAAGCCGCCGCCAATTAACGCGTCTCTTCACGCGGCGCGTCTGCCCCGACTTTGTTAGCACCAGCCCAGCATCCTACACATTGCAGCATCCCTGCACTCACCGCTTCCACCTGACCCCAAAATTATACAAGGTGCACCGAATTGTCGTAATTCCAGCTTCTCACCATGTCGGATATTGAAGATGAAATGGACGTTGATGCGCCCGTCGACAAGTCTATCAGCTTTGGCGGAGACTCGAAAAAGGGCAAGCGGAGCGCCGCCAATCTGCCTGTAGAAGCTGAAGACACATTGCCATGGTATGTGTCTGCATGTGACATAATTGCACCTTTCCTAAAGCTTGCATAGGGTAGAAAAGTACCGACCATCGTCTCTCGACGACGTAGAAGGCCACAAAGACATCATAGCCACAATTAACAAATTTGTCGACTCGAATGTAAGGCCTTTGCCCTGTACAAAGCCTCCTCGCTGACCCCAGAAGCGATTACCGCATCTTCTTCTCTACGGCCCTCCAGGAACCGGAAAGACTTCAACCGTTCTGGCACTCGCACGACGCATATACGGAAACAAGAACATGCGGCAGATGGTTCTCGAACTAAACGCATCAGATGACAGAGGTATCGAAGTGGTCAGAGACCAGATCAAGACATTCAGCAGTACCAAGCAAATCTTTTCTGCCGCACCCAAAGCAGGAGACTCTTCGCTGGCAACTTTCAAACTCATTGTTCTTGATGAAGCCGACGCCATGACTTCCACCGCCCAGATGGCACTGAGACGAATCATGGAGAAGTACACGGCAAATACACGTTTTTGCATCATTGCAAACTACACACACAAACTCTCGCCCGCCCTGCTCTCGCGTTGTACAAGATTTCGATTTTCGCCGCTCAAAGACCAAGACATTAGGCACCTAGTTGACAAGGTGATTGAGGAGGAAAAGGTCAACATTACACAAGACGCCACCGATTCGCTTATCACTCTGAGCAAGGGAGATATGAGAAGAGCGCTCAACGTGCTACAGGCCTGCCACGCTTCCAGCACGCCACTCCAGCCCCCAGGCAAGCCCGCGGTCGACTCGAGTTCAATCGTGCGTGACCAAATCACCCAAACTACTATCTACGACTGTATAGCAGCCCCACATCCTTCGGATATCAAGTACATTATCGAAACACTGCTGTCAAAGAATGACATGACAGAGTGTTTACGAACCATAAATAATCTCAAGACATTGAAGGGACTGGCGCTTGCAGATATTCTAACGGCGATTAGCGAAGAGCTGGTCGCAAATGATGTGCCGCCACAAGTTATGGTGACATGGATGTCAGGTCTAGCAGACATTGAGTATAGACTGAGCGGGGGTGGTAGTGAAGCAATCCAGACCGGTGCAGCGATTGGTGTTGTAAGGACAGGTGTGGAGCTTCTGGGGAACGGCAAGAGGTGATGCATGTATACCCAATGAGGGGTTCGTCCTATACTAAGCAAGAGTGACGAAATGCTCAAAATAATACCATTTAGTTGTCGCCATGGCAGCGTGATCAACATGAATCCACACCTAGAGTATCCCAATTGTGGACGGACCCTAACTTGGTGGGGCATTGTGTATCAAAACACGGAGATTCACCCCGGTGATAGGATGGGAGCCACGTTCGGCGCTAACCACGCTAGTCAGCCTTCACGCGACCCCAACGCGCAGCCTACCGAAGTCGCCTAGATATACTCCAAACACAACCCCATCAACAAACAGCAACCTTTAAATTCACCCACTGATACTAGAATTGGGTTGACATTTTTCGTTGCAGTGTCCGGTATTGGGTCAGCTATTATTTTCGAGAATTCCCCTCAGCCTCTAAACATGCCCGTCAACGTAGGTCTTCTTAAGAACCAGATAGAGTTTGTAACTGAAGAAGAGCAGAAGGGAAGAGGCCCTACGAGAAAGCGGCTGAGTACGCGCCGGAGTTTTGATCCTATCCCGCTCCCTGTATCCAAAGAGACCGCCACCCTACAGGAGCGACGATTTATGAGTGGCAAGACTAAACGACCAACTAGGTGGCGAGGACCGGTGAGTCGCATTGGTCGCCTTTGATTCTGGGCTGTTGTCTTAACTTTCTTTGCATAGAAAAACGTTGATGCGACTCTGACAACATGGATGGAACACCCAGCGCCCGCCGTGAAGTCGCAGGCGGTGGCGCAATTAACACAGAAACAGACACAAAAATCAGAGAACGAGCAAGCAAAGCCGCAAAACGTGGAACTCAGGTTTTCATTTTCAGCAGCATCTGATGAGCCTCCAGCCAGGAGAGGTCGCGAAGAAGCATTCACTCAAAGCTTTTCCGGACTTACGATGACTGGCAGCGCAAACCGGTCCGTTTCTGCAAATCCACCTCAAACCAGGACATCACCATCTCAGGAACCGCGCCGGCATTCAGAGTCCACCTCGCAAGCACCCCAGCTAGCAAAACCAAAGAAGAAGCGAGAAGGCTACGGCTTCAGCTACTCTGAAACCTTCATGTGCGACTCAGATGACTACCCAGACACCGAGTGCGACTGGGATTCTGATGAACAGCACCCATCGGACCAAGACACTGGCTACTCTGCGCAACCCAGTCCCTGTCTCAACTGGAACGGAACAGATCAGACTCCACGACCGTCTTCCAGAGATTCGACATCGACAATTGAAGACCAGTCTTTCAACGATCTCGTGGTTTTGCGTGACGTCGGGTCGTTCCATCTCGCGCGTCCTCAGCGCGTTCTACCTTGCACACGTGCCACACGAGAAGACACGCTGCGTCTCAAAGTCCGTGCCAAAGCGCTCGTCGCCCGATTCGAGGAATCCAGTGATATCCAGGCGCAGCTGCTAACTCGCATGGAGCGCATGATGTACGCTGAGCAGCAACGACAAAGCTCGCCCGGTGAAGCCAATTCCATGGCCAAGTGTGCAGTCAAGCTGCGCGATTTCCTACTCAAGGTGAAGGAAGAGAGGGTTGAGACGGGCGAGCATTTCACAATTGTTGAGCATGAGATTGAGTGGGCGGAGTGGTTGGTTGAGGCTAGTCGGACGGGCGTCATGCATGTCCGGAGCGAGGGGTGCACGTGCCGTCCGGATTGGGATCCAGAGTGAGAAGCTGGGAAGGGTGTTGAAGAGCCTTATTACATGGAAGGATTTGAGCTATACGTGGACTCGCAAGCGCGGTTCTACACTCCAGCAGCATGTCAAGACAATCTCGGCCTGAAGCAGCTCTTACGCAGAGGCCCGGATGGCCCCCGCGCCATCTGGGTCCAGGCCATGTCAACGATACTATGTCCGAGAATCCGAGGCACTACAGGGCAAAGCTAGACAAAAGCCGGATCCAGCACTTCCTTGTGAGTATGCAAACAAGAAGACCCTGACCCGAAGTCGCCAAATCCTATATCTGCTACGCTCATCGAACGCAGATTCACCTCTCAACTCAAGATCATTGCAAACCAAATATTCAAAGCCATCCGAGCAAAATATACGTTAAGCAAACTCAATTTTATCCTACACGTGTCTTACTCTGATCTATGGTATCAACCACGTGCACCCCTCCACCCGCAACCCACCAAACCCAAACAATCAAAAACAGAAAAATACTCAAGATCGAAAAACTTCTGTATACTAAGGTAGCCTGAACCACAATGTCCCGACTTGAAGCGCATGCTTCCGGTCCAAAGGCGAGGTATATAAAAGAGACAAAAAAACCATAAAAGGCTGCTATTGCGTGCAACAATATCGAAAAGAGAGGAAGCAAAACGCCCAGAAAATGCAAAATCGACACAAGTTTGCCTCTCCTGTTGCCTATACGCGCGTGCACCGGATTTGTGTAGTGTCGCAACCGCTTTCCACAGCAAAACAGCAGAGAAAGAAAAGGAAGAAAGAAGAGACCCCAATCTGTATTATCCCTCCCGCTTTATCTTCGCACTTCACAGATGCAGATGCAAGACATTTGCGTCCGCATCCACCTAAAAATACAAAGAGAAAGAAGAAGAAAGAAGACTAAAAATGCGCGTTTGAACTACTTCTCCCCCATGTCCTCCAGTCAAATTCGGAGTCAACCATGCAAATCTCCTGCATTTGGCAACCCAACCTCACAATGGCCAGGTCGCCACGAACAAGAACGCAAAAAAGAAGACGAAGAAAAGACTACGCTAAACCTTCATCATCATCTCCTCCTATAAATATCCGAAACATCCCTCCCCCTCCCATTCGCACTCCCGTTCGCATCTCTGCGCTCGGGACTCCTCGACCGCGTACGCGCATCCCGCCTCTCCTGCACAAAATTGCCTCTATTGCCTCCTCTATGGTCGCGGTCACGATCGCGATACGCGCGACTCCGATCAGCGCGGTCGTCGGTGTAACCCTCGCGGGAATTGCCAGAGTCGCGGGAGCCGCGGCGCGGACGATCATCTGGTTCGCGGGAGCGGCGGTGTCCGTCTGCGCCGTAGCTGGGAATGTAGGTGTCGCCAGGGGGGACGGGGCCTCTGCGGCGGTCCGCGCCGTCGGGGCCGTAGCGGGGGACAGGAGGGAGCGGGTGGCGGCCGTCTGCTGGAGGAGCGGGGAGGTTATTGTGGCTGCGGTCACCGCCGCCCCAGTTTGGGCGTCGTTCGCCTGGGGGAGGGGGTGGAGGTGGTCGGTGTTCGTAGCCTCGTCGGTCGTAGCCGCCACCGCCACCGCCTCTGAGACCGCGGTCGACGCCTGGTGGCCCTCGGTCTTGGGGGCCGCCGTATCTTCGGTCGTTGCTTTGCCATGGCTGTGGTGGTGGACCTTGGCCTGTCCATTCTCCGTTAGGTCCTCCACCTACAGTACCGCCTTGTGGCGCAGGAGGAAGTGCTTGCCTTTGGCCACGTGCGTTCCGGCGATCCAGCTCGTGTGAGTCGGCAAAGTGAGGTATGTCTTCTTCGCGCATCGGTAATGGTTCCTCTCGGAAGTAAGGATGGTCGATGGCATCAATTGCGTTGATACGTTTCCGCCAGTCCAGTCTCATGAGGTCCTTGATAAGCGAGAGTCCAAGGGGGGATAGTTCACGGAATCTTTGCGCGATATTTCCTGTACTCGTTGGGAATGCGCGAACAGGTTCCGCTCCCGGTAGCTCGTTCCAGCCCGGCATACTCGTATCGTTCGGAGACCCAACTAGCTCGAAGATAATCTGTGCCTGATGTATGTCGCTCTGGCCAGTGAGGATGGGCTTGCGCTTGAACATTTCACCAAAGACGCAGCCTGCGCCCCACATATCAATCGCTGGTGTGTATCTTCGGAGTTGCAAGAGAAGTTCTGGCGGTCGGTACCACCTAGTAACAACCAGTGAAGTGTATTCGCGTTTTGCCTCGCCATTTCCCCTGCCTCTTTGTGGAACCGGTTCGTCGTAGTGCCTGGCAAGACCAAAATCGGCTATCTGTAGTCGCCCAGAGTTGTTGATCAAAAGGTTGGCTGCCTTCATGTCTCGATGTAAAATGTGGTTATCATGTAGGTATGCTAGACCCTTGAACAACTGCAACATGTAACACTTGATCTGCGGTGGTTTGAACTGGACTTCAGGATTGTCGAGGAGGCCTGATAGATCGTGGTCCATGTAGGGTGTGACCATGTACAGTATTGCACGTTTCCTGCCTTCGGTTTTGGGCCGCTCTACAGCCATTTCTTCTAGTTTCAGGACGTTATCGTGCGACAGCATTTTGAGGAGCTTGATTTCTCGCAGCGCCGTGATAGGGAAGCCATCTTTTTCGTTGTGCATCAGGATCTTCTTCAGCGCAAAGACATGGCCGGTCGATCGCTGACGCGCCTTGTGGACTTCACCAAAAGTGCCTTCGCCCAGTTTCTGCATCATCTCGTACTCGCCAATCTTGCAGCATCCCTTGAATTGGCGTTGGAGGGTGCGCGACGGGGGAGCACCCGCCGGAGTCGCCATACCGGCGGTGGTGTTAACGATACGTGATCCTCAAGGGTCCGCAGGCACGCTTCCTACTCTGGGCTAAGTGGGCCGTGGCGTTAACGTATGCAGCGAGGGTGAGCGCGATGTATCGGTCGGTGTCTTTGCAGCGATGAGTGTATGGTCGCGATGGCGGGCGCTGGCATGGGCGGGGGGCTCGAGGCCAAAAGTGCTGGGTAGAGATGACGATAGTGGTCGGGATTGTCGCGGGTGAAGGAGTAGAAGCCGCGATTGACGGTTGATGGGGCGATCTTGGCACCGCAGTGTTAGCGTAGTCTGCGATCGACCTTAATCACACCTCACCCACCAAAAGCGTCACCGAGCCATTGCACCCCAGACACTGCAGGTAGGCATAGTGTAGCACCACCCAAAGCTAGCGCCAGTATTGATACTTTCACAGGCTCACCAGACACTATGCAGCCCACACGCTCCCGCATGGGCCCGCCCAAATATGCGCCGCACCCAAATCACCCCATCCATATCCACCCGGTCAGGCCGCTATACCGATTCATGGCAACGGGTCTCGGCGCGTCAATGTGGTTCTTTGTAGGTTAGAGGTCTGACATGAGCGAGACAGGTGCTGACAGGTGCAGTTGATGTACCGCGCGAAGAAGGACGGCCCCGCGCTTTTAGGCTGGAAGCACCCATGGGACCATTGAACGACGAATTCAGGAGCGTTGGGCGTGGAGAGAGAGCTTAGACAACATGGACACGAGGCATGCTCAATTGCATAGACAATGGAGTGCTGGAGATAGACACCACGGCCAGTGGCTGCAACGTTCCTTGTGGACAGCGCCAAGCAGTTCGGATTAATGCGAAATAGAGCAATCGCGTCACATGCAGTTCTGTTGATTCTTCATTTTACAATTTCATGAAATTTGGCGTGACATTTACTAGTCTGGTTCTTAGATATCATGCGAGTTTGCACTCGCCTTCAGCACCTCTCACTAGCCTTCGTAACCTACGCGGAAGGCTTCTCAAACAGATAGTGGCTGACACCCCATGTATCGCCCCCATTCCACCTGAACAACTCGGAACAAGCCATGTGGAAAACTTGCCACCTGTTCCACCAAGTCAAAGCACCCTCCTCTCCATACGTCTCCAACAGTCCCTTCCAGATACTCTCCTTGTTCTTCAACATAGTAACCAGCCAGTCCTCGCAAGTCTTTGAGTAGTGCATACCAGACACCCACCACTGGTTCTTGACTCTCAAGTCGTCTTGGAAGTACAACAGTAAATCAGCAGAAGGCATGGTACCACCCGTGAAGAAATGCTCCGTCATCCACCCCTCTTCGAAATCATACGGAGTTGTGCAATGCGCAAAGATATGAACAAACAGCTTGCCACCGGGTTTCAGCGCAGAACCGACTTTGCGCAGCAAGAGCTGGTAGTTTTTCATGTGCTCGAAGAGCTCAATAGAAATGACGCGATCGTATGCTTCGGGCTGGAACTCATAGTCGACAACATCGCCCGTGATAATGGTCAAGTTCTTTAGTCCTTTTGATACGGCAACGCTGTCAATGTACTCTTTTTGCGTTCGCGAATTGGAGAAGCCGGTGATTTTGGAGTTGGGGAACATTTCGGCCATAAAGAGAGATGCTGAGCCCCAGCCACATCTAGAATCATTGTTAACCATCTCGTGTGGAACACATTGCTTACTCGGCTTCAGGATACACGTGATTATTGTGCTATAAATGCAGCAAATGCAAGATCGAAGAAGAGACAGGAACTCACCCAAGGTCCAAAATACTCATTCCATCCTTCAATTCCGCCCTCTCAATATACAATCGCATCATGGCAATCTCGGCTTGCGCCAGCGTCTCCCCGCCCTTCTCATACAAGCAGGCTGAATACTTCATCCGCGGGCCCAACATGCCCTTGAGAACACTCGTCCCTACCTCGTAGTGCTGCTCGTTTGCCGTCGCAGTCGCAATTGCAATTGGCCTTTCTCGGAGAAGCTTGACATACTTCATCTTGGTCTCGTAAGCGGACTCCAAGGACGTGGTAGCTATCGACTGCAGGCGGTCGGCTAGCTGACGCCTGATTCCTACGCGAATCACCGCGTGTGGGAGGTAGCCATTGTCCAGGAGGGGATTGATGACTGCATCCGAGTTGACGAGGTCTATTATTTGTTTTAGTTGAGTTGGGGTTGTATACGGTTCGGAAGCTATGTACTTGATATATAGTTCATGGCGAGGAACTTGTGTTACTTGGCCAGACGTTTGAGACCGCTTCGACGTGAGTGAATGAGCTGCGAACAGGACGCAAAAACAACTGTCTTGTACTTTGGACACGTGAAGCTATCGTCTACCTATACGCTCTGTGACTCGGCTCCGGAGGGTTTCGTAGTGTGCCAAATAAGGCTTAGCGGCGGGTTAATGACGTCAACCATTAGTCGAGATAGTCCGTCCATCGCTGCAATCGTCCGAAAACGGTCAACAACGGAGGATTTGGTTGCTTTGTGAAGATTGTGAGATATCCTTTGGTAAATTCTGCTAAGCGGAGAATTGGCCAATCAAGCGTTTTGCGCCGAGGCCACACGAGATGAGCGTACCTATAAGGTGGCCAATGATCTCTCGCGGCTAGATATAAGGCATTTGAACTAACCAGGAAAGTAGAAAGGTATGGCGTATGAGTGGTGAAGATGGTCATGCTTCTATGCAGTATGCTCTGATCCTTGACTTCTTGTCATCTTCATTGCCCGCAAACACGACTACTAGGATGGTAAAAAGAATTCAAGATTGTATGTTGTACTTGTGTAGGGAGCAGGGTAATCAATCTAACCAATATCAATAACTATCCGAAGTTGCAATGGGAGGGACTACTAGAGGATTCACGTGATCATACGTATCACTCGTCTTGCCAGAAGGCAAGGCACACGACAATGAAGCTACTGACTGCGGTGCATGGCATGTTAGTATATATGCTTGATCATCGCTGTAGTCAGAGTTTTGTTCGGTATACTTTCCGCTTTATGTCTGATGAATGGCATGGATATCCGATCATTTTGATTGCTGGTCGTTGCTGTGATCATTTTGCGAACCGATGACATAGCCGAGGTTTCACATCTGTGTCTAGCCCGTCACGATTGCATAATACGCGACCACAGAAACAACGCATATAAGGCGGGCATGCCAAAATATAATTTCCAAGCGAGGCTGGATAGAGAGTTCTAGATACGCTTGCAATGATGAGGCGACAAAAAGATACTATACACTGCATGCTTAAGAAACCCGTCTCTGTTTGGTCCCGTGAAATCAAGTGAGAACGCTGATGCAGTGAAATGTGTTGCGATCTTTGCAACTTTGTGTTACTGGGTGTGACTCTAAGGCACGTGACCATATAAATAATCAACCGGCCGGTATGCAAAAGCTGACATCTTACTCAACTGCCGAACCGTCCCAGCGCTAACTTGACGCAGAATGCATCACATGCCAATTACCGAAACGCATGCCATCGATTTCCTAATGTAATGCAACTGCCGAAGGAGCAAAAAGAAAGCTAACAACGACCAGTTTTTAGCGACCTTCACTTCATCTTACCGGCCGGAAGCAGTGATCTGCGAGGCGTGAAACATTGCTGCATTCTTGAAAATACGCAGCAATTAAGGTAGTAAAAAGCTGTTGGCTAGGTTCCTGTCAGAAACCATATTGTAAACGTCGAGAAGCGTCAATACGAGAGGGCTGAGGGTAGTAGAGATCATTGAAGTATAACAGCCTTCGGTGGTTCTTCTCTGTATCGAAACATATATGTGGACTACCGCTATTGCTACGAATAGCTCTAGCTGAAATTGTTTGCTCTTCATAGGAAACTCATGTCACTACTGTTAAGCCACAGTGCAGGTCTCGGTGACTGTCACCGACCAACGGGCCCACCCAGTGGATTTCCACGAGATTTTTGGCTCTGCATCCGATCTCGACCCTCTAAACTGCCGAATCTAGGGTAGAACCTAGTAACATTCGTTTCCCCGCAAAATTCGCTAATCGTTCCCATAAGAGTGCAGGACCCCGGAATAAAGCCGGTGAGGCCTTAGGCCAAGTGACCGCCAACCAAGATAGAACAACACTAATTCCTAGCGCTGATCTGTCTGATGTCAATAGTAACGAGCTAGGAATTCAAAGTTTACCTTAGCGATGATTACAGAACGGCTTCAAGCTGACAAGGATAGGGCAACTAGCACTATACCAGATTCAGCATTATTTGACAACAAAGCTACATATCCAGCCGACCTTTCGTTGGTTCAGAGGTCATTGAGTATTGAAAGAGGTGCTGGATTACAGTATTCGATTAACCAAATTGATATTACAAGTGTCCTATGGTGTTTTGTTACGCTTTTGGCCGAAAACTGCCATATCCGTAGCGACCCCTGCATTCCTGGTGGCGTGGGAAAGGAGGGAGGCAATTGAGCGCCAAACGAAAAAAACCTGGGGTAATGCAGACAGCATTGCAAAAGTTCAGCTGTGAGCGTGACGCCAAAAGAGGGGGCAAAGACATGTATAAATCTACCCCAGTTTGCCTCGAGTGACGCACAAACATCTACCCCAGAACACTGACTGGTTGAGAAACTCGAAACTCATTTCCACGATGCGCTTTCCGTTTCTTGCCTTCACAATCACTACATCTGTCTCTGTGATTGCGGCACCAACCGGTCTGCACGCCAGAACCGACGTGTTGGTGGAGCCTCGGGCAACTCCTGTTAAGCCAGCGCCGTGTGTCCGCAACCCCAACGCCACGAAAGCGCAGGACAAGGCTCGGTTCGATGCTTTTGTGCAGGCTTTGATCTACAAGCCTAACATCATTGAGGCGTTTTCATATATTTCCCAGGACTATGTTGTAAGCATGCTTCGTTTCGGGCGAAGTGATCTATCAAGTCCGCTGACTTCAGGCTGCAACAACAGAACCATGGTATTTCAGTTTCAAATGGATTTGAAAATGAATGGGATGCTTTGTCGCTCACTTGGGACCCATCAAGCATCACGCCACTGGGCGCAACTTTTCAGTATCCTCAGAGCTGGGTGAAGTATAAAAAGCAGTTCAGAGAGGTTGTTGAGCGGTTCCGTATGGATGGTGGATGCATTGTTGAGCACGTAAGTTTATCTTTCTTCGAAGAGCACACCAGGGCCATAATGCAAGAAACTCACTTTGAATTGTGCAGTGGGTCCAGAACGAAAAGCTTCCACCGAAGGCGCTAACAGTGAAGAGATCACACTCAAATCCTATCTCCCATTGCTGTGACTCTAACGCCGCTTAAGTAATTTTCAGGGCTTTGAATGCTGTGCTTGATGCGCAGCCTTTCAAGGAACGGTGTCACAAGGTTGTGTTTGCTGTGTATCTCTGTGAGACGGACCTGCCATGCGACAGTCAAGATGACAATCATGAGTCTCATATAGGTATTAATACAAGCGGAATTTTGAATGCAGAGTAACGATGATACCCAACGGCAAAGCTGAGATATATGAGATATGAGATATGAGGCGTGATGGTGGACATGTGAATCGAGTTTAATGTACAAACCTGATTTCTCTTAGCTATCTCCTGTTTTTCATACAGCCTCTCATTCTTTTGATTAGATTTTAATAGTAGGCTGCTACCCTGAGCAGGCAGCTGCTCAATTCCAATGCTCTCGTCTGATGCTGGTAGTTGTGAGATGAGATCCGACAAGATAAAATCAAATCAGCATAATGTGAATTGCAAAAGGTAAACGAAGAAACTGCGCAAAAGATGAATAGGTAAGAATTAAGCCTCCGATAAAACGTACATGTAGTTACAGATCCCCGCTGTCATGTGTTTTTGCGGGATCCGGTGGTTTTGTGTGTCAGTTGCATGTCACGTGGCTGGTTCTTCATATTTGAGATTGGTAAATGCCGGCTGCGGGATTTTTCCAATACTTGTACGCTTCGTAACATGGCTCGAGTATGTCACCTTCATTGTCTCGCGCATCATTGACCGGAATCTAGGAGAACCACTCAGCTTAGTGCATGGTAACTCAAGTCTGGATATGCATGCTTAGTCTTGCAACGGACACTTCATAGTCTGACTGCATCTGATAAGCTCCGGTGTCACAACGCCTACAGCAGACCATTGGGTTCCTCAGCAGCCATATGGTGTTTCCAAAAAATCAACTGGAGCTGTCGAAGAGTCGTAGCGATGAAGAGTGGGAAAAGGAAAAAACAGTGGACACGCCCGAGCACGTGAACAGTTCGCGACGGAACTGCCGAGTTCGGATCAACGCTCAGCTGGCGTGCATGCATCGACCCGTCCCTGCAGCATTTTTTAACCGGTGCAGCTGTGCCGGCGGCGTGAATCAAGCCCGAAGGATTCGCTGGCGTTGCGCGGCGTCTGCATCCCCTGCCATGTGTACGGCCGATTGTGGGCGCGAACTTTTGACTCAGGGCTCCCCCCGCTAAAAGCACTCGAGAATTCGCTCAATCTTCACAACCCCATACTTCGCACTACACACGTCATCCACTGTTCAATACATTCGTACCAAGACACCCTCGCCACCTGTATACTCCCCAGAAAAATCTGCACGCGCAATTGACCAGAGCTCAACTCGAGAGGCCACCTTTTCAAAATGTCAGCATACGCAAACGGACACACCCACGAGTCGGAGCGGATAGCTCACACGGAAGAGAAGCATCTTCCTGGAGGATGGGTGGTCCTCAAGTTCGGTGGTACAAGTGTCGGCAAGTTCCCGGAGAATATAGCGGACATTGTCAAGTACGACGCCCATTCAAATGCGCAAGATGAGCACACAACACTAACTCTTCATAGAGCTGGCCTTCAGACGAATCGCGCCGCTATTGTCTGCTCTGCGCGCAGCAACAGCACAAAGGTCGAAGGAACCACCAACCGCCTCCTTCGTGCCGCTCGAGCTGCTGAGAGACCCAACCACCGGGCCTACGATGAAATTGTCGAAGCCATCCGCATTGACCATATCCAGGCGGGCAAGGATATTTTGAAGAGCCCGGAAATTCTGGCATCTTATACCGAAGAGGTCAACGCCGAGTGCGAGAGTCTGATTAAGATCTTAGAGTCGGCCCAGCATCTCGAGGAGGTCACCAACCACACCGAGGACAAGATCATCAGCAAGGGCGAGAAGCTGAGCTGTCGCTACATGGCTGCGATACTGAATGATCGTGGTACGCCTGCCCAATTTGTCGACCTCAGCGACGTGATCAAGCCCAACGCGCCCATCAAAGGAGGATTGCAGGAAAAGTTCTACAAGGACTTGGCTGCGGACTTCGCCAGCCAAGTGGAAGCATGTGGAGACAAGGTCCCTGTGATTACCGGTTTCTTTGGAAACGTGCCCGGCGGTCTCTTGACTTCAATCGGACGCGGATATACCGATCTATGTGCTGCCTTGGTTGCCGTTGGCGTAAAGGCGAAGGAACTGCAGGTCTGGAAAGAGGTGGATGGAATCTTCACCGCAGACCCGCGCAAGGTTCCTACCGCCGCGCTGCTCCCCAGCGTCACTCCCGCAGAGGCTGCTGAGTTGACATTCTACGGGTCTGAAGTCATTCACCCCTTCACCATGGAGCAGGTTATTCGCGCCCGCATTCCCATTCGCATCAAGAACGTCATGAACCCGCGCAATGCTGGCACTATCATTTTCCCTGACAACCTCCGGGACATTGACGACCGTGCGCCTTTGAAGGAAACGGGACTCTTCCGCACTCGCTCTTCGAGTCTCCTTACTCAGCTTGAAGGGCCTAAGCGACCTACTGCTGTGACGATTAAGCATAACATTGTTGTGCTCAACGTTCACAGCAACAAGCGCACTCGTGCCCATGGTTTTTTGATGAACATATTCAACATCCTTGACAACTGGCGTCTGTCTGTCGATCTCATCTCTTCCTCCGAGGTACATGTGTCCATGGCCTTGCACTCCGAGTCAGCTCTTCTAAGCGGCGGAGGTGAGGACGACTACAAGATCCAGTCCAAGGACCTCCAAGGTGCCGTCAATGATCTTGGTGCCCTCGGTACCATTGACATTGTGCCTGACATGGCTATTGTAAGTTTGGTGGGTAAGCAGCTGAAGAACATGATTGGTATCTCCGGCAAGTTCTTTAGTGTGTTGGGTCAGAACAACATCAATATTGAAATGATCTCGCAAGGTATGTCAAAATTTGACTACATTTGAGGAGACCACCCGCTAATTCAACGCAGGCGCCAGTGAGATTAACATATCTTGCGTCATTGAGGAGCGCGAAGCAGACCGCGCCCTTAATGTTGTACATACAAATCTTTTTACATTCTTAGAATAGATCTTGCTTTGCATCAGTGGAGTTGGATACCATTTGGAAAAGGCTTGCTACATAATATTAAAGCCATGTCTTGTTTCATTTTTGCATATCTCTCCCACTGTTTCTCTTCTGGCTAGCGCTTCACGTCGAGTTGCGCGTTTGCAGGTTTGCACAATACCCAGGCGTGACACGACGCGCAAATACTGAACAATGATTGCGCGCTACTTGACCTCACGTTATATAAAACGCTCACTGATCAGCTTTCACTTTCACACTCGGTCTTGGCAACTGTATAGGTAGGACTTCTGTCGGAGATCTCTTCCCACAATCGCAACAGGCAGATAGACCGGTCATAAACTACTATTTTGAAAATCTCTGATAAGTCTATTTTCCTCCTTCAGTAGGCGGCCTTATTAAAGTACGTATGGAAGCCGCCATGGAAGACCCTGTGGGAGACCCCATGGCAATCCCCGTCAGAGCCCCCGTCGAAGCCCCTATGGAAGACTCCGTAGGAGATGCTGTGGATGAAGAGAAGAAAAAGAAGAAGAAACAAATATCCCCACTTACAGGCAAGGAGCTGAAGAAACACGAGATATGGGGCTTGAAGAGTCTTGAAAAAGAGCAGCACCCGGTCTTCTGGGAGCGGGTTATCTATTGGTGTAGAAAGTGGTTTACGGAAGCCAAGTGGAGGGAAGTTGTACGCCGGATTGAGCGGGCCACAAAAGAAGATAATCTTATCGTATTTGGATGGCATCCACCGATGCAGCTTACGCATTCGACCGCCGCAAAAGGCATCCGTCAGCTACTACGCTATAGCTCTTCGTCACTAACCTCACCGACGGGCCCGCATTCATTGCGCCCAGCTCACCTCCCGCGCATCGCCACATCTTCTTCAGCAAATGTACGGCCGCGGTGGGATGTTGTGGCTTCTGGTCCTCCAACCCCACTATCCGCCATGTCAGGTCCGGTCAAGAATGCCTTTGCTGAGGGAGGTATCTGGGCATCTCTCTCGCCCAAGACACCCGCGAGTGTAGCTTCTGTCACATCAGCGCCCATCACTGCCGTACCACTCGGACTCTGGGCATCAGACTCACCCAACGACCCTGATTTCAAAGCAGCCTACAATGAAGTACGTAGAGAAGTGAAGAGTATGGCTCTCCAGTTCTGTGCCAACCGCCTTGCACTGCGTCGATCCTCCGATGGCCAACACGATGTCATCCACCCATCCATGGTCAAGCCCAAAGACGAACTGCTAGCCTCGCAATACGTTCTCCAATCAAGCCAGCTGGATCTCTCAATGTACGCCGACACAACTCTGTCGTATAAAATAGAGGAGGTCGCCGATGATGAAGCTTCATATCTCCGCCATTATAGCATTCAGACGACCGAGAAACTAGAAGATGTCGATTCATGGCTTAGCATTAATGAATGTACGGGGGAAATTAGTACTTCACTTGATGCACAACGTAATCTCTTGCGTATGAACCGCGATCGGCGCCAGAATCGAGAAATGAAACTCACAGAGGAAGCAGTGCAGTATGCATGGGCAGCCAAGATAGTTAGTGACGCAGAGCACATTGTCAAGTGTCGTGCTGAAGCTGGGAGCGAGGCTAGCGACGACGACGACGACGACGGATATGACTATGAGAACTTCGTACGCAGTCTGCGTAGTGCAAGCAGTAGTTGTGTATCACTAGTTCAGAAGAATGCAGCAACTAGAGAACGCACCCTGAACGATACTGAGACGGGAGCATATGACGTCGAAGACGAACATACCTCGCAACATTGGCCTCAAACAGCGGGCTACAGGTCAACCAGCAATCCTATCAATCCCACACCCACGTCTTCCGACCTCCCATTCCGCAATCACAACAGCATAGCGACATCGACTGACCACCGGTCTACCAGCACCACGCATCAACGCGCCCGTCCCCCCTTTGTCACCACTACCACCACCGCTCCCGACGTCAGCTCCGACCTCCGCACCTCCCGCCGTCACGCCCCCACCCTCCAAGATCTCAACGACTGGGCCGACGAACTCAAGAAAATGGAGCGGAAACGCACCGAACTCCGCCTTACAGGCACATTGACGTACAATACCGATGTGTATCCCGCATTACGTCCCGCACCTAACACGCCGCTGTATACTCATGTTAGGATGGGGAGTAGCACGACGAGTACAGCGAGTAGTGTGTCGTGGAAGTGTAAGACTGCGTCTTTAGTTGAGTGGGAGGGGGGTGGCGCGTAGGAAGAGGGGATTGTTACGCCGCGAGGAGATGGGGAGAATGTGCGTGGTGAGCTTCACTTGTCGCCTCCGTGTCCGCTTATTCTCGAGAGTAGGAGAACAGGACGTTGGGGAGGAGCATCAGCGTCATGCTAGCACGAGTAGAAGTGTCGATCTTGATCGCCATGCGTCGAGCTAGAGTCGGGAGGAGCAGGATGAGTGGGTTATGGAGTTGCCGAGGATGGATAGTAGGGAGAATATGGGACAGATCGAGCGGTTCATGTAAGGTTCAAGGGATGATGGGATTGTTTCTTCGAGGTTGGAAAACTCGAGGTTGCGTATGCGCGTGGGTTTCTTTCAGGGAGAAGGATATCAGATCAATCATCTAATGGTTTTATTGTACGGATGAGACTGAGGGGATGAAATAGTAGCACAAAAAAAACGACGATAGTACTAAGAATAAATATAATAGTACACTTGCATCTCAATTTCTACATACCAATTAGTTCCCATGCACTCAGACCAGACAGCAATCTCACTTTCCACGTAAAAACCGGGTATAATAATAACCAATCCTCCTCCACGCGACAAAAAAACGCCAAGTTTACCAAATCTAACAGACATTGCAACCACAATAAAGGGCATCGGAAAGATCCCCAAAAAGTGTCCATAAAAATTATGTTCGTACCAAGTAACAAATAAAAGCTTCCTTCGTGATAGATTTGCGGCATCTACATGATAATGCACTTTTCCCTTTCTCCGCTTCCGTTTGCACCAGCCGGACCGTTTGTACCGGCACTTGGTCTTCTTCCAGGCCTACCAGGAGCCATGTTTGGTGAAGCCATGGGGCGTCCTGCATTGGGGCGGATACCGCTTGTGCTCTGGTATGCACTACCGTGCTGAGGTATCGGGGCTCCGGGGTTGGCGGGGTGGCCTGCTGGTGGGTTGTACCGTGGTGCTGTAGATGCTTCCTCGTATGTTGGGGGTGGAGCAGGCTCGGCAGCAGGACGATGTCCAGTGATGTTGTTGCGGCGCGGTGGTATGAATGGAGGCTGTTCAGGCCGAGAAGGAGGACGAACACCGCCAGGCTGTGGTGCCTGGTTGTTGCGTGCACGCTGTTCAGTCTCGCGTCTTTGGCGATCTTCCTCTTCTTCTTGCAACTGTAGTGCTAGCGCGAGATCATGGTCTTCTTGCTCAGCTCTACTGAGGCCAGTGGGCGATGTCAATTCCGTATCCTGTGCATCAGCCCCTGAAGCAGCTGACTGCTGCTGATTGCCTCGACGGCCTTGTACCGTAGTCCATTCCTGATTGTCTTCAACATCAATGAGATTCCCAGACTGCTGACCATGCTGTCCCGAAAATGAATTGCTGTTATCTACTGAGCGGAAGTCACCGGAGAAAAGCTGACTTCCCTGACCGTTGACGTCCATAAGTGACTCCCAAACAATCTCATCGTGAGATGCGTAGCCCTGGTCGGTAACGAGAGTAACAAGCTGGCCGTTGCGGGGGTTCTTGCACATCGTAGAAAAGTGATCATTCCGGAAGAGAATGGCAACCTGGCCGGGCTGAAGATTGTCCCGAATGACCTTGAGACCATAGTCGGTCAGTTGAGTCGGCCATCTGTTCAGAAACTCCTTAATGGCATGAATATCCGTAAACATCTGTTGCTCTTCTTCATTCAAAGAATCACCCGCATTCAGCTTGGTGTTAAGCTCCTCTTCTTGGAACTGAACCAACTGGGACGCTTCGTAAGAAGGAGCTACACGGTTGAAGGCGACAAAGGCATCCGTACCGGCTTCTGGTAACCATCCATGCATTAGGGGAATATTAAAGGTCCGATATAGCTTCATGTCCCGCGTGTCCTCAAACGCACCAGCTCGGTTCGTAAGTGTGGTGTGACTGGCAGCTGAATTGGGGTCCGGGACGAACATGGGATTGACATTGAGACCAGTGTGTAATGCGAGGAGGAACTTGTATAGCTCGCTTACATCTGGCAGTTCCTGTGCAGCATCACCACGTCGCCCAGACATGAGCTCCTCAAACACAGCATCAAGCAACAGCCCTAGACTCACTGTTTCACGCGTGCGCAAGGTTTCGACTAGCGCAGTTTCCACATTTGCGGGAGTGGAGAGAACAAGCGCATTCACGAGAGCGAGCAGTGGGCATGGTCCATTCAAGTTTTGCGTAAGGATAGGCGAAACGCGCATATCCTTGATACTATTGTCGAGCCAGCGCACATGCTTGATTTGGTAGTGCTCTTTCCTCTGTCGGTTTATCGCAGTGTTAGGCGACTCTAATCCAGGCGTTGCGGTGGAGCCTAGCCCAACGTCAATGGGCCTTGGGGGCATAGCAGGTGTCATGTCTTCATGAGATATCCTCGGCGGCAGTGCTGGTGGGTTCTCTTCGGCGGTCGGGGGCGTTGGTTCAGGAGTGTACTGTGGTTGTAGCGGCGTCTGTTGCACACCAGGGACATTCTCTGGGGTATTTGGGGTGGGCGTCGCGCTGGAGGTTACATTGCTGCTGCTAGCATTGGCTGTTGGGACAGTCCAGGGGGTATGTTGAGAGTGTCCTTGAGCAGGCGCAGACTCCCAAGGGTTTGTATCAATCAGAGTAGCAGTGTGTTCAGGTTGTGGAGTAGGCGAGTTCACTGCAATGGACGGTGGCTCATACGTAAGAGGAGCAGGGTGTGCAGGTGGGGCGCGATCATCCAGGGCAAGGTTGCGCATCTCATGGGAAGGCGTGCTTGGTGTCTGGTGGGTTGGCAGCTCGACTGGAATATCGTACTTGCAGGCATTGCTCACGGAGTCTCCCCAGATGGCTTCACTACTTTCTCCACCCAGGTTGCTCTGGCCGGTTGTCTGCATTTTCAGGTACGGGTTATTGGTCTGAAGCGGGATGGAACCGTTTGACTGCTCTGATACGTTGCTTCTGGCACCATATGACGCAGCACTGCCGCCGTATGATGCAGGATTGCCACCAGTAGGCATATATGACATGCTTTCATTCGATCTCCTGATGGGTATACCTGTGGGCGGGCCTACCCTTAACGCGTTGGGAAGGCCATCGGTGACATTGGTTGTCTTAGGCACAGGCGGTATCTTGCCGCCAGCGGGTTTCAGGGCAGCAGGCACCTGCTGGTGATCGACTTCCTCGAGCTCATCGTCAGTCTGGTTCCACTCGTCGTCACTGAGGTCTGATTCTGATTCATGTCCATTTTTAGGCGGTTGGGTGTCTTGCGATGTCTTGATGTTAAAGGCTGGTGATTTGGATGCGCTTGGCGGGCGTATGCTGTTATCGGGAGTCGAGGGAAGTACAGGGGCGTACTCTTCCGAGGGAGTGGTTGGGTATGGAGGGTTTGCCTTGGAGAGGGGCGCTGGCACGAGGCCATCCTGCTCATCAGGCTTCCGGAGCACCATGGTCGGTGATAGAGAGCCTGGTGAGTGGTGGTGTAGTTCGGTGCAGCTCTCGACAAGCCGACGCGCGCGAGTGAAGCTTGGGGTGCGGTGGTTAGTTAGTCAAGAGGGAGGGTGCGGAGAGGAGCGGGATAACGATGGTCGGCGGTGGTTAGGGCCAGCGGTGAATATCATCAGACAGGATATCAGAGCCGAGTGGCATACGCGGCCTCAACAGTCAAGTCCCCAAGTCGCGAACCAAGCGGAGGCGATGACGTGAAGCGGGTGGCTGATGCACCCGAGTGTGGCTGTGCATATGTGGCTCTTCGGGGCCGGATCCCTGTACCCAATCCACTAATTCCAGAACTTCTTTGCGCCCGTCGCCGCCACAGATCAGAGTGCGCCAAATCAACACTACTTGTTTAAAACACAGTTATATATGGAATAGACTCATCTTTCACTGGGCACAATTTTGCGCCACCATGCATTCCTACATTCGCCCCAATACGCATGTGGCCCTGCGGCTCCCGTCGGGCCTCTTCAAGATTGTCGAGACCACCCCGAATACGTACGTCGCATAGCTGGAGTGAGCCCTCCGAGTGCATACACATGTGAAGACCATACTGACATAATGAAGCATCATAAATCTGGGAAAATTTGGCACTTTCAACTCGAACCTCATCCTCGGACGACCCTACTATCTTACCTACGAGCTCCTCGACAAGGACGACGGCAAAACTCAGACTGAATTGCGCGTCGTTCCTGCCTCTGAACTTCATGCCGAAGCTCTCGGCAGCGATCATACGCCCAACGCTGACGCTGGTGACGATGGCGCCGAGGCCGGTGCGGGCTTCGACATTGTAGGCGAAGATGGTCAAGTCATAATGCGCAATAATCGCTTAACAATTGACGATGCTTCACGCCAGCAATTGTCCATGGCTGAAATTGAGGAGCTGAAGAGAGCCGGTACCGGGTCTGGCAAAGAAATTATTGCCAAGATCATGGCCTCTCACAATGCCATTGACGAAAAGACGAGCTTCTCCTTGGCTAAGTACACGCTGCGAAAATCAAAGAAGTACATGAAGCGCTTTACCGCCTTGCCCATGGATGTCGGTCTGCTCACTGAATACGTCTTGGAAAAAGAGGCATACAAAATTATGGAGCTGAGGGAAGACTTACTGGGTTTGATCAATAGCTGGGCCAATGTCCACTCTGGAGAAACGAATCAGATCATCACTTGCGAAGACGGTGTCAGCCAAATAGGGGGAGGGCGGTGGCTTGTCGTAGACGATACCGGAGGCTTGCTCACCGCATCACTTGCTGAGAAAATGGGCATCCTGTATCCCGACGACGAGAACGACGAATCCGATTCGGAAGAGGACGTTGCAACTCCAGGAGGGGCCGAAAATGGAACCGCAGCAATAACGGATGCGCGACAACCAAAGGATGAAGACATTGCTATGCCCGATGCTGATGGAGAGGCTACCACCACATCGAATCCTACAAACTCCACTGACCCTTCAACAACTGCAGCCCCTTCAGATCTTCCCCCAAGGCCAAGGAAGCCACCGCGACCCCATATCCCCCAAATGTCTGCGCGTACCAACACCCTCACCGTCCTGCATCCTAACAATCAACCAAACCTCTCCTATCTCAAGTACTTTGGTTATGACTATGGTGCACCTACTGTTTCGCATCCTCTGTACAAGCACCTCAAATCACTATCATGGCTTTCACTACTCCATCCCGAGGATGACCCATCCTATGATGAACCAGAAGTGATTTCTGAAGATGTTCTTGCAACAATGAAGTCCACAAAGCGAGGAACGTACTACAAGAAACGAAGGCGATGGGAACGCGTCAAGAGTGTCGTTGACGAGACGCGCCAAGGTGGCTTCGATGGCTTAGTAGTCGCCACAGCCATGGATGCAAAGACTGTACTGAAAGAACTAGTCCCCCTTGTCCGTGGCGGCGGAAGAGTAGTCGTCTACAACCCCAATGTCGAGCCTCTAGTCGAACTATGTGACTACTACTCCAAAGAGCGCCGCGCAGCTTACATAGCACGAGAATTTGGATCTGCACCACATACCAATGGGCAAAAGGCAAAACCTGAAGATGACACAGAGACGGATGGTAGTACTACAGAGGGTGGTAATGAAGATAACGATTTTCCGCTGAACCCGACTTTGCTTCTTGCGCCATCGCTGCAGACTGCGCGCGCAAGACAGTGGCAGGTTCTCCCTGGGCGCACCCATCCCATGATGACGAGTAAGGGTGGAGCCGAAGGTTACTTGTTCACTGCTACTCGTGTCTTGCCCATTGAGGGTAGAGTCGAGGCGCGCGGACATCACGGTAAGAAGAAGAGGAAACTTGGGGAGAACGATCAGGTAGCTGTGGAGGCGTAGAGACTATACCAGTGGTTCGGACGTGATTTGATGCACATATGCAGTCTATCTAGTTCAATGTATTGTACTCGACATGGAGGGGCTGTTCGAGTCCTCTTTTTTCAAGTTATAATTATCGGTCGCGATTGCTGTGTTCTACATTTCTCCTGCTTCAACATGTTGACTCGGCCGCGCTCTCAATCAGCAACTCTCATGTACCTGTTCACGAGATAATGAGACTATCCAGTCTTCTTGCCGCAAGTTAAACAAGTACAGGGATTAAATTAGATCAATTGAAGTATATCATTGTTCGCCCCTGAAATCTATTCACGGAAGATCCATATACGCAAAGTAATATGACATTTGTTATGCAAACATGAACCTCTGAGCATGCTTTGCCGTGAATAGCCAGATACGGTAAGCCTAGAGTATCAAAAGCGCATTGTCTACCAGTACGTTACAAAATAGTCTTAGCCAGGCCAAGACTACAGTCGTGGCCTGTCCAGAGTGAACTATGCCACACCATATGAGGGATATCAAACAGAAGTCGGAGCGTTCATACACACACTCATGTCGCTACAGCAGCGGCGCCTGACCTCAAACGCGTCTTATAGGTTGTTTTTTAGCAAAGTGCCTCACACCCCCTTTGCGTTAGGCTCAAGTGTAGAGTGAATGTACAATGAACAAGTGCACACTGTTTTGATGTTCACGCACAACACATCTGGTATATAAACAGTATACAGCACTCTTGTTCCTTTTTCGTCAAATATTCAGAGGAATTGAGTACACTATTGTAAAAATTCCATCAGCTCTTCTGTTCACTCAGATCGACCAACTCATCTCAAACATCGAGTATATCAACTCGATACACTCACTCGACTCCAGGTACGTCGACTCCATTTTGGTTAGGCATATTGACTCACCATCTGCAAATTGCTCCTAAACAGTCAAAATGGCTTGCTTCATCACTTCAATCAGGAAAGCCATCTGTGATATCGGAAGATCTTTGACCGGCGAAATTTCTCGTCGTACGCAGATCAAACCAGATCATGAGGAGATGGCCCATCTAACGAAGAATATTGAATACTACAAGGCATTTCGTAATGTACCTATTACGAACCATAATATGGTAAGTTCCAAAAAAGATGATTGAGTGCGATGCATTGCTGACCGAAAATTCACACAGATTGCTGCACGCATCAGCATGGCAACCGACAAGACATGGAAAGATTATTGCCGCACCATGATGCATGCAGAAGATGTGTCCGACACAACCTCATCCACACCTCGCAGCGATATCAGCAGTGAGCACGCATTGAGCCCTGAGACAGACCGCACTTCCTATTGTGGAAGCGAAAATGATAACAAGATGGGATATCTTGTTGAGGCACTGAGCAAGCAAAGGGTAAAATTCCAAGCCGCCACTCTCGAATTACAATTTTACAAGAAGTGTGAGAGCTATCAAGGGCTCGAGCAAAAGTACCTTGAACAATGTGAGCAGCAGCTCAGAGACAAAGACATCGCTGATCAAGCTTACGAGGAGGTCCGATTGATGGAGACAGTCTGCGAGAATGTCTTTGATAAGTACGAGACATCGAGAGCCCTTTTGGAGAAGAAGAATGAAGAGCATCGAGCAAATATTGAAGAGAAGGACCAGGAGTTGGAGAAGCTTAGCACTGACCATCGCTCCGCTCTCACAGCCGTCCAAGAGATGTGTGATGCAAAACTTGCGGAGGCCAATCGAACTGCTGTCAAGGAGCGCCACGCGCTTGAGACTCGCCATCTCGAGGCGCTGCGCGCCCTCACGGAAGCAAGCAAGACGAACCGTTGCGTATGGGAACATGCCCAAAAAGCTATGGAGGCGGAAGCTGAACAGATGGCATGTGAGTTCCGCGATGTCGTGCGGGCCAACGAAGACGAGATTGTCCGCTTGACCAAATGCAATCATGGCCTCGAGGCCGAGAACAACCTGTTGATCGGTACATTGACCGAAAGACCTGGTGACAAATTGCACGAATACGCTCAAAATGTGTTCAAAGAGGTTCAACGTATGAAGAATGAGTTGGAGCAGGCGCGTACGGATCTCCAGGTCTCACACGTCAAGATTGTGAACATCCTGGAGGCAATGCAGCAGCAGCGCGACCACTACAAGTCTCATGGCAACAAGGAAAAAGAGGCTCAGGCCCAAGTGTGTGACCTCTAGAAACAGATTGACGAGCTTCAAGAGAAGCTAGCTGTTTGCGGTGATTTGCTTCGCGCCGCAGACTCTATCCCGAAAGACTCGAACATCATGGAGTCCGAGTGTCTTTCAGGGATCGCCTTGAAGATGCAGAAGTCTGACGACGAACTCAAACTTCTCCGCGCGGAAAACGCAGAGCTCCGGTCCAAGGCCAACAAGGTGGACGACAAGAATCTCGAAATTTCCCTCAAATTAGACATGATGGAGCACGAGATGTATCTCGCTCGAAACAAACTGGGGGTTCTTGAGGCAAAGCAAAGCCTCCTTCTGAGGGAACGCGAATTCCTCGCCAACGCCGTCGCGGAGGACGATGGTCTCACAGCGGAGGACAAAGACCTCCTTCGCCGATATCTCCGTCAGACAAGGGAAGAGAACGAGAAGCTGATAGATAGCAACGTCAAGGTTTCAAAGGAAAACGCCGACCTCCGAGAGTACATTAAGACAGTTCAGGACAAAGCTGAAGTCAAGATTGAACGAGCAGACAAGGCCGCAGTATTCTGGCAGGGCTTCTATTGGGACGAGGCAGTCCCAAAGGTTGAAGCACTGAGCAAAGAGATTCACGAACTCAACAAGGAGCTGGGACGCGATAATGTCCAAATTCAGGAGCGCCTTGAGCGCAACGTCGTTGTCGCTGACAGGAACGCATTGCGATATGCCTGCGCCGCCACATTGCGCGGCGTTGATACCAACCTCATCCCCGCGGAATACTATGAGCCTGGATTCACGCCCGGCTGGCTACCCGCCACCCACGATGCTCTTCGCGTCTTGCGACCCCTAGGCTGGGTTCCAGTTGCAGAGCTCGACAAGGTGTGGCTCGCACCAATGTACAAGCCTTTCACTGAGGAAGATGCGAAGCAGTGATTGGAAGCTCAGGGGCAGATAGTGCGCAAGTTGCATCGCGAGGCGATGGGGGCTCCTCCTCTCCCAGGTACGTTCCATCTTCCTCTTTACAACGACAATCTCACTAACAGTGGTGTAGAGGGTCCTTCAGAGACGGTATCTGGAAACGCCGCCGCCGCTGCAGTCCAAGTCCTACCACCGCCATGGGTACCTATCTACAATCGAGCCCCATGCCACACACGCCGTACGGAGAGCCCTACGCGCCTCCATATCAGACTGCATGGCTGAAGAAATGTAAAGATCTCACGCGAGAAGCCTACAACGACATGGATAATACACTCAAGTTGGATGTGCTGGAGATGCTTGATCTCGATACAAAGTGCGCAGAGCGACTTGGCAGTCCAAGTCACACAGCCTCTGTTGATGAAGAGGAGGACCCGGAAATTTTCTGATGTAACAGAAGTAGTGGGCAGATACATATGTTTTGAATGCGGCGTTGTGGAATCAAGATGCCTATGTGTGGGCGATGGGGTGAGGTGACATTTGAGTTTGTGGGGGTATTCGCGCTACGTAGATCCTGCGGCGGCTGACGCTTATTTGCATGATCCTTGCGCAAACGTGCATGCACCTATTACGGGGTTAGGGTAGACGGACTGTACATTGTCATTGTACATGAATGATTCTTCTGTTTTCTAGGCATAATCAAAATACTCATGTTGCAACTTTCTCGTTGGGTCTCTACCTGTGTTGGTGATGAAATGATGCATATCACTTTTGTTGCTCAGTTTGAGAGTACTATGCGGCTGTAACATCACCTGGCATGCATATCATTCTGTTGATTGTTTGCCTATTACTTGCAGCTGACTGCCGAGGAGTATCAAATGTTGAGGCCACGGGATCCAAAGGTCATGACGTCATCTCATAATTCTCTTGCCAAGCAGTCACTTCAGTGCAGCGAGCGAGTCGAGGCAGCGTGTCGACAATTACTCGGATTCCTGTATCACTGCAACCTACAATGTTTTCATTTTCTGGTCAGTGTATTAATGTTGTTGATGCAGTATGCCCCGTTTGCGCATGCAATCTATCACTTATACCGGAGGCACGAATTGACAACAGCGCACAAGCCATGTGAGTCTTATGCAATGGCTTTGCAAAATTCTATAAGAGGTTTTCACACATTGTCTTATCCCACATTTCCTAGAGATAAATCATGTGGGTATATCCGTCTACTCTCGCCAAACAGGCTCTTTCACTCCCCCACCCCTCCCCCAACAGACCAGCCATAAAACTCATGAAACCAGAGCTATGGGATCGGCCCGCCCCGGATGTCTCGCCCACCAGAAGATCTTTGCCGAGATATTTTCCAAATTTATACGTGCATGGGTCTAGCCGAGTCCATCAGGGCGCAGAGTGAGAGAGACCGAGCCCAAAGTCGCTCTGCTCTAGACCCGTTTGGTCCACACCTCAGCAACCGAAAGCAAGTAAGGAGATGCTGCCTGGAGGAGGCTGGGCCAATGGCTCGCTGCCGCCTCATCGTGCACTGCCTTTTTGGGATTGAGTGCCCAAATTGACCAGGTTGACCCCCAAGATGAAGACCAAAATGAGACCTTTGATGCATGCTAGGACCATCCGTCACTAGCCAGCCCCTCAGTCGCTTAGTCGGCGCCCAGCCTCCATTACACAGATGGCTTTTCTGTAGTCTCGCAATTTCAGTTAATCTTTCTCGCTACAGCTCACTGAGTATTGTATACTTGCAAATTGCTACAACGCCACTTTCTACCATCGTATAATTACTCGTATCCATCTATACTTCCATCCATCTGATATGATGACTTCTCAGAATTATTTCCAGCCGCTGAGCGACGACATGGACCTGGCATCATCCAGATTCACAGAAAACAGCTTCTTCGACTTCAATGGTGCTTTCTCTGACGGCAATCTACCCATTGCCGATTTCAGCGACGATCTACCACCTAGCTTTATCGAGGAAGGGTTCTTGGGCGACTTGGGGGAGTTCCCTCCGCTTGAACTTTCAACGAGCCAGGGCAGCTTCTTTGACTCTTTCTCATCGGATGACACTTTCAGCAGCTTCCAGAGCGACATGTCGCTTTGGACTGCCGAGACTCCCAACAAAGAGCCTGTTGACACTCAGTGCAACTGGCTGTCTTCGCCTCCCACAAAGATGTCTGATCTACCAATGGTAGACCCAAGCATCACCACTCTGCCTGTCTCCCAGGCCATCGAGCCAGCTCGAAGCAAACCGTCAGAGCAGCCAGTGGGCGCCATCGAAGCCTTGTGGGGACCAATCATGAGTTCCAGTCCACAGAAATTCGGCCTTACTCCTCCGACCAAATTGCAGTCATTGCCAAAGATCAATACCACAAAGGTGATCAAGCAGAAGACGACACCTAAGAAGAAGACTTCCAGGAAGCGCACCACCCCCACGCGCCGCTCTGCAGGCCGCTCCATCAAAGAACTATACAACTCAACATGGGCGAGCCTCACTGAGGAAGAAAAAGGCCGCCTCCTCGTTCCTCTCCTCCAGGGCATTGACACCAACACGGGCAAGAAGACAACTAAAGCCGGTACCTTGCTCCTGCCCCCTGACTACGAAGTCATCGGCGCCAATACCCACATCAATCTTACTCAGTCTCCGTATCTGCATGCAAACACTCATTGGAGCAGTCCCTCGGCCTCCACTGCCCAAAACTCAGAATCTGCCATGGAAGTCGCTGAGTACCTTCCGTATATCAGTGATACCACATATTCCTACGACTTCAATTTCGATGCTGTCGAGGCGTTTAACAGAGGCGACATGAGCGCGACAGATGCGACGGGCGATCTCGATATTGACGTCAGGGATACAGCTGGCAAAGGTCTTGGCGGTCCCTGTGGCAATGGTACAATTGGCGGTGCGATTGAGATGCCTGTTCCTCCCTCTGTCTATGGAAGCGCTCGCCAGCAGGAGGCGCTTGAGCGCAATTCCATACTGCGTGAGCAGAGTTGTCGTCGCTAGATGGGCTTGCTCGGAGGATATTACATGATGCTGGCGTTTGTGACTGCGAAGCGTTTTCTGAGTTATACGATAAAACTTGCTTTATTGCCTTAACAAATAAATGATTGGAGAACTGGGGATGAACACTAATGCGATGTCACATTTGATCATCAGGATCTGTACAAGCGATTGTAGTAGTGCAAGGCTCAAGGCCCCGACACCGTTGCGATGCTTTCTTTAATTGAACATAATAATCAACGATTTCTTTTAAACACAAAGAAATAAATAAGTCAATTTAAATTGCTGCCTGGTTCTCGTGAGGGTCTACGAACACTGTATGTTACAATGTGTATTGCGGGGCAAACGTTACCTAAGCGACCTTATGTCTAAAAATCTCCCGCGCCTGAGCATCCGTAGTCTCGTTCTTTCCATTTATCTCTTTCCTTATTTAACGGTGCTTCCTTTAGACAAGGGGGCTGAGGCATGGTGCCAGAGTGATCAGTTCATCTCATGATCAGCTGTTGGTGTGGCTGTCCTTATCGAGAAGAGTTGGTTCTGTCCTGGTGCCTTGGCTGCAGAGTAGAGGTGGGTAGGCCTCCCGACAGTTTTTTTTCCTTTTTCAGTTATCATCAACTTATTTCCTTTGTTCGCTGCTGACTGTTGTAGAGCTACCGAAGAAATTCAGAGCAGGCGTGGTGGACCCTGCGGTTGGGGGGGTCTGCGGTGTATCTGCGTGGTGCGCATGAGCAATTCTTTCTTTTTTCCCATTTGATTTCCGGAAGCTTTGTTGAGCTTTGCAATGTCTAGTCATCTAGGCCTTATGACCTTTTGACTTGCAGGCTGCACAGCTGGCTGCTTCGTCGCCCTTCGTTTTGCAGTTCCTTGTAGGATAGCTACCTTCGCAGTGTCCGCAGATGTCCTTGGTCGCATTACACACAGATTGGCTGTGGCCCCATTTCCAGCACTTGAAGCATTGTCCGNTTGATACCAACCTCATCCCCGCGGAATACTATGAGCCTGGATTCACGCCCGGCTGGCTACCCGCCACCCACGATGCTCTTCGCGTCTTGCGACCCCTAGGCTGGGTTCCAGTTGCAGAGCTCGACAAGGTGTGGCTCGCACCAATGTACAAGCCTTTCACTGAGGAAGATGCGAAGCAGTGATTGGAAGCTCAGGGGCAGATAGTGCGCAAGTTGCATCGCGAGGCGATGGGGGCTCCTCCTCTCCCAGGTACGTTCCATCTTCCTCTTTACAACGACAATCTCACTAACAGTGGTGTAGAGGGTCCTTCAGAGACGGTATCTGGAAACGCCGCCGCCGCTGCAGTCCAAGTCCTACCACCGCCATGGGTACCTATCTACAATCGAGCCCCATGCCACACACGCCGTACGGAGAGCCCTACGCGCCTCCATATCAGACTGCATGGCTGAAGAAATGTAAAGATCTCACGCGAGAAGCCTACAACGACATGGATAATACACTCAAGTTGGATGTGCTGGAGATGCTTGATCTCGATACAAAGTGCGCAGAGCGACTTGGCAGTCCAAGTCACACAGCCTCTGTTGATGAAGAGGAGGACCCGGAAATTTTCTGATGTAACAGAAGTAGTGGGCAGATACATATGTTTTGAATGCGGCGTTGTGGAATCAAGATGCCTATGTGTGGGCGATGGGGTGAGGTGACATTTGAGTTTGTGGGGGTATTCGCGCTACGTAGATCCTGCGGCGGCTGACGCTTATTTGCATGATCCTTGCGCAAACGTGCATGCACCTATTACGGGGTTAGGGTAGACGGACTGTACATTGTCATTGTACATGAATGATTCTTCTGTTTTCTAGGCATAATCAAAATACTCATGTTGCAACTTTCTCGTTGGGTCTCTACCTGTGTTGGTGATGAAATGATGCATATCACTTTTGTTGCTCAGTTTGAGAGTACTATGCGGCTGTAACATCACCTGGCATGCATATCATTCTGTTGATTGTTTGCCTATTACTTGCAGCTGACTGCCGAGGAGTATCAAATGTTGAGGCCACGGGATCCAAAGGTCATGACGTCATCTCATAATTCTCTTGCCAAGCAGTCACTTCAGTGCAGCGAGCGAGTCGAGGCAGCGTGTCGACAATTACTCGGATTCCTGTATCACTGCAACCTACAATGTTTTCATTTTCTGGTCAGTGTATTAATGTTGTTGATGCAGTATGCCCCGTTTGCGCATGCAATCTATCACTTATACCGGAGGCACGAATTGACAACAGCGCACAAGCCATGTGAGTCTTATGCAATGGCTTTGCAAAATTCTATAAGAGGTTTTCACACATTGTCTTATCCCACATTTCCTAGAGATAAATCATGTGGGTATATCCGTCTACTCTCGCCAAACAGGCTCTTTCACTCCCCCACCCCTCCCCCAACAGACCAGCCATAAAACTCATGAAACCAGAGCTATGGGATCGGCCCGCCCCGGATGTCTCGCCCACCAGAAGATCTTTGCCGAGATATTTTCCAAATTTATACGTGCATGGGTCTAGCCGAGTCCATCAGGGCGCAGAGTGAGAGAGACCGAGCCCAAAGTCGCTCTGCTCTAGACCCGTTTGGTCCACACCTCAGCAACCGAAAGCAAGTAAGGAGATGCTGCCTGGAGGAGGCTGGGCCAATGGCTCGCTGCCGCCTCATCGTGCACTGCCTTTTTGGGATTGAGTGCCCAAATTGACCAGGTTGACCCCCAAGATGAAGACCAAAATGAGACCTTTGATGCATGCTAGGACCATCCGTCACTAGCCAGCCCCTCAGTCGCTTAGTCGGCGCCCAGCCTCCATTACACAGATGGCTTTTCTGTAGTCTCGCAATTTCAGTTAATCTTTCTCGCTACAGCTCACTGAGTATTGTATACTTGCAAATTGCTACAACGCCACTTTCTACCATCGTATAATTACTCGTATCCATCTATACTTCCATCCATCTGATATGATGACTTCTCAGAATTATTTCCAGCCGCTGAGCGACGACATGGACCTGGCATCATCCAGATTCACAGAAAACAGCTTCTTCGACTTCAATGGTGCTTTCTCTGACGGCAATCTACCCATTGCCGATTTCAGCGACGATCTACCACCTAGCTTTATCGAGGAAGGGTTCTTGGGCGACTTGGGGGAGTTCCCTCCGCTTGAACTTTCAACGAGCCAGGGCAGCTTCTTTGACTCTTTCTCATCGGATGACACTTTCAGCAGCTTCCAGAGCGACATGTCGCTTTGGACTGCCGAGACTCCCAACAAAGAGCCTGTTGACACTCAGTGCAACTGGCTGTCTTCGCCTCCCACAAAGATGTCTGATCTACCAATGGTAGACCCAAGCATCACCACTCTGCCTGTCTCCCAGGCCATCGAGCCAGCTCGAAGCAAACCGTCAGAGCAGCCAGTGGGCGCCATCGAAGCCTTGTGGGGACCAATCATGAGTTCCAGTCCACAGAAATTCGGCCTTACTCCTCCGACCAAATTGCAGTCATTGCCAAAGATCAATACCACAAAGGTGATCAAGCAGAAGACGACACCTAAGAAGAAGACTTCCAGGAAGCGCACCACCCCCACGCGCCGCTCTGCAGGCCGCTCCATCAAAGAACTATACAACTCAACATGGGCGAGCCTCACTGAGGAAGAAAAAGGCCGCCTCCTCGTTCCTCTCCTCCAGGGCATTGACACCAACACGGGCAAGAAGACAACTAAAGCCGGTACCTTGCTCCTGCCCCCTGACTACGAAGTCATCGGCGCCAATACCCACATCAATCTTACTCAGTCTCCGTATCTGCATGCAAACACTCATTGGAGCAGTCCCTCGGCCTCCACTGCCCAAAACTCAGAATCTGCCATGGAAGTCGCTGAGTACCTTCCGTATATCAGTGATACCACATATTCCTACGACTTCAATTTCGATGCTGTCGAGGCGTTTAACAGAGGCGACATGAGCGCGACAGATGCGACGGGCGATCTCGATATTGACGTCAGGGATACAGCTGGCAAAGGTCTTGGCGGTCCCTGTGGCAATGGTACAATTGGCGGTGCGATTGAGATGCCTGTTCCTCCCTCTGTCTATGGAAGCGCTCGCCAGCAGGAGGCGCTTGAGCGCAATTCCATACTGCGTGAGCAGAGTTGTCGTCGCTAGATGGGCTTGCTCGGAGGATATTACATGATGCTGGCGTTTGTGACTGCGAAGCGTTTTCTGAGTTATACGATAAAACTTGCTTTATTGCCTTAACAAATAAATGATTGGAGAACTGGGGATGAACACTAATGCGATGTCACATTTGATCATCAGGATCTGTACAAGCGATTGTAGTAGTGCAAGGCTCAAGGCCCCGACACCGTTGCGATGCTTTCTTTAATTGAACATAATAATCAACGATTTCTTTTAAACACAAAGAAATAAATAAGTCAATTTAAATTGCTGCCTGGTTCTCGTGAGGGTCTATGAACACTGTATGTTACAATGTGTATTGCGGGGCAAACGTTACCTAAGCGACCTTATGTCTAAAAATCTCCCGCGCCTGAGCATCAGTAGTCTCGTTCTTTCCATTTGTCTCTTTCCTTATTTAACGGTGCTTCCTTTAGACAAGGGGGCTGAGGCATGGTGCCAGAGTGATCAGTTCATCTCATGATCAGCTGTTGGTGTGGCTGTCCTTATCGAGAAGAGTTGGTTCTGTCCTGGTGCCTTGGCTGCAGAGTAGAGGTGGGTAGGCCTCCCGACAGTTTTTTTTCCTTTTTCAGTTATCATCAACTTATTTCCTTTGTTCGCTGCTGACTGTTGTAGAGCTACCGAAGAAATTCAGAGCAGGCGTGGTGGACCCTGCGGTTGGGGGGGTCTGCGGTGTATCTGCGTGGTGCGCATGAGCAATTCTTTCTTTTTTCCCATTTGATTTCCGGAAGCTTTGTTGAGCTTTGCAATGTCTAGTCATCTAGGCCTTATGACCTTTTGACTTGCAGGCTGCACAGCTGGCTGCTTCGTCGCCCTTCGTTTTGCAGTTCCTTGTAGGATAGCTACCTTCGCAGTGTCCGCAGATGTCCTTGGTCGCATTACACACAGATTGGCTGTGGCCCCATTTCCAGCACTTGAAGCATTGTCCGTTCGTGAGCGATACGTCACACAGACGGACTGAAAGCCATTCCGCTCCAATCAGTATGCCTTCCCGCACTACCCTAAGTTGAGATTCCTCTGTGCTGACACTCAAAAGGATAGATCCTCTTGTTTGTGTTTTGTTTCCCCGCCTGCTAGTAAGGTTCTTGTCTGTGTATAGCCACCGTACTTGTTCGACTCGAAGGTTTGGGTTTTGTTTATTGACTTCCCTAATCTACATGTCACTTTCGCTGCATTTCTTGTTTTGGATTGAGGTACCAAGATGAATGCCTGATACCATGATCAATTTAGGTCGTCGGATGATCTTGATGCCATCCGAAACCTGAATGCCTGCTTTTATGATCTGATCCTGTCGCGCTGCGTCCTTGACCATCACCGAGATCTTGTTGGGCGCTCTTGGATGAGGGATGATTGCCTTTGCATCCGGGATGGCAACCCGGATACGGGCCAACTTTTCTTGCGCCGTTTCAGGCTCAGTGCCCTTGGTTGTTTCCATCCGTACTTCGATTTTTGCTGGGTGGATAGTGCCTCTCGAGGCCACCTGACTCCAGCTTATCGGCTCTTGACGCGTGGGCGCCTTTGTTGTTGTTCTGTCCTTCTTTATCCCCTCTTCCAGGCGTGCCTCCATCGCGTCCAATCTCTGGAGTATAGCCTGTATCCCTTCCTTTCCATCTGTTGTTTGGCCCGTTTTGGGCAATTTGATACGGGCCAGGTCCTGGCCTACCGTTGTTGTTGCCGCGGTGAGTTCGCAGATGATATGGAAGAGGTTCTCTTCGCTGCCAGCATTATTCACACCTTCGACCGCTCTTTTTGCTACTGTTGTCAGTATTTGTTCTTGTTGCCTTATCTGTTTCTCCAGCGTCTCAATCCATTTTTCCGGTAGTTCCGGTCTTTTTCCCTTTGTTGTTGTAGTCGCGTCCTGACGCGTCGCAACCGCGTCAGGTCGACCATCTTCTTCCGTCGTAGATGCACCGCCCGCCATTGCGAATTTCGCAATGTGAGTAAGTGCGTTGAATTCGTACAGTCTATTAGGTTAGGTAAACGAGTTTTCGACCAATTTCTGAGACGTTGATAGAATGGTCGCCGGTTTAAATTAAACCGAAAAGACTACCTGAAGAGGCACATAGGAAAATTCCATTCTGGGGCTCTACTACCTGCCGCGAGCATGTGCACCCCCTCAACTAAAGAGCCCATGAAGGAGGTTTCCGTGTCGCAACCTGACGAGACAATAGAAACACTTATTTCTTCGAATTGAATCTATAGTGTTTCGGTTTTCATGCGAGCTGCAACCTCAAGGGATATTTCCACTTCGGAGCTACTGATGAACTGTGGATACGCCACGGATACGAGAGCAGACAATCAATCGACTGCACTACACTGCGTTGCCAGAGGTGGACAGGCAAGTATGATTCAATACTTGCTTGAAAGAGGTGCTAGATGCGAAACATGGAATGATAAGCCTCGACTACCACTACATGAGGCCATTCTGAGCAACGATTCAGATACACTAAAAACTCCGATTGAACACACGTCGAAACAGCGTCTCCAGGCCATGATGTACATCAACGAGTATTACCTTGCGAAGACTAGGAATATCGAAACTTTCGAGTTGTATATGGGCCATCCAAAGATTGATTTCACAGCCGCCAGCGCAACCAGAATATTTCGCCATGCAGTACGCGTGAATAACGGTACGCTGGTCGCAGCTCTTCTAGTATGTCCGGATATCGACGTAAATAGGCGGGACATGAGGATGTTTGCACCGATGCACCATACCGCTCGAGGCGGTAATGCAAAGATTATGAGTCTTATGCTTGCCTCTGATCGAATTAACACCAATCTAATAGCGACGTGGAAAATGCTGATGGCAATTCACATAGCCGCCCGGTATGGACATATCGAGGTTTTAGAGTAATTGATGAGTAATGTAAGAAGCGCAACTCCGGGAATTAGTCTTAAGCTTAGGAGCACAATTGGACAGACCAAAGAAATAAGATTGTATTCGATAGCGAGCTAGGCTCTGGCCTACGTAGCTATATATATACTATTGTCCGAACCTAAATCAGGCACTGAGGGAGTGATCGCGTGACTCCGGTTCCCCACGGATACCTGTGCACGGACCCAGGAGTACATCATCCTTTTCCTTCTGCGTAAGAAATGTTTCTGGTACGGAATTCTTGTGCGGTCTCCCTCGCCCTCTCGGAAGTTTTCTTTGTTCATGCGGAGGTTCTGGTACAGGTTTCTTCCTTGGCCTTCCTCGTCGCTTTGGGGTTGACTCTGATTCCTGAGGGAGTGGCTGTCCTCGTACGGTTGGCGATTCTGGCTCTGGCTCTCTACGTGGTCTCCCTCTTCTTCTCTGCTGTGGAGCCTCTCTCCGTACGGGTTCTGGTTCGTCTGGATCTGGTAAGTCTGATACTTGACCTTGATCCTTGTCCTGTGTTGTATCCTCTTCTGCACGATAATAAGGCTTTACATGCGTGCAGCGGAGTTTCAAAGGACCATCCGAGCTGTATTACACAGATCGCCGGTATCACTTGGCCAACCGCACAAGAGGCCTCCAGCAAAAAGGAAGAAGTCTCAAGGGATCATACAGAGGATCGTTCAGATCTGGAAAATCATGTGAACGTACGAAACGATGCTTTGTATGCCACAAAGAAGGATGCTGGTCTTCAAACCATACACGCACAGATCGAACGCGTGCGAAACACCAGTATATCGCTCTATACGAAGGATTACACGATACGTCGCCCTTGCAAGCAGAGATCACTGCGTACATACAAGACTTCGAAGGCAACCCAACACACGAAGATGACAGCCCGCATGAAGACGACGAACTGGATATGGACGACGAGGAAGCTGAAGAGGCCATCCATTACCTCACGTCAGCTGCGTATCTTCATCGTGCGACAGGCGAAGATATCTACAATGTGGAACCGGATACGTATGCAGAGCAGTTCATCCTTGAGGACAGATATTGTACAACGTATCAAGGCGAACTATGGGACACTGGAGCAGCCAAGATATCCACAGTGGGAAAGACTCAACTTGAGGCCTACGTATGAGAGAATCCTCGGACAGAAATTGATTGGACACCCGGCCAAGAGAACATTAGCTTTGGAGGACAGCATACTTGGGAACAAGCAAGCAAGCAAGCACGCTTGCTTGTTCCCAAGTATGGAGGACAGGAGTCAACTGGATCAATCGGAACTGTAAGGATTAGAAACCCAATCGGCACAGTGACCTACCACATCCTTGACACCCCAACACCATTTCTTCTTTGTCTTGCCGATGCTGATCGACTGGGTGCGTACTTCAACAATGTGCTGAATGTTATCGTACGAAAAGACAACACAACTGTACCAGTAGTACGAAAATGGGGTCACCCATTCTTCAACGTTGGGAAACATGAAGCTACTTCTTTCTTCACCGAAAGAGAACTAAGGCGTTTGCATCGAAGATTCGGCCATCCTCGTACAAATAGACTCAATACAATGCTCTCACGAGCAGGTCATGAAGTGGATATCTCTGTACTGGAAGAGATCAAGAAATGCTGCCATATGTACCAATCGTACGATCCGGCACCGAGACGATTCAAATTTACAATCAAGGATGACTTGTACTTCGATTATGAGATTGTGATTGATCTTGTACAAATCAGCAACAAAGACGTCTTGCACGTAATTGATGCTGATACATCCTTTCAGGCTGCCACTTTCTTGAAATCAAGATCTGCACGAGACACTTGGGAAGCACTGTGCAAGTGCTGGATCAATACGTACCAAGGCCCACCTGACTACATTGTACATGACCCAGGGACCAACTTCGCGTCTGAAGACTTCCGGAACCGAGCGAAGATAGTAGGAACAACATGTCGGCAAATGCCTGTAGAAGCACATTGGGCTGTAGGAAAGATTGAGCGGGCACATGCACCACTACGCCGTACATTTGATATTCTACGTACGGAATTGGATGAACGTACGGACGATGAGGCTGTACTGCAGATGGCTGTCAAAGCCCTCAACGACACAGCAGGACCAAATAGACTTGTACTAACACTGCTTGTGTTCGGCACGTACCTACGCATCAACATAGATTCAGCACCATCTCCAGAGATTACTACACGAGCAAACGCTGTACGAAAGGCTATGAAGATGCTACAGGGAGAGAGAGCTAAGGTCGATGTTAATCGTGCGATCAACACGAGGAACGGTCCAATAGCTCACGAAGCCTTGAAGCTTCCACTTGGTTCAGAAGTAATGGATTGGAGAGAGAAGAAGGGCTGGCTTGGTCCGTACCAAATCAAGAGTATTGAGGACCAGGACGTCATTATTGAGATGGAGAATGGTCCTCTGAAACTCCGCTGCACGCATGTAAAGCCTTATTATCGTGCAGAAGAGGATACAACACAGGACAAGGATCAAGGTCAAGTATCAGACTTACCAGATCCAGACGAACCAGAACCCGTACGGAGAGAGGCTCCACAGCAGAGAAGAAGAGGGAGACCACGTAGAGAGCCAGAGCCAGAATCGCCAACCGTACGAGGACAGCCACTCCCTCAGGAATCAGAGTCAACCCCAAAGCGACGAGGAAGGCCAAGGAAGAAACCTGTACCAGAACCTCCGCATGAACAAAGAAAACTTCCGAGAGGGCGAGGGAGACCGCACAAGAATTCCGTACCAGAAACATTTCTTACGCAAAAGGAAAAGGATGACTACGCGTTAGCAGTCAAGTTACGCACGGACGGCATCATCACCACTCCGGGCAAGCCATTTGAAGAATCTGATCGCACGGAGATGGAGAGCTTAGTTGCAGGAGGCACGTTTGAGGTACAAACTTACAATCCAGCAAGGCACACTGGACGAATTTTCGACCTCCGGCTCATACGAGAGATCAAGGGCAAGTCAACTCAGCCATATGAGAAGTCCCGGCTGGTATTTGCAGGTCACTCAGACACTGAGAAGCAAGAGATCCTCACACAATCTCCTACTATACAGAGTATGAGCCAGAGACTGATCCTAGCCTTGAGTCCATCACTCATCAAATCGTACGGGATGCACTGTGAAACGAGAGATATCACCCAAGCGTATGTGCAATCCACTGACAAGCTGACTCGTACACTGTTTGCATGGCCACCCAAGGAGTTACGCGACAGTTTCCCGCCACGCACGATATTCTAAGTCGTACGGCCACTGTATGGAGCAGCTGAATCTGGTCTGTACTGGTTCAAGACATACTACAACTATTACAAGGAGAAGTTGGGCATGAAGATATCCTCGTACGACCCATGCTTATTGATGACAGACGAAGGAACAACAGTGTTTGGCATCACTGGCCTACAAACAGACGACACACTGAGCGTGGTGACTCCGTAATTTTCCTCACGCGAAGAATCTGAACTGGAGAAGGCAGGGTTACGTGCAAAGCCCAAGACCATCTTCACAGAGGACCAGTCATTGGAATTCAATGGGGGAAGAATCCAGTACGCACAAGGCAACCTCATACTTACCCAGAAGGGCCAGGCAAAGAACCTCTGCACGATAGACCTGAAAGCTGAGGACGCTGTACAAAGATATGTTGAGTAACGCGCACGGGGCGCATACATCGCATCAATTTCTCAGCCGGAAGCTTCATTCGATTTGTCAACGGCAGCGCAGATAGCCAATCCCTCGCATGAAGACATCAAGGCACTTAACGCACGAATTCAGTGGCAGATAACCAACTCTCAGAAGGGACTGACATACGTACCGCTGGACCTCACATGTACAAAACTATTCATCTTCACTGATGGATCATTTGTCAACAACAAGGACTTGAGCTCACAGTTGGGTTTCCTAATTGTGCACGGCACGGAACGCTGTACAGGAGAGGGCTACAACTTTGAAATCAGGGGCAATATTGTACACTGGAATTCTACAAAGTGCAAGGGAGTAACCCGGTCCGTATTGGCAAGCGAATTATACGGAATGGTAGGGGGATTCGACAATGCAATTGCACTGAGTACAACGCTTCAGAAGATTGCCAGGACACTCCATATTCCGCCGATACTACTCGTCCTTTGCACTGATTCAAAATCGCTATACGAATGTCTCGCGAAACTCGGCACGACAAACGAGAAGAGGCTCGTGATTGATATTATGTCAATACGAGAGTCATACGAGAAGCGAGAGATAGCGGAAGTCCTATGGATCAACGGCAGAGACAACCCAGCTGACGCCTGTACGAAAAAGGCGCCAAATCAAGCCATGGAACAGCTGGTACTGTACAATAAGCTCACTATCAAGGTGGAAGCATCAGTGGATAGGCTTGATCCGTTACAGGGCAAACAAGATGGGACAGAGGGGTAACAATTGTTAGGCTCCATTCAAAGGAAAAGAAAAAGTTGCCAGTGTCCGAACCTAAGTCAGGCACTGAGGGAGTGATCGCGTGACTCCGGTTCCCCACGGATACCTGTGCACGGACCCAGGAGTACATCAACCCTTTTTCCTTTGAACGTAGAACAGAGATAGCAATGAACCATAGTTACTTGCCACCCCCACCTACCTGCACGCTGTGTACACCGTGCAACTAGCTGTATTGACTTAGACATCTTGTTAACACCAAGCGCTGGCTAGCCAATAGAGTCCATTCAATAACTACATTGGTTGCCTAAGCAACAGTCGGGCCGGGCAGGCAGAATGAACGAGGTCGTAGATGAGGACAAGAGGCGAAGGGCGTTTAGCCCGTTACAAGTAATGATAATACTAATGCTTCCTGCCGAGGCAGGCAAAAGTACACATCTCTACATTACGCAGCATTTAATAGGCAATGGAAAGCAGTCCACTTTCTGCTCCAGCAAACTTCTCCCAAGAGTCATTGCGATCCAATGAATAAACCATCATCGAATGGGAGTTTGTTAAGAAAGATTTAGTCTCTGCACTTCTCAATCACGCAGATTTTCGTGATCCAAATCTAGGTGGAGCAGATTGTGATGAAAGCCCTCTCCTCGATCACGCCGCAACACTTGAAGACGATGAAGTTATGGCAGTCTTATTGGCACACGAAAAGATCTATGTCAACAGAAAAAATCTTTATGGTGGTAACCCAATAAGAGAAGCGACAAGACATGGTCAAATCGAAGTAGTAAGATCGCTACTCCAGCACCCAGAGATTAATGTCAATATCAAGAATTCAAACGGTCGCACAGCACTAGAATATACCAGGGAAAGACTACACCATGAGATGATAGACCTTTTATTGTCGCACGGGGCCATAGATGACGAATTCAACTCACCAACAACCACCACGCAAACCAGCAACATTCCGATGGCTCACAACGCTAGTCATACGCGCAATATGGATTTGCAATCGGAGTTTGAAACTAATCCTAAATCTAATCTGGAAGATTTCATTGAGAGTATATTGGATTGAAAGGACTTTTCAGATGTGGAGAATGAAATCATCGAATAAAACCTTTGTATCAGGCAAGACGCCTTCACACTTCCACCACACTCCTTACTATCTCTTTATAACTATGTATCTAGGAAAAAACCCCTTCATATCCGCTTGCTTCATCTTATCCAAATAGCCCTCAAATACACATTTATTCTACATTCATAGAACAAAACACCATACTGTGTACTTATTTTCAAGCCCCTCACCAATGTCCCCTTCCCCGAAAACTATCTAGAAAGTTTTCTACATGGCCGAAGTTAACCAAACTCTAAGTACAGCGCAAACAACCCAGTCTCACAAACTGTCAATCTACACTCTGCCACACATACACATCCTTCCAAATGCGACCCCATGCCCCGCCCAGCCTCGAAGGGCACGCAAGCCGTCTTCCAAGCTGCCAAGGCGTGCCCTTTTCTTGCTTACTACCCCCGTAGCCTCAGCTGCATTATAAGGCGGTTGCAGTTGATGTACGTAGTGGCTAGATGGGCTGATTTTTCGATTTTTCGGTGAGACCAGTGCGGTGCAGCTCTGTCACGAGACTGGAGAGGTGGTTGCATTTTTGGGCTAGCTTGAGGACTGGGAAGTATGTGTGTGTGAAGAGTAAGTGTTGGTAAATGGGACGGTTTGTTTGGGGCGGATGCAAGCTTGTAGAAAGAGGATTCGAAGACAGTGGCTTTTGTTGAAGCGAAAAAGCGATAAAAAGAGTAGCGCTCATCAAAACTAAAGGAAATAAACAAGCTATTTTTAAATAGAGAGGTTGCTCATTTAACTCATAATTATTATGTATGACGTAAGTCAAGACACATAGCATCCTAGCCTAGCCATGCCATGTCATGATCCAAACGTGACAGTAAACACAGTCTACAGCACATTGTCAAAGTACCTCTCCTGCAAACGATCATACGTCCTAGGCATCGTCTCGATAGCCCTGACCGTCATCGGCGCACCCTGCTCCAGAATCTCTCGGACCCAGGCCTGCGCATCAACATCGTAGCCAATACCATTGCTCTCATCGCGCTTCGTCTGGCCATATGCCTTGGCGAGCAAGACCAGCGTCTTGTACCGGGGTAACACGGTGTTCTTCTTGACGTCGTAGGAGCGGATTTCCATCCACTGGTAGCCCGCAAGGTTCTTACGTTGATAGCCGGGATAGAGGTCACGCCAGCCAGGGAAACGAGGCATGAGGTATTCTTCACAGACGGCAAAGGCATCGGCAAGCTGGTTGCGAAGAGTGAGTTGCTGGACGAATTCGTTCCAGGTAAAACCATCGACTGTGAAGCCGTTGACAAGGAGGTCGATGATGGTACATTGCGCTTCTTGCATGGTGTTGCTGTCGGCCTGTGCCATTAGGCTACGAAGAAAGATGCGAGCCGGATTGACGAGTATTTGGCGACGATTGTTGGCAATGTGAGACTCTTGGTAACGACGATGAATTGAGGGATCGAGAAGAGAGCCATTCTCGGGACCTACGACCGGTTGCTGCGCAGCTTGGCTAAATGTCTTTGTGAGTTTGCTTGCCGAAGAACGCGCCAACTCCCAAAGCTTGGCTACTTCTTTGTGGTTGCCTGCTTTAAGATGTGTTTCCATCATTGCTGTGATCAGTGTAAGAGGTTGAGTATAGCCTTCGTAACTTGGGGCTGATTCCTGGGCCCGCTCGAAGAGCTTCTTGCAAATCTTGTACGCTGACCGAGCATTGTATAGCCCAATCATGAGGCCGAAATATGACTGCGGAACAGCGCCGTAGTTACGGGAATCGATCAATCGCTCGTGTGTAGGTTGCCGATGAGCAATCTCCTCGCTCATGCTCGCGGCAAGCATCTTCTCAAGAGCATCTTCTACCATAAGCAGCCGGTAGTTTGGATGTTTGGCGCCCCTCTTTTCCAGCTTTTGAAGATCAGCTGCACCCAGCGCACGTATTGAAGCGGCGCGGGAGCTCTCAGTTTGAGGAACCTTGCGCTGAATCATTCTATCATAAGCCCCAATCGCCTGTTCAATCTGACCTTCTCTCAGGAAGCCGGTGATAACAATTGCATAATGAAGTGCATGTACCCGCATCCCTTGTTCTGGCATTGTAACCCTCAAAAGCTTGTAAGCCGCGTTCGTCTGCTTCACTTCTATCAGTGCTCGCATCAAGCTGCCGTATGTCCAGCTGTCCAGAGGAATGTTGTTGTCGACCATCTGCTTATAGCGCTGTCTGCTCCCTGGAAGGTCGCGGTTGAGGGCGTACTGCTGGATCAATAGATTCCAGGTGTGGGTGAGAGGATGGCCGTGAAGGGTTCCTGCATTCCAGCTCGCGAGCATGCCTCGAGCAATGGCGTCAGCTCCCTCCGGATCACCCGCATTCAAGAACGCCTGTACGTAACCTGATCTTGCGCGCACATCTGAGTCGAGTTGCACTCCCATTTGTTTTGCGCGTGAGAACAATGTCTCGAAAGCCTCGACATCACCTCTGTGGGCGCAAAAGTCGAGTAGAGGCCCGAATGTTTTCACATCGGGTACCAAGCCGCAGTTGATGCAGTTGTTGAAGCACTCCAGAGCGCCGTCAAGATCGTCTGCACGAACATACGCAAGCAGCAAAATGTTCCAACATGTGATATCTGGGATCATGTTGTACTCAGTATGTATGCGATTGAACTGTTTTATTGTCCCTTCGACATCAGCCCGTCGAGCATAGACATACGGAAGCGCAGACAGAACCTCCAGTTTTACTTCATCCTTGTAGTTTGTCTGAAGCTCGTCAATATATTCATGTACCCTTTCTGCTTCCCCAGCGATCGCATATGCTTGAATAAGGTGTTTGAGCAACCCAGGTCGTAGTGGCCGCCCAGGGTAAAATGTGCGCAGATCTTGGATATGCTCCTGTACACGCTGCCACCCGCCCATCAAGCTGTGTTGGTGAATCAGATTTCTGATCAAGTTTTGTGAAGGTCTTAGTTCAGAAGTAGCGTTGGGAGTATCAACATAAAGACTTCGATACCTTCTGTACAACTCGAGCCAAATCTTCCTCTGATTGGTGTATTTTTGATACCGAGGTAGCTCGAGCATTCGCTTGATAGCATACTCATAGCAGGCCGAGGTGGGGAGATTCAGTGAATGGAGATCGTCAAACAACCTGATGAAGAAGTTCCAAATAAAATCTTCGTCGGGATTTCTCGTGTTCAGAACCCGATCCATTACGTAGGGAACGAAAGTCATGACAAAGCAAGCCAAGTCTCGTTCTAGCTCTAGAGATGCCGTGAGTTCGTGGTGGAATTCCCGCACATGCCTGAAAAAAGATTGAAAATGCTCTAGTAGTTCCGGCAATTCAGCTACGCCGCGCCAGATTTCTGGAAGCGTTTCTCCGTGAAGAATCGCCGGATATAGAGGTTTCCCACGCACCCGCGGGGTTCGTCGTCGGAACATCCTGAAAACACGAAAGGTGAGATCCCATTGTTCGTCAGACACCGTTCGTCGAAGAATGACATCTATGCCGACACGTATCATGTAGAAATCCATGGAGGGGTCGATGTCCTCGAGCGACTTGATGGCTGGGCCAATCATTCTGAGCGCGATGTACGCTGCTATTGCCGCTCGGTACGAAGACGGCTGGCGAGCGGTTGGTGGAAGCTCGGAAAAAACCTGAAGCACACGACCGGGCAATGCCGGTTCACCGTCTCGCACGAAGTATTCTAGGAGACTGCGTCGTAATTCATCTTGTGTCGCTACTTGGTCTTCTGGAATCAAAGTGTATAACTGCCATGCCAGTTCCTGTTTTCCAGGCCCCGACAAGCGTAACAGTGCCTTTAGCTCCGTGACAGCATCGGATCGTCTGACTAGTCTTTTTGCCTCATCCCGAGCCTGTTCCATCACATCTACGCTTATGTTTGCTCCATCAGGCAGTGTTTGTTGTCGAAGTGTAGCAAAATGGCGGATCGCCTGCAAGGACCGTCGCTTAGTATCCATGGTTTTGTGTCTTTTTAGGGAGAGATTCCTGAGTAGATCAAGCGTCTTCTCCGGATACAGAAAGTCAAGGACTACACCATCGTTGATTTTGGATTTCGAGGAGAGTGGGTCTTTCGTGACTCCATCGTCAACGTCACCACTTGTGTGTTTGGTGGGTGTCGAAGATGCGGCTTCCGAAGCTTGCAGATTGATACCGCCTGCATCGTGGTAACAGATGCCAGAACGCAGCATGCGCCGATTGCGTAGACATGACTTCGGAGCGCGGAATAACTGGCGTCCGCCGGATTCGAGGCATGTCGAAGCACGCTCGAGCATCACCCGAGCGTGTGGGAGTGCAGATGATGCCAGCACAAATTATCGAGAAACTTGGAGGATGCTATAAGCTGGTCCGGTTAGATTTTCCAGTGCGGGGACGAATAGTATGGAGCGTCGGAGTTTGCTCACATATGTGCATGCCTCCGAAAACTGAGCGACAGCGGTAACAGAACAAATTTCGCTAGAACCAGGCAGCGACAGTGATGGACAGAAGAGTACGCCGAAGAGGTGCAAGAAACTATGGTACAGGCACAGGCATGGGCACAAACAAAGGGAAAGGCAAACTGTGCGCGTGGTGATGACGGGCCCAATGTCTAAGATAGTATGTCGAAAAGTTTACGGGCGCGCCATGAACTGATGTTCCGATTGGCTTGGCAAGGCTGAGGGACAGCTCACCAATTGATGCCCCTCCACATCAGCCGCATCCCCACCACTACATCGTCTCTCCCCAACGACGCCGCCATGGACATTACCAAGTTTGTCACCGCCTACCGCGAGTCGGCCTTTCTCATCGGCGACTACAACACCTACCGCGACCAATTGGCCCGACGCCTCCGCATCGTGAACAAGAAGCTTGGACGGGCGACCCCCAAAAATGCCAAATATGCTGCAAAGGCCCCAGTGACCACTGAGGAGATCCAGAGGAACAGCGAGTATGGCACGTCCAAACAGTTACCCGGCTGCGCGCTGACCGACTCAGGGCTCTTCATCTTCTCCTGCTAAACTCCGAGCGCGCATGGACACAAGCAATGGCCATGAAGGCCTCGCACTCGGAAGACAATGCCGATAAGAACATCACGGGCTCTACCCGCAAGCACATCATCTCGCGCCTGCACAAGGCCGTCGTATACGCGAATCAAGTCGTCCAACTCCTCTCGGACACCAGCGCAAGCGGGGCATCAGACACGGATGTGCTAGAAGCGAGGGCGTATGCATATATCATGGCTGGAGCACAGGAGTTTGAAAAGCAAGCCGAGGGAACCAAAAGCAAGAACGCATCGCCGGGGCGTTGGGCCCTGTGTCTCAAAAACTACTCCGCAGCGCGAGTCATTTACAGCGCCCTGTTCAAGGCTACGAAGAAGGATTTGTTCAAGGAAGTATTGGCAGGAACGACTGATCCAAGCATTCGCTATGCTGCCTACCAGAGTTGTATCCCGCGTACTGTGGGCGCCCCTTCCGTTGCGATTAAGTACTTTCCCAATGACGATGCAAATCTGGTAGAGGCCGTGCATAAATTAGACTCTGCGGCTTTAGAAGAGGAGAAAGCAGCTGCGTCTCGTAAGTCCGGGAAATTTATACTTCTGGAACTTGTTAACAGAAAGGCAGACTCACAGATAACTTGGCGCGGTCGGGCAGCCAATGTTGTCGATGCTGCTATTGGGCAGGCATTGGCATCTGTCGATACAGCCTCTCTTGCCCTGGACGAGACTGCTACTTCGTCCACATCACCCAAAGACCGAGCGAACGCATACGACGACATTCTTATCGCGAGCCAAGATGCCGTCGACGCAACACGGAGAGCAATTGAAGAGCTTGAAAAGGAAGGCGTAGATGAGGGTGATTCACGCATGCAAGATCTCCGGGTAACCAATCTTGCCGTCAACTATGACCTTATATCTTGGAGAGTGGGGCGTAACAGGATGCTCATCGGCAAAGACGATGGCCTTACTTTCCCAGCTAATCCCCCTCAAAAACCCCGGCGGCAACGTAAAGATGGCAAGGAGTGGGCAGAGCGCGAAGAACCCACTGGCCGCAAGCTGGCACGGTTACGCGAACGCACTGCTTTGTACAATGCCATCCTGCAGAGTATCGATTCAGTCAAGGACCTCCGAGGTGCTGCCCGCGACACTGATTTTATTGCTGAGCTCGACGGGCAGCGTGCATACTTCCAGGCGTTGAAGTGTCTCAACTTGTCTCACTCGTACGTCTTCCTGTCGACGCCCAAACAAGCATTGGCGCTCTGCAGCCGAGCCCTGGGCCTTGCAAGCCAAGCGGCATCTGCCCCGTGCTCTGAATCGCCTTCGACGACCAAAGCACCGAAATTGCAAGTGACGGAAGAGCAAGCTCAAACTCTCAAGAAGGCCCTGGAAAACCTTAATTCGCACTACCGCGGGGTAGTAGCGCTGTCACAATTGTCTGCCAATTCTGAGACAGCCTCTAAGCCTGGACTAGCGAATGCGGCACCTGTTGTGGAGAGGCTCAACGAGTACCCCTCCTCGGGCTCGGTGGACCTGAAGAATCTGGTTACATGGCCTCCGAAGCTGAAGCCTGTGCCGGTCAAGCCACTGTTCCTGGACGTGGCGTGGAATTATATCGAGTACCCGGGACGCGTACCACCAGTGCAGCAGGCAGAGGCGCAAAAAGCACCGGCGGAAGAGAAGGAGGAGAAGGCGCCAGCCAAGAAGGGCTGGTTCTCGTTTGGTAGATAGTCAACAGTCAGCATGCAGACAGCAGGGGCTCATCCATGAAGATCGCCGTTCCTGGCCTGGACTCAGTTGCGCATGCAGACCCCGTGATCAGCCCCCCGCGTAGTCAAAGAGACGATAGTAGACGGCCGTGGGAGAGTACCCGCGCATGGCGATGGGCCCTAAGACTCACTGTTACTCCAGATTGAGCGACGGGCTCCTCGCGTGATAGCAGCCTCTATTATCGCGTCAGCCACAGATTGGAGATGAGCCGGGTCTGATTGGCCTAGCGTACGGCTCGTGCGCCGACAGATTGCCGTTGCAGGAATAGCGTCCTTTGAGCCTCAGGGGCATGCACATAAGCGCCACCCTACCGTGAATCACCACCACGCGCCTTGTCTGCACAGCTGTTTGGTTTGGGCGACAGCTGTTGTGCTGGACCCTGCAGAACATGGCCCAGCGCCAGTCAGCGAAAGCCGTTGGCCGAGGCTGACGAGCTGAGCCTGTGGGCAGTGCCACCTTTTGCTTGTGACAACGGCCGAGCAACTGGGGTACATTATTGTATGTCCGACCTCGAAAGGCCAAACATGTACAACAAAGCCAAAACGAGCCAGGTCCAAAAGAGGCTGGAGGAGCGCTTCGGGGCAGCAGCCTCGAGGTCATGCAGGTGGTTAGATTAGTTAAATTAGGATGGGTGGATATCGATAGCAACCCCTTGCATCGATACGGGCTATGGCCCCTTATCCGCAGGCGCGCAGAGAAAGTATCGTGTACCTTGCCGCTCAATTTCTGGTCGTGCTCGTTCTTCTTAACCCACACAGCGCCCTCTCTTTTACACCTTCTCCCTCTCCACCTGTTTACAGCTGCCGCTCCTGCGCCCGTCACTCTTTACCGTCGCTCACTTAATTAATACCAACCACACACAGTCTTTTCCGCTTCTAGTCCTTTCTTGCTCGCGTTTTCTTTGGGGCCCATACCTCCAAAGCCTGCTCGTTCGGTATACAAGGGATTCCTCCACCCATACGTTTCAGACATTGTCAAGGAGCGCCACGCGTTTCTCGATCTTAATACTTCACCACGGCTTCCGCACTGGCTACCGCTATTCTTCCTCGGCCACAGGTCGACGATTCTTTTCGCAGACCATCGATCCTGCAGGTTTTTGACCTGCCCGCCTTCAAGACGTCGCCCACCAGCCTCGACGACAGGCTGCCGTCCATCGGCTACGATATATCTCGACCCTCGTCAAGCTCTACCGTGGCTTCCCCTCCGCAGCAGCAGCACAGTGGCAGCAATGCCTCGATTCAGCTGCCGTCCCTGGCCACACTAGCCTCCGCCGCATCCAATTGCCCCACCGCAAACTTAACCAGTAACGATAATAATGATAATACGAGGAAAGACACGCCCGAGAAGAAGATGCCATCCTCACCAAGGTACGTTGCACACCCCAGGCGAACATGGCGCCAGAAGCAGGGCTATGCGTCGGCGGTAGCTGCGGCCCGCCGTACCTTGAGAACTGGCTTATCGCAAAAGGCTTGGCGAGGTGCCGCACCTCAACTTTTCCTGCGCCTCGCTAACGTGGAGTCCAGCAAACCCTCTAATGGCCTCAGCATGACTTATGCAACCTCTGCGCCCGCGACTGCTGGTGGACAGGCAGGCTCTCCGGTACGTCCTGCATCCTTTATTGTTGGTGTTGTTGCAAGGGCGTGTCCCGCTCTATCACACTCCAAATTTGTCTCTTATCTAATCGATAGCCACCACGCGTCCATGATGCTGGATCTCCTACTGTCCTTGTACTGACCGTTCCCAGCCCGTCTGCCAGAACTGCTCCACGAGCACCACGCCCTTGTGGCGCCGCGATGAGACAGGCGCCGTCCTCTGCAATGCGTGCGGTCTCTTCTTGAAGCTGCACGGTCGACCGCGTCCCATCTCCCTCAAAACTGATGTCATCAAGAGCCGCAACCGCGTCAAGACTGGTGGACTAGGCGGACGCAAGAGGGTATGCACCATTCCGTCGCCCCGTTTTTTCCATACATGTACTAACAGTCTGCAGACAAGCGACCAAGGCGGTCTTCCCGCGGCGCACCCCGATGCAGATGGCCAGCTCGCGCTCGCCCAGCACCGTCGTGCGTCTGGAAAGATGTCCTCGGGCCTGTCTGACCGTTCGCAGTCCCCCATCTCACGCACTGGCACCCCAAACTTCAACCATCCCTCCAACATTGCGCCTCAGCACATGTTTGAACAGGCTCTGCACGGCGACTTTCATTCACCCTCGCTTCCTGGCTTCGGTCTCCGGGCTCCCTCACCTGCTACATCATCAGTCAACGGTTCCCACCTTGAGGCCCCTCTACCGTACGAGACACTTGCTGCGCAAAACACTGCGCTGAAGACTCGTGTTTCCGAGATGGAGCTCATCAATGACCTATTCCGCAACCGCGTCAGCGAGCTTGAGCAGAGCGAGCAGTCCGCGCGGCAGACGGAATCTACACTGAGGAAAGAGCTCGAGGAGGTCAAGCAACGAGAGGCTGACTTGAAGAGGCGGCTCGAGGAGATTGAGAACGAAAGCCCCAGGCACAAGCGGATGAAGATGAGTGAATTCGTGGATGAGAGCCGCGCGGGTACGCCTATTAGTGCCATGGTAGACTAGGCTCGAAAATTTTGCGATGAGGCGTTTCCTTTGATTATTTAACGACTGTTCCATGCATGCGGGGAAATGTTCGGTGGTGCTGGGTTGAGGTAGTACTCGTCCCATGCCAGCTTGCACCCCACGAGAGTAAAGTGCCGACACTTGCTCTACCTGGTCTGCAAGACCGTGTAATGTCTGAATATTACTTCTTGTCGCCAATGCTCATGGTGGTGACTGTATTGTAATCTTTTTTCTGCTGATACCAAGTGTTGATGAGGGTGTGTCGTACGAATGTACGGCTAAAATGGCTGCATGGGTTAGAAGCTTGGAAAAGCGGGGAAGGCAGGGAAGGGAAGCTAAGGGTAAGTGGCATGTTTATCGAAAGTCTTGTTGTCGGGTTAACTTAGTTACCATTAATGGGATACGAAACACTAATAGTTAGCATGAGCTCATTTGCATATACGTGTTGATACTGGGTTGACGCAATCATTGTTGGACCTCGATATCCCAGTCCTTGGCAGACTAGAGACTTGTTTGAGTGATACGAGTTGAAGCTCGAATTCCGTCGTTGAAAGTGTGTGTTCATGTACAAGCATCGCTTCGTGCTGGTAGGCAGTACTTTATAGTATGAATTACCACTGGCTATCTGTTGTGAGTGATGCAGTAACCAAAGTTCGCATGTCCTCACGTCAGATAGTCGTCAGCAGTATACGAACGTCAAAACATTAGCAGATTAGACATGTATCTGGCTCGTCTGTAGTTCTGGTTGAACAAATGATTGTGAGAAAGTCTTTGGCCGGCTGGTACAGCAGCAATGTAATCTCTGATAAATATTTTGCAACAGACTTGGTAGGTATGGCCCATTTCCCTCATTCAGGTTGAAAGCCATTGTGGTGTTTGGGTGCGATAAACTCAGAGAAAGATGATACAAAATGATCATACTCAGCATTTCTTACCAGATTGACTATGTCAGTTGGTGCTGTATCACCATTGCGGTACTTCCCGATGACTGTGTGTCGTGGTGTTAATGGAGCTCGGTTGGATTGTTTAATGGGATGCTGTCCCTCCAACTGTAATTCATAATGCGCATACCCGACAAAGGCATAGTGCAGCCATTTTAGACCCTAGATCATCTTAAGACATACCTCAATGTCCTCCCATTTCTTGAAACCAATTTCAACCCTTGAATCGCCCAAGATGGCGCAGAGGAGATGGGTGTTCGGGAGTAAACGGGCAGCGCTAACCCGAAGTGAGCTCCCGCACGGACTCTTGGCAGCTAATCAACCCTTCAGCGAGTTTTTGCATCCACCTCCTCCATCCTCCTCCCACCACTCCGCATCCATTGAAGGACCAATTCATCTCCAACTCATCTCCACTCCGACCGTCAACACCATCACTATGGTTGCCATTGCTCGCTCCTTCGGCGCCGCCCGTGTGGCCGCCCGCGGCTTCTCCAACGCTGGTATGTGTCGCGCCTGCCGCAGGTGCTCAAGCCATTGGTTTTGAGCTCTGCAAGCTCATCAAGCAGCCATTGACCATCATCTCGCAGCCCGCCAGCCCCAGCAGAGCACTCTAGTTGCTGCCCGCAGCGCCTTCCGCAACAACGCCGCCCGCAACATCATCCAGAAGCGTGGCATCGTCGCCGAGTCCACCGCTGCCGCCATGGTCGCTGCCGCTAAGATCCAGGGTGCCGGTCTCGCTACCATCGGTCTTGCCGGTGCTGGTGTTGGTATCGGAACGGTTTTCGGTGGCCTCATCCAGGGTGTTGCCCGCAACCCTTCCCTCAGGGGTCAACTCTTCCAGTACGCCGTTCTGGGTTTCGCTTTCGCTGAGGCCACTGGTCTCTTCGCGCTCATGATGTCTTTCTTGCTCCTCTACGTTGCATAGATGGGTGCATTGATTGCATCGACTGCCGGACATATTGGGGTCAACGGTATGGGGGTGCCGCAAGGTGGAAAAGTTTTCTTGCGGATGGGTATGTGCATAGGGACGACTACTACCTCTTTTCTTACTCTAGTGGCCGGTCAGATTGTGTAAAACATGTACTTTAGAGAGCAATCTGAAGAGCAAGCTACCACTCTGGCTCGCTTTCCTTGTCTACGCATACGTGCGGAAGCTCTAACTACGGTAATGAGACGTGCGGATGAATCATGTTAAGCTCAATGAACCCAATTGGATACGCAAAGTTAAGGACTAAGTTGCTCGACGCCCGTGCCCCATTCCGTGATGAGCTGTGCCGACTTGAGCTCTCCGATGATGGAATCTGATGATGCCAAGCCTTTTTACCCAACCTCCGCCTTGTGTGTGACGACGCCGAACGACGCTTCCCCAGCTCGCTTGGCTAGCGGTAGTGGTGGTTTTTGTTCTTTGCTCTTTGTTCTTCGCCCCGTCCCTGGCTTCTTCTTGTCTGGCCGGGCCCTCGCAAAGGTCAACTGCATTTCTCGAACCCCTCGATAGCTTCCGTGCGGCCCGTACTACTAGTAATATGTACAACGGCTTACAGTTTGCGCTCGAGCACGCCCTCACCTCGACACCAACATATCTGCACATATGGTGGATGTAATGTTCTGCCAACCATGTTCGTTATATGTCATTGACACGCCCAATTATGCGCAATGACAGCTTGGCGAAAGTTCGCGCTGTCGAGGGTTTGGTAATCGTCGCATTCATTCCCTTGTTGATGCTAACTTATAATCCTGGATATCTTTGTCGACTAGAGGTATGATTGCATGTGCGATACTTCCTTAGGCCATCCTAATGTGTTTGAAGATATTACTTTGACGACTTAATGCGTATCGTGCGATATCTTCACCAACGTCAACCCCAGCGCTACCCGAAGCTGTACACCATCCCGAGTGATATCAGACCTGCGAACACACACGACCCCTATATACCGATATATAACAATATGTACGAGGGAAATCAATTACATCATAAGGAGCGATTCATGTTGCAACGATCAGAGAATTAGAATGTTGTGACTATTCATGCACCGATCACACACAGTAACACGCAGCGTTGAAGCGGGTCATGTCAGAGAAATATCCCTCATCCAACACACTGTACAACCTCGGAGTGGTCAATCGTTGATGCAGGTCCATTTAGAGAGGTCGATGTTGCGATGTTTCAGATCTGCGTTTGAGCGGATGGTGAAGCTACTCTCGAAACAAGCAATACGACCACATACTCCCAAAATGAGGTATCAGAAACCAAACGAACCCAAAACTTCTTGCACCGAATGGAACAATTTATGCAACTGATCTTCTGAACTGGTACGAAAACATTCGGATTGTGGCAATACCGTGAAACCAAGGTAGATTTTGAGACAAGCTTCAACTTACCCTTCCGCACAGCTTAGTCGTCATTGTTTCGCCCATATAATCACTTGAGATTATCATATTTAGGTTACCGTAGCCGCCTTGTGTTCGAATCAGCCTATTTCATCTTCTCAGTCCTTCCATCCTTTAACCTTAGTGCCGGTCACTCTACTTATTTGTATATATTTTTCATCTCGCTCTTCTATAGCTTGATTCTATTCAGTAGCAACCATGCGTTACACAGCTTTCCTCACCGCCGCTGCATTCTCCAGCATTGTCTTGGCTTCGTCAGGTGAGCTTGATAACTACATATAAAAAGAGACAAACACATCTAACGTGGAGCAGTCAAGCGTGCCTCTCAGGATGATGTTGCTAGCATCCTCGAGGCTCTCCGTGAGAACAACCCTGAGGATGCCGAAGCCGCTGCTGCCGTTATGAATGTTAAGCTCCGTCGTCAGGATGACGTTGCTTCCATCCTCGCTGCTCTTGCAGCCAACAACCCTGACGATGCGGCTGCCGCCCAGCAAGCCGTTAACGGCGCACAGAAGCGTGCGCCTCAGGATGATATTAACAGCATTCTTGCCGCTCTCGCAGCCAACAACCCGGATGACGCTGCTGCTGCTCAGCAACTCGCCTCTTCTCCGATGCACAAGCGCGAGCCTTATGTCGTTCCTGAATCAAAAGCTGTAGAACCTCTCTTAGGCAAGCGTCAGGACGACATTAACAGCATTCTTGCCGCCCTTGCGGCCAACAACCCCGACGATGCAGCTGCCGCTCAGCAACTTGCCTCCACACCAGCAAACAAGCGTCAAGACGACGTTGAAAGCATCCTCGCTGCTCTTGCAGCCAACAATCCAGATGATGCTGCTGCTGCCCGCCAAAGCATCCAAAAGAGACAGGATGATATTGCATCTATCCTTGCGGCTTTGGCACAGAACAACCCCGACGATGCAAAGGCAGCACAGTCGTTGGCTAAGCGATGGATTGCGTAAATTCTCTAATGTTCAATGTAGTGTACTAAAGGTGGCGTTGAAACCTCAAATTGTACAGTGGGTAGATGAGATGGGATGAGACTTGTATATAGTTGAATAGTTTAGTTTTGTATATTAGAAGGAAATTATTTTAAGCAATTAGTCTTTGTCAATGCTTTGCTGCAAAATATTTTTGTCTGCTGCTGTGTCTTACGTGTGATGGTGGCGTAACCTAAACACGTGATGGTTTCGCTCGTGTATGAAACAACTATTCTTTCCAAATATGTCTTGTTACTTGTACTGCTTCAACATCAAATACTATAGTAAGATAGATGCAGAATACTCTGCATAGTAGCAGTTCTCCCGTCGTGTGTGCAGGGAAGAGGGGGGCGCCTTCTTGAACGGCTCAGGAAGCGTATCAGAATAGCATAATTGCCCGCAACCTTCAAGAATATTAGCACAGGTAGAGAGCTTAGTCTGTTTGGGTTCCGAGACATTGTTGACTACATGAAGCAACATTATCTACCAGATCCAGTTATATCAATATACCAAAACACTCTTGCTAGACCCCAACTAAGAATGTCCAACACAGCCCCATTCTTTACCCCGCATCACCCTAAGCCCTTGTTATCCCAAACAGTTTCCTCCGTTCAACCATTACCACACAACAGTACCACAGCTACATATAGTCTACATATTTTATGCGTTATATTTACATTTTATTCTGGAAATTCTCCCAGTTTCTCCATCGACACGATGGCCGAGTGGTCTAAGGCGGTAGATTTAAGTCTTGCTTAGATCTCTACTACAGAAATGTGCGTGGGTTCGAACCCCACTCGTGTCATTTTGCTGTTTTTTGTAACATTACACTCTCTTTGTGTTTATGGAAAGGGAGGGGGTCGTCTTTTTTGGATGGTGGTGGTTAGGTGGTAGAAATGTTGGAGAGTGGGGTGCGAGATGGTTCCGACAATATTAGGTCAGGCTGATGTGCGAGCATTAAGAAGATTGAGAAGATAAGAGGGGGAGTATAGAATATTGAGATAAGATGGGGAAGATTTCATGGGTATTGGGATACTGATTTATGCTCATAGCATCGCGCAAGATATTTAGCGTATATCAAACATGAGCTACTAATTCCTCTAGCTACGTTAATCACACCACTTCTATACCCAACACCGTCTTCCTGCTAGGTGCATCGTCAAACTCTTGACTCATACTGGCTTTATGCCAAGTGAATAGTATCAATTTTTCATTCATAGTCCTTAGCTTCAGCATTAACATAAACACTATTCTCCAGCTAGACCACGAAGAGCGTACCCGCCGCTATCTGATCCAGGATAATACTACAACATTAACTACTACCAGTAACCTCATCCATCGCGCTTATACCCACTCCTGCTCCTCAGGACCTCGCCATACCTGGCCAGCACAAACAGTATGGATGCCCCCAGAAAACTCAAGCAACCCAATAGCGTACAAGCCCATTGAGCGCCCAGATGCTTAAACATTTGGACTGCAAAAAGGGGAAACACAGACCCAAGTACATATCGCAGAATGGCGTTGGAAGCCATTGCGCTCGCGCTGTAGAGCGGCCCATATGTGTCCGTCATATACATCATGCACGCCATGAAGATGAGCATGTTGCCGCAGCCGAAAAACACTTCGGCAATGGTAGGCACGATCCAATGCACACCGTATGCAGCTGACCATCCAAACAGAAAAAGACTGACAGTCAAAAGGGGACCGCCAGCAATGGCGAGCGGGAGACGCTTTTCCGGTTTTAATCGCGACGTTGCGAACGGCGGGAATGGTCGCTTTTCAATGACTGCCTGCCTCACGCGCGGAATGTAGTAGAATTTGCTGAAGGAAACGATACATGCTGTTGCGACGATGACGCCGACTCCTAGACCAAGAAACGTCAGGCCGGTGGAGAAACTGTCGAAGCCATATTCTTTTCTAAAGACGTATGGGAAGGCGGCAAAGAAGGCATAGAGAAGACCGAAGTTGAAGGCACTGTAGGCGTTGAATGTGGCGATGATGGGCTCGGTCAAGAGCATGTGCATTGGCCTCGTAAGTGTCTTTGTCACGTATGTGCTGACGATTTTTGGCAAAGGCATGCCTTCGGTTGGTGAGAGTGGGAGCGGGAGATTGAGTTTCTTTGCGCGCTGGCGTAGGAGAACAGGCTTGTATGATTCCACGAAGAAAGGCGCAGGCGCTATAACAAGCACGACGGTGAAGAAGAGTATCAGCCATGACGTCCAGCGCCATCCTTGCGTCTGCGTTACGGCAGCTCCCAGCAGGGGACCTACGGCCGGACCAAAAAAGGGCGTCGCAACATAAAGGGACATAGGACCCGATCGTTTCTCAGGCGGCCATATATCACTCAGCGTTCCAGAACCCATACTCAGACTCGGCGCAGCAAAGAATCCAGACCAGAACCGCAGAATCACCAATGTAGCCATGCTGTTCGCAAACCCAGTTCCCAAGGTAAACAGCGCAAAGATGGGCAGGCTGATGAAGATTACGGGACGCCGTCCAAATGTCTCGCTCAGAGGCGCAGCAAATGGTCCGCCGAATGCCAGGCCAAGCGAGTAAACCGAGTACGCGAAGGTGGAAACAAGAGACGAGGAGTTCAGTTCCAAAGCGGCTTCTTCAATCGCAGGCGTAAACACTGAAGAGGCAAACGTGCCTACGAACGCAATCCCGGATATCGTATATGTCTGAAACCATTTCCGTGCTGTGCTCCAATTATGCGGGTTAAGAGGGTCATCAGGGCCATCCCAGTCCATGGCTTTTGGTCGTTCGTGTGGTTGTGAAGGTGTGTCGGTCGCATTCACTGCTGCAGCAGCCGTGGTATCCATACCCGAGCTCTGCTGTACCTGCTTCTTCGAGCCATGCCCCAAACTCATCGTCCCTTCAACAGATGGCTGGCGACTCTGCTCAGCAACTTTCTCCCCATCCTCGCGGCTCGCCTGTCTCGTTGATACCGCCGTGTTTTCTGACGACGACGCCGGGCGCGATGCACTAGCAACACCAACCATGAGAAAAAATAAACAAATATTTTTGTATTCTCACAAACAATACGAAAACCCAGAAGAAGAAGAAGAAGAAGAAGAAGAGAAGAAAAGATTAAGAAACAACGAAACCCTGATACGAACTCCTACCGGAGGAAGGAAACAAAACAAGCAAGAAAAAATCGCTTGGGCCGATCCACCCTCCTCCTTCTGCCCCGGTTTCCACCTTGGTTTGACCCAAAAGTTAGTAGCGCACCGATGTGTAAGTGTCATGTTCAGTCTGTAGATAAGAGATGATCACCAAGCTAACTCTCTAGCCTACAGTAGAGTCCATACAAAGGCGTCGCGCGCTGCGAATCACCCCAATGGCAATGACAAGACCCTGTTTTCCACAGATCTCAGGATACCTAGTGATGGCGTCTTTGTAGTGGCTATCTGATGCCGGAGGGCAGATGAGGGACTGGTTTAGCATTATTAATCCTTAAAACATAATGGCGTGGGGGGGGGGGGGACCGAGCTGAGGCTAAGGGCGTCGTCGCGACCGGCCCGATCGCTTTATTTTAGTTGGCAGGCAGAAGTGGGTCTTGTAAGGAAATTTGTGGCTGTTTCTTTTTTTTCTAGTTTCACATGTTCGCCTTCTATGGTGATCAATTACAACATGTTTTTTTTCTGTTGCTAGAATATGTATTCAGGAATGAAGTTAACCTGCATTCTGATTACGTACATCTAGGCAGAACGGTGCATTGGTTGAATTGTGTGGAAAAAAATAGGTCGAATCCCCTTCTCTAGGGTCTTATCTGTTACCCACTCGTGACTCGTGAGTCTGCGCATTTATGCCGAGGCTGTTGTTGTATTTCACGGCGAGGCCGAGGGGGGACGCGTCGCGGAACAAGATAACCCAAAGTCCATCTCCACTCATAACTGGTCATTCTAAGACTACGGCCGAGTATGGATGCAACGGTGTTAAGGCTGTTTTGTGAGAGAGGAGAAAGGGGGCTGGCATGATTGATGATTCATTGGCTAACATTTTACTGCGTTTTTCAAGTGTCAAGACGAGAGCAGAGAGTCGCAGGCGACGAGTATCAATATATGAAAGAAAGTAATAGAACATAGACACGAATCAGAAAAGCCAAACACAAAAAGCATAACCTAAGCAAAGAAATTAAGTCTTCCATATAGAAATTACCATCATTTCCATGTCAAATCAAAGACAAGGTGCTTCATAAGAAATAGGAGTGTACAAACATAAAAAAATTGCAAACCATACATTGACAACCAGAACTTATAAACTACATTTTCCTTTCGTTACCTCACCCTTTTTCTCTCCTAAGCATACTACTTCTAGTCTTTCTCCCCATGCGCTTCTCGCATACTTTCCTTTTCCATGCCCTTCTAGCCTTCCCGACTTTTTTTTTATTATTTCTTCTCCACAAAGACTTACTGAATATCGAACAGCTGCTTGAGCTGCACAATCAGTTTCCATTCCTCCTGACTGACATCGCTTCTGAAAAACTCCTTGAGCGTATCGATACTCTTCCTGCTCACGGCAGAGTACAGTGTATCGCCCTCTTCCAAGTGACGACCGTACATGGGCTGGCTGCTTGCTTCGATCTTTACAGCGACGGAAGGCTGTCCCTTCTTACAAATTTGCATCGGCTTGTGGTCCCGCTCAATGGATGTACTGTGACGGATTAGCGGATTGCATATCGTAGAGGATTACAAGACTTACACTCTTCCGAGTTGAATGATTTCCTTGACACCAGTGGTAGCATTCTTTTTGATTGCGCAGATTGGCGTGGTCATTCGCAAAGCACCTTCAACAACATCCACACCAATAATGATGGGGTTGGTTTTATTGAAGACGGCGACGGGCTTGAGTACGCAAGGGAAGACAGCCAACATCTTGGACTCCTCCTTTCTTTGTTCCTCGAGTTGCTTCATATGCGCTGTGAACTTGTCAAAGAGATGGTAGATAATATCCGCTTCAAAGATCTTGACACCAATCTCTTCAGCGTAGGCTTTGGCTTCCTTGTCAACTTTGACATCGAAACACAACATGACGGCGTACTCCTTGGCCTTTTCTAACATGGTACCCGCACGAAGCACATCCTTCCTGAAGACGGGTCCGATGGAGATAGTGGAGACAGGAATCTTAGAAACACGCAAGAATTCGAGCAACGCCTCGAGAGATCCGAGAGTCGAGGCTTGGACGGAAACACCGCGACCAGTCTTGGATACTTTGCTGAGCAAGTGGGCGAGGTCACCCATGACTTCGTCCATGAGGTCTTCTTCGTCGTCATCCGGACCGACAACGAGTAGTCGCGAACCAGCAATGGCTTGGTCAAGACCATCAGCAGCAATCTTGATACCCATGGCAGCCTTGACTTCCTTGTTGTGTACGTATTGTGACTTGACACGCAATTCTTTCATTTCGGCAGGCGTCAAGAGCGCTCGAATATTCGTTGCTATGGGTTCTGGATTACCGCACAACACGATTCGATCACCTTCGTGAAGCACACCGTTGGATAAGATGACATCGATCGTCGTACCGAGACCTTCAATGACCTTGACTTCGAGGACAGTACATTCAACCTCGGAAAGGTACATGAGGTTGTTGGTTAGACGTTCTTGAGTAAGTTTGACAATGAGCTTGATCATATCTGGGATACCCTCTCCGGTGTGTGCCGAGGTCGGGCATACAGACACGTACTTTGACATGTTTTTGTTCTTGAAGAAGAGCTCCGAGTTGAAACCCTGTTCTTGCAGCTGAGTGCGAACAAAGTTCCATCGCTCCTCGAATTCACTCTGGACGGACTGTTTCTGGAGGCTGAAACTGTCCTCAAAACCGTTGTTGTCAATCTTCTTCCAGCCGAACAGACGATCAATTTTGTTGAGTGCCACGATAAAGGGGGTTCGCTTGTCTCGGAGGAGCTTCATAGACTCGATGGTCTGTGGCTCGAGACCGTGCATAATATCAATAACGAGGATGGCAATGTTACAGAGCGATGAACCGCGAGATCGGAGGTTGGTGAAAGACTCGTGACCAGGTGTGTCAATGACGAGGAGACCTGGAACATTGAAGACAAATTCATTGTTCTTGTTGACGACTGCAGTCTTCTTCTGAAGTGCTTCGACCGGGAAGTAGGTGGCACCAATCTGTTGGGTGATACCTCCAGCTTCGCCTTCTTGCACGTTGGTCTGTCGGATCTTGTCAAGCAACTTCGTTTTACCGGTATCGACGTGACCGAGAATACAGCAAATGGGAGAGCGGAGGTTGTCTTTGGATCTGGCTGCCAGGGCTTCTTCGTGAGCTTGTTTGCGTCGTTCAGCAGCAGCAGCTTTGCGCGCAGCTTCGGCTCTCTGGGCGGCAGTCCCTTGCTCATCTTCGGATGAGTCGTCACTATCTTCTTCAGAGTCTGACTCTGAATTCTCCTTCTTAGCCTCTTCGGCGGCTGCCTTCTCTGCTGCAGCCTTCTCTTCCTTGGCCTTCTTTTCATTCGCCTTGCGCTCGTCCTCTTCATCGGTGTCGACGTCCCAGCTGTCTTTGACGCCATCCAGCTCGTCGGCTTGTGCCTCCCAGTCGTCCGCAGAGTCTCCATCTTCGCCCTTCTTTGCTTCTGCATCTAGGCGAGCCTTCTCGGCCTCCTCGGCTGCCTTGGCGGCTTGTTCCTCAGCCAGCCTGAGTTCTTCCATCTTCTTGGCAGCCTCTTCAGCCTCACGAGCCTCCTTCTCCTTCTGACTCTCACCCTTCTTCTTCTTCTTTCGGTCATCGTATACCGGCTTCTTCTTCTTTTCGGGCTCGTCAGCCAGGCCTGCGACCTTTGTGTTTCCTTGTTCAAGCAACTGCTGTAGACGTAGCTCGTTCTTGGCTTTTGCTTCCTTTTGGGCCTTGGTCATGTACTTGCCCTCTTTCTTGAGCTGTTCAATCTTTTCCTTCTCCCTTTGCTTCTTCAACGCCTTAGCCTCTTCTTTGCGCTTTTGCTCTTCTGCCTCTTGTCGCTCCAGCTCGAGTAGCCTTTCTCTTTCTTCGGCCTCGGCGCGGGCAATCTCCTCCTCTCTCTTCCTGCGTTCTTCCTGTTGTTTCTGAAGGGCGGCTAGAGCAGGGTTGATCTTCTTTTTCTTGCCACCAGCAGCAGGGGCAGCTTCTGCAGCAGGCGTAGGTGTAGAGGCTGCGGCGGCGGCTGGCTTGGGTTCGGCAGCCTTTGCGGGTTCGGACTTCGCAGGGCCATTGGCCTTTTTCTTCGCGGCCTATGACAGTTTGTTAGTCGGGAACAGTTCCGAATGCTTCTGCAACAACAGACGTACCAATTCCTTCTTTCGCTGCTTCTCCTTCTCCTTCTTTTCCTTCTCCTTTTCCGCCTTGGTCTTTACTCGCGGCGCATCTGTAGGCTTCTCCTCTACAGGCTCTTCTGCCTTTGCAGCACCGCCCTTGCCCTTCTTCTTGCCGTAGTTGCCAGCAAAAACGTCATCATCATCGTCATCGAAGCCCCCTTCTTGCGGTGCCTTGTCCTGGAAGTCTCCACCTGCACCGTCAGCAGGCGGGTCTTCGCCTTCGACATCTGGGTTGGCGCCCTTCTTGTTCTTCTTCTTGCCACGCTTTGCGAGGGCAGCCATCAGACCTCCACCTGCGGCATCGTCCTCTGCAACAGCGTCTTCAGGCTTTGCTTCTGCTGCATCCCCATTCTGTGGCGCAACAGTCTCGCCTAACTCAGCCTCCCAGTCGTCATCCTGCGCCTTCTTGTTGCCCTTCTTCTTTGGCGGCATTGTGTATCAAGTGTATTAAGTCGAGCGGTAATGCGAGATGGTATATGCAGTCGCCGTGAAGAAGACGTTCTGGTGACGAGCACAGCGCAATCGCACTCGGAAGGTGAGTGGAGGGAAAGTTCAGTGCGAGGCGGCGGATGTGGTGCTAGCGCTGTCAAGCTTCAAGCAGCAGATGAAGGAGTGGTCAACAACTGTCAGTAAAACTGGAGCCCAACCAAACCCAGGTCCCGTGAGTCAAAGACCTCAACCAATAAAGGCCTGGACCGTACGTGGAAAAAGAGCGTTGTAGAAATTCGCACCCAGAAACCACAGCAAAGGCTAAACGCATACACTCAAGGCAGCAAATTTCCGTTTGTTATCGATTGTTCTGTGTGGCGGCGGCGGGCGATTTTGGAGGGGTAATTCTGCAGGCGCTCGGACCACCTATGGGCAGAAGAGCTCATCTCATCACCAGCATCAGCAAGAATACATCTGATCTAAGACATGGATGCAAAGGTGATAGGACAAGTTACTAGAACACATTCAAGGCGGGGGTGATAACGTTTCAATGCCTCACGGTGAGACTTGCTTATCTTACGACGGTATATCTACTCGTATTTTTTTCCCTTCCCAATGCAAAACCAGTATAAGTGACTGACTACAGCTGCGACCGTTCCATAACTCTAAAGGAATAAACGCCCCTTACAAATTAAACTCCGACCGAATAGAATGCGACATTAGGTAATGATGATAGCAGAAGCCCTGTGTTGTAAGCTGGCTTCGCATGGCAAAACACAAAGCAACAAGCTCAAAAGTCTTAATACAGCTGGCCACTGATGAGCAGCGACTCGACTGCAGAACCAATAAACTGTTTCTTGAGCGTGAGATCACATCCAAATCTATTAAAATATTAGCTCAGGCCATGAAAAGGAATTTCAGAAAATCATACCTTTGCTCTAGTTCACTCTTGATCTGCTTCTTGGTAACATTCATGAGATCAGACTTAGATAGAATGTCCTTGATCTCGACCAGGATGGCCTCATCGCTTGGCAGGTTGGCCATCTCCATACTATCTATTCCATGACCGCTGTGCGCGAGACTAAGTCGTGAATGGTTGTCGTAGCGGGGAAGGTTGAGATGAGACATGGATCGGGATGGGGCCATGCCTCCGTACTCTGAGCCAGCGACAGATGCGTTTCCGAATGGCTTCCTAGTAGCGTATGTGTAACCAGAAGCCTCTGAGCGATCATCACGGATTGTGTGCTGCTCCCACATCTCCGCCTGGTATTCTTCCCATCGCTTCTTGGGAATAGACGCAGGGTCGAACTTGCCCTCGTCTGATACAACGACCTTTTGACCCTTTTCACCAGTGATAAGACGCGTGTTACCCCATGAGAAATCGTCCATGAACCAGAAAGAGTACAATGGGAGGCCAAACGAATAAACCGGAGTGGCGAAAATGTAGATAATCATCCAGCCAATCATTTCCCACTTGCGTCGAACAATGAAGATGATTGCTTGCAAACCATAGATTGCACCCAGGAGAATGAATGCGGTTATGGGTACCACGTCTGGTGTGTAGACCAGCACATAGACAAGGTAACCAATGTAGACAATAATGACGGGCTGGACAACGGTCGAAAGGAGATCCATGAACACAACGAAGCGCATACTGAAACAGCAGAAACCACACAATTGCTGCAGCGGAATCAGTTCGACCAAGTTGTGCACCGTAGAGTTGATCCAGCGACGACGTTGTGAGATGAAGACAGAGAAACTGTCAGGAGCGACGGTCCAGGCATGTGCTCGCATGGTGTACTTTGTCTTGTACTTGGGATGGAACTTGATAAGCAGCGTGGTCAGATAACGATCTTCTCCGAGATGCAGCAAGTTCTTAGTGTGCAACGTATCGACTCGAATCTCTTGATAGGCTTCCACGACTTCTTTGCTGACGAACAGCGGCTTTCCAGTCTCGGCCGCGCGGATGCGGTACATGGTGAAACAACCGGGAAGACAGGTGACAGAGCCGAACAAACTCTCAAAGGCCTTTGTCAAATTGTGAGAGATGAAGTATTCGTAAACCTGCATCATCGTAACGAACGAAGACTTGGCGTTACTGAGAGCCGTTTCACCACAAATAGCAAGCAGACGAGTGTCATGAAGGAAAGCAGCAACGAATCGAGTAGCGGAGTCTGGTGCAACTTCAGTATCGGCGTCGATTTGCAAGAGGAACTCGTAAAAGGTGGGATTAACACCAATAATGTTGCGGATGTGATGATGCATCTCAAGTTCCATCGGGCTCATCGGAAGATTGTAGTGAACGCGGTTCAAAAATCGCATGAGGACAATCTGAGAATCACGCTTTCCTCGGTTACCAGGCTTGGAGACTTCAGACGGCTTTCCAACCTTGACAATGACCAAGAAGGGAACAATGTGACCCTGCACTTCATACAGACCAGAGTAAATCTTGCCCATGTTGTGCTGGCGTTGACCTTCACCCAAACTCTCGAAACTTAATGGGTCTGGGTCTGTGGCCTCTGGTACACCGAGAATATCGAGCACGATACGGGGAGTTGGTTTGTCGTTTCCTTGACCGATAATCATACCATCGCAGACAATAACGAGCAGTTTACGTTTGTCGTCATACTTCATCCTGGCGGCAGAATCGATGGCACGGCGTAGAGAATCCTCGTCTTCGGTATACGCAGGAACAGTGGCGATGATGAACTTGTCGAGGTTTTCCGGATCGGTTTTGCGACTGAACTGGAGAGCTGCAAGGAATTTGAAAACAACGACGGCGGCCAACATGATGGAGATAGAAAGCAGGAAGTAGGTAGAGAATTGACACCTTGCCGAGTTCCTAGTGTCGACATCTCCGACGTAGAAGAGATTGTTGAGACATGTCAGCATGTTCGACTTGGCCTGAGCGGTCAAAGGAAGATTGTCCCAATACTTGCTGATATCTTTACCAGCCTGAACTCGGAAAATGTCCACAACAGAGTCTTCCATGAAGTTGGTGTCAATGCCGCCGTTACCTTGATCTTGACCAGGAGGAAACTTGAGCTGACGACCACCGGGAATGTAATCTGTGAGATCGTACACCTTGCCATTCATGTAAGCAATAGCGTTGCTCTTTGAAGCAAGCGTCTTGAGGTACTGAGGACTGTAACCGAGACGTCCTTTCAGGTAGTTGGCCTTGAGGAACATTTGCTGCTCGTACCACCAATCGGGGCGAGAATCGTTGGTGAAGTAGCGGAAGTCGTGGTATTGAGCGTTCAAGTCGGTGGCACTGATCAGGTTGTTGACGGTGGAGTCAGTGTAGTTGGAGTTCTTGTAGTTGAGCTGCACCGCGGGGTCGATTCCTTGACCACTCTTGCCCAAGCACAAAGCAGAGACTTGTACAGGGAACAGATTGGTGGCGTCTTTTCCAGCATACTTCTCCAAGTTCTTCTGAGGGACAATGCTGGGGTAGTGATGAGGAATGAATGAGCCAAGATCGTAAACTACACCACGAATGCCCACATAGGCTTTCCTGTCTTCCTTGCCGTCGTAAGAGGACAATTCGGCAGTGGAGAAGATGTTTTGCGTAGGGCAAATAGCCCTGGGGAAACCAATCATGAGGAAAATGACCAAGGCACAACTCCACCAAATGATCATGTTGATGGCTAGCTTTTCACGCCACGCCATACGAACATCTTTGCGGGGGATCCGCCCGATGACTCGGATAGCCCAGTCAGGGATGAGCCAAGTCATGAGGTAAACAATGAAGACCCATCGCTTTCGACTGCCAGAAACTGGGACAGTTTCGAGCTCTTCCAGCTTTGCGTCTTCAGTCTTCTCATCCAGGGCCTTTGGCTGCTCCAAGCCGTGGAACATGTCACCGTTGGTGATACCAGATGGGGCTTCTGAACGAGCATCGATGTCTCGAGCGCCGAAGTAGTTGCCACCCTTGTCATCGTAGTATCCGCCAGGCGACGGTGAAAGCAGACCCGCTCGAGCATCGCCAAAAGAGCGGCCAGCATCGGGAGTGTGGAGATTGTCATTGGAGTCAACTGGGCCGCGTGCGTAGGGAGTGACACTAGAAATGTTTGCAATCTCGAGCCAGCACTTCTCGCTCAAGAATACACCAGTAGCACCAACGCGAACTTCATTCTCACGCCATGGCTTTTGATCGAGAACCATCTCGGCCTTCTCCTTGTCGCTTCCTACAATAGCGAGATCAGTCTGAGCAAGCCCGAGGAACTCGGCAAATGGCATGAAGATGCTGTAATCGGCGACGCGCAAACGTTGACTAATCTCAGCAATGCCCAAAGCCTGCACCTGCTGGCGCACACATTTGCTGTCGAATTGGTTCGCAATTCTTCGGTCATTGGGCTTTAAGCAGAAGACGAAGTAGGCGTTGGCCTTGCGTAGCGTCGATTCAATGGTTCTCAGAGAACTAATGAATTGACCGGCAGCACCAGTTTGCTTGGCCGATTCGCCAGGCTTTCTGACTCCTGAGGTGGTGCTCTCTGCATCGCTCATGGCATCCTCGTCGAAAACGTTAAGAGGACGTCCAAAGCGGCCAGTCTTGTCGGCCTTGCGCTTTGCCATGCTCGGCTGGCGGGTAGGCTTAGAGCTGACGGTAGCTTGGACAATGGTGGATTTTTCCTTGGGATGGGACATCTTCTGCAGGGCCTCTTGTCCAAAGAGCTGTTGGATGAAAGGAGCCTGGGCAGACTTGAGCAGATGCATCATGTCACCGGAAATGAGTTCAGCGTTCTCCTCCATGAGACCCTCGACACTGTAGTCTACGTCACCGGTGAAATGGCGGATGGTGAAGGCAGGCGAGGTATTGGGTGTGGGGAAGTTGCTTCCTGGCTGCACAACTGTCAGGCTACCTGGAACAATGGCCTGGTTCTTTCCATCAAAACGCTTGCGGATGGCCTCGAGGAACTGCATGTCGGTTTTACCACGACGCATTTGATCATCAAGAATGCTGAGAAGTCCATTGCCTGGCTTCATCAAGCCCGCCTTGACAGCTGTGTTGTCATAGAATGCCATGGGAGGCAAGGAAATCTCTTCAGCCTCTAGTTCCTGGATTTGACGTTGGAAGAAGCTCTCCTGACAGAAAGAGATCAAAGACTCATTGGCCGTGTTGTTGAGCAGCTGGTCTAGTGCTGAGCCCGTCGAGGCAAAGTTGGCAAAACCAGGGAAATCAACAAGCGACACAGTGTTGGAGATTTCCTCAGCAGGAACAGAGATTCTCGAGTTCATTTGCTCCATGACCCATGTAACGAGAAGTGAGTAAAGAGAGCGAGCCAGCTCATCTGCGTTGGCCCGCGCACCCTTGGGATCCAACATGACAGTGACACGCTCACGGTACAGCGTCTTGGACTTGTATCGCAGGCTCTGTTCGAGACTGGGGATAGATACACCAAGGAACTGAGCAATGGGGGAGAGAGCTTCCTTGTTCTTGACAACGGTGATGGATTCGCCACCCTCGTGTGAGTATCCACCACTCTCGTCGGGCGCGGGTGTTGTGTTCTGGCCCATTTCAAACTCGAGTTGTCCGATGTGCAGAATGGTGGCCATGACCTCACAAATGCCGGCAATGCTCTCCTTGCCGAACTCGAGCCTTCGGAGCGCAGACTTGAAGTCAGCAAAGCCCTTTGCATCGTCGATGCCCACCTTGAGCTGGGTGGGATGGCCGAGGTATCGCCATCTCTTATTGGCGCCAATCGAGGCGCGGTTGCCTCCGGAACCATCACCACCTATGGCATCAAGGAACAAGTGCTTCTTTTCATTGGGGCTGGTACCGGCGAGGAGGTAGTAGAGGACATGGTAGGTACGCTCTCCGGTGGGGACTGAGGCGATGCGGCTGCGCTCGAGACGGTGTGCGAGAAACTGGGCACCGAGAAGGGTGGCGTGATTAGCGGTGGCGGTATTATACTGGAGCTCTAATAAGAGACCAGACTTGGAGGCTTGCGGGGTTGTGAGGGACTTTGTCGTGGTAAAGGCATCGAAAACGAAGTTCGCATGTTCAATCTTCTTGGAGAGGGGCGTGGACGAGTAGGAGAGAAACGATCTTAGCATGTGACCGCGAATCGTTGTCTTTCCGGAGCCGGACTCGCCTCTGATAGGGTGGTTAGATACAGAAGACAAGCATGCATGCTATGGAATGAGGGACGTACAAGAAGACGACTGCCTGGTCCTCGGAACGTTGACCGAGACGAGTGTAAGCACGCTGGGAGAGATCCTCGGCGGCCTGCTGGGCACTTCCCTCCTTGCCGCCATCTACACCGAGACTCGAGTCTGTGCAAGTGTTGATGGCAACAATGCCTTGTGAGGAGAGATGGGCAATGGGGAGATGTGCGTGGTAACGACTGGCGAGGGCAGAAGTCAAGCCCGTATCGTTCTGTTGGTGCTGTGGCAGCGAGGGCAGCGAGGGATTCTGCAGAGGGTTGGAAGCCATGGTGTGCAGACGCGTCCCCGTGGGAGCGTGAGTAGCGACCGTAAAAGTCAGGCAAGGGCGGCCGCGAGGTCAGACGGTAGGAGCGGGTGGGATTGAGGAGTTACTGGCTGGGTGCGGCGAATCTCTACAAGACAGCGGCGGCCGTGTCCGTAGGGCTGGCTGCACACTAGGGAGGTGGACACAGCGGACAGAGCGGCCAGAAAAAAAAACGAAGGCGTCACAACAAACGAAGTGACTGGCAGGCCCAAGAAGAGGAATTACAAACAGCGAGCGTGATGAAAGGTTTACAGTACAAACGAAGGTAGAAGACGTCCAGGGCCGTTGCTAGTAGCTCGCAAAGGGGTCTCCGTGGTGAATACTGGCCGTCTGCTAGATGGGAGGGTGCATGGGCCGTGGTATGCCTGTAGCTAGCACGCTTTGCCCGTCGGACGCACAGATCGGGAGATGGCGCGGGCTGACCAGAAGACGCAGCGATCACGAAAAGGGGGCGCAAAAATAGAATAGATTACAGCATAACCGGACTATTGCGTCTCGCATCCGCCTCGACGGCTCCACCCGTCTGCTTTCGTTGATGCGGCCAAGCAGGAGAAGCCTCTGCGGAGCATTTCCAATTCTTTGGCACCCACGGCAATATTACCGTTTCTTGCTCAATGCTGCCCAGGACAATTGGGCGGGGGAGGAGAGGAGAAAACAAGCACAAAGGCACGACCTGAGGCTGCGCTGTGGCCGTCTGGTGAATATTGTTGGGCTTGTTGACTGCGGAGGCGGAACTATGGGGAGGAAGAAGCAGAGGAGCAAGCTGAAGAAGCAAGACAGCACTTACTATTACCGGTGTTCGCAGAGCAGGTCAGCAAGTCGGGTGGCAATAACGACGCCTACTGCGTGTTGCAATGCACTAATGGGCTGGGGAGGGTGTATCGATTGCGTAGCCAGCGTTGCAGTCGCCAGCTCCAAACATGGCTGCTTCCAGGGAGCGGGCCATCACGTGACTGACGATTCTGCACACCAGCGCTAGAATCTATCGAGGCCCATCGCTCCACCAGGTCGAGGGCGGACCAGGCACAGGCTATGTCCGTCAGTACGTCCGCCCATACTACATGCACATGTACATCCTGTACCATACATATGCACATCCATTACACGCCCATCGCGCTTACCGAGCACAAGGCGGAGGATGGACTCGTCTCCTGATGCGCGCCCGTGGCGAAATTGAGTCGGCGTGATTAGCAGAGGTGAAACGGTCGTCGACATGGCGGGCGAGGCGTGCAGACGTACCCCGTAGATGAAGGGGGAGCCTGTGTGGATATTGGGAATGCATGCCAGGCCTGCGACACCACGACCACCACGGCCCCCCTGCGCTCGACAAACAAGACTTTGATCATGGCGGCGGCAGCGATCCCCACGGGTCGAGGCGGGCAGCCGTCGCCTCTTATCGATACCTGACTGGCGGCATGGCATGACATTACCTGACAAGCAAAAACACGCATCCTCTTTCGTTTTTTTGCCATCACGCCGGCCATTGCTCGCAACACCCTGTCCATCAACGGCACAAAACAGTAAACGGGCTAAATATAGGGGGGGGGTGGGCTCGTCAGCCTTCTTTTCCATCAGCGCCACCCGCTCGTATTGGACCACGGGGGCGACGAGGACCAAGAGCCGCCATCCATGTTTGGCTGCGTAGCGATGCATTGATGCTGCTGCTGCACCCGCTCCATACACGCTGCCCGCTAACCCCCCCTAGCCATACCGCGCCATTCCCCTTTCGATCTGGCCGCCCATCCCCATCGCCTCGAGCCAACAAACATCGCCGGCCTGCTCTGCTGCTCTCTATCTGCGTCCGACGAGTCTCTCTCGTTGTGTATGTGTGTGTGTGTGTGTGCCGTTTTCTTCTTTCTTCATACAGTCGTTTAATCCATTCACTCGCTATCCTGGCTCTTGCTGTCGCGTCCAGCACCAGGCGCTAATCTCCATCTCCTCCCACCCGTCCCTGACACTTGGGGACTGGTACACTTGACACGCCCTTACATCTGGCAAACCCTCGTTATAGCATCGACGCCCACGCATCTACAGAAGGGGCGACCCGCCTCAGCCCGTCACCATGAGCTTCGTCAACAATTCCCGCATGTCCGTCTACTCGACGGCCTCGACTGCCGCGCCGCGTGGTGGAGCCCAGCCCTCGCAGACTTCCACCACCACGCTGCTCAACACCCTCAACTCGGCCTACAAGAATGGCCGCTCATACAACCTTGAGGCTAGCACCAGCCTCGTCGTCAATACCTGGGTCAATGCCAAGAGCATCATTGACAACCGCATTGGCGGCACCGTCGACCTCGAGCTGGGCCGTAAGGCGTGGGAACATGCTCGCAGGAGAGCAGAAGACGGGTGCATAGTTCTGGCGTATGCACTCCCAATCACGACTGCACTTCGTTCCAATTTCACTAACAATATTTCAGCTCGCTCCATGAATCAAGCCCCTCGCTATTTTCTCCCTTCGTGTCCAGCCTGCCGCTCTCGCTTCCCTCCAACTTTTACATTGCCCTCGAGGCTCTCAAGGCCTTCACCCACTGTGTCACCCCTCAAAACCCTTCGGCCCCCCGCTACTCCGCATTGGCCTCCATCTTCACCATTAATCTCGCTGGTACTGTTGTCGGCGCCGAGATCAAGCTGTCCACATCTGGTCTTGATGTTCAACAGGGCCTGCTCCAGATCCCCTCACAGGCCGGTTTCCGTGCATTTGACGTCTTCTACTACCTCAACTCCAGCTCAGCATCGAGACAGGAGAAGGAATACCTTGACATCCAGTCACTAGACAAATATGCCCTTCTCCGCCGCTCCGGCACCTACGAAGCTCCTTCTTACCTCCCCGATGCCGACGATGCCGCCGCCGCCGAGGACTTCCGCACCAACCTCAAGGCTATTGGCATCAAGGGCCAGAAGCTGACCAGCCTCATCAGCTGTCTGACTGGTCTGCTCAAGCTTGGCAACACGTTGGACTACTTCATGGACGAGGAGTCTCTTGCAGCCGTGTGCGACGATGTCGAGACGCTCATGGATTTGCCAGAGGACACCCTTCGCCAGAAGCTCGCCTCCAACGAGCGCGAAGTCGTCATCGGTGGTCTCTACGAGTCCATTGTGGATTTTGTAATTGTGCACGCCAATGCCTCCATCAAGAACGAAATCCAACGAGCCAAGAATGGTTACGCTATGGACGATAGCGATGGCAGTGGTATAATGACTCCCGGTGAATCCGAGGACGGAGACATTGTCAACATCACTGTTGTCGATATCCCTAGCCGGGAGCTTGGTAAAGCGGTCGCACTTCGTACCGTCTTTGACGATAGCGAAGGCATCAACGCTGAGATGCGCGAAGACGGCGTACCCGTACCCCCAGTCGCTAACGCGGTGCTTGAGAGTATGAGGGAGGCCATGCAAGTCTGCGGTGCCGAACTGGGCATCAATGGCGCAGTTCTGCGCGAGAAAGAAGGCGACTTGGAGAGGCGCGAGGCTGTCTTGGACAAGCTCGGTCTCGAGATTCCAGACCAAGATAACTTCGTTAAGAAACTGCTCTATCCCGTGCCCAATGGTGGTATCGTTCTCGGTAAGCATGGCCGCTTCGATCTGGCCATGACTGTGGCCAGTAGCAGAGTCTGGTTCCAGCTCGCACTTCATCCCTCCGACAGCATCCCTACATCCTTGAACCAGGATCTAAACTCCACCTGGCAAGCGGGTGTCATCTCTCGCCAACTACGCGAGTGGCGCCTCCCAGAATGGGCCAATCGACGCAACCGCAACCTTGACTTCACTGCCGATTTTGATCACCACGAGTTCCACGACCGATATGCTCCTCTCGGTTGCATGGACGGCCAAGAAGGCATTCAAAACTGGATTCTTCAGCGCGGCTGGAGCAACGGTGAAGTGGTTGTTGGAAAGGAGCGCGTATGGGTCAGAGAAGGCGTATGGTGGGAAGCAGAGTCACAGCTCGACCTCAAGACTCAAGAATTTGGTGCTTCTGGCATCATGGGAGGCATGGTTGGTGCTGGTGCTATGGACAGCGCATACAACAATCAGCTCCCACCCACCGCGAGTACCTTCTTCCCGCCTCTTCCCGACGCGCGATCCGCCACTCCTCAAAACCCGTTCCAGAGCACGACTAGTCTTCACGCGGGCGTTGCTGCTGACGCCAAGTCTCTTGCTCCCACCGCCCTTACAGTCCCAACTACTGGGCCTGGTGATTACGGTCTTGGTATGAAGGGCGATGAAAACAAGGGTGTCTCTTACTTCGACCTTGAGAATTCTGGCAATGGTGTCGTCACTCAGACCAGCTTGACAACTTCCCGAAGAATCTGGGTCGCATTTGTCTGGGCAGCCACATTTTGGGTCCCTTCGCCACTGCTCAAATGGATTGGGCGGATGAAGCGGCCTGACGTTCGCATGGCATGGCGAGAGAAGCTCGCCCTGGTTATGCTCATCATGCTGCTTAATTGCACGATTATCTTCTACATTGTCTTTTTTGGTAAACTCCTCTGTCCCAACAAAGACAAGGTGTGGAATACGAAAGAAGTATCTGCTCACCAAGGTGAAAAGGATTACTATGTCAGCCACCATGGTGTTGTCTACGATTTGACCTCTTTCTGGAAGAAGCAGCACAGTGACTCCAACACCGAGACCACCAACGAGCGCATGATGGAAATGGCCGGAGCCGACATGGACCCCTACATTATCCCGCCGCTATATCTTGCCTGCCCCAACCTTATCAAGGATACTCCCCAGAACCGTGTCCTGCAGCTGAAGCTCAACACCTCCATATCAGAGAGCCTCAACTCTCTGGCTGTGCACACTTCCGGCTCGCAAACGAACATGCCTGACAGCAAAGCCTTGAAACAAGAGAACTGGTACCCCAATGTGTTCCTCCCGTCTATTAAACAGTACCGCAAAGGAGAACTCGTATGGAAAATTAGCGACATCACAAAGCAAGGCCAAGACAACAACCGCATGTGGTTCAGGCTCAAGGAGAAGGTTTATGACCTGACAAACTACTTCGTTACAATCGACTATATGCAAGATCTTGCCCAGTACAACTTCCTCGACTCCAAACTAGTCGACATGGTCAAGAACAACGCCGGTGGGGAGCTTTCGGAGGACTTTTCGAACAAGCTCAACGACACGTCACAAGCCTTCAATCTTCAATGCCTGGACAATCTCTTCTATATTGGTAGGACGGATTTCCGTGAGGATGCCAAGTGTGTGGTCAACGATTACATCCTTCTTGCCTTCACCATTATGCTCTGCGCGGTCATTGTCATCAAGTTCTTGTCTGCGCTCCAACTGGGTTCCCGAAAGCGCCCGGCCAACCAGGACAAGTTTGTCATTTGTCAGGTTCCAGCATATACCGAAGGCGAGGACTCTATCCGAAAGAGTGTCGATTCCCTCACCGCTCTTTCATACGATAACAAGCGCAAGCTCATCTGCGTCATTTGCGACGGAATGATTGTCGGAGGTGGTAACGATCGCCCTACGCCCAAGATTGTGCTCGACATTCTTGGTGTTGATCCTAAAGTCGACCCCCCTGCGCTTCCTTTCTGGTCTGTTGGTGAAGGAAGCCAGCAGCTCAACTACGGTAAGGTCTACTCCGGTCTCTACGAATTTGAAGGCAATGTCGTTCCGTACATTGTGGTCGTCAAGATGGGCAAGGAGTCCGAACAATCTAAGTCCAAGCCCGGTAACCGTGGAAAGCGCGATTCTCAGATCTTGCTCATGAGCTTCCTCAACCGTGTCCACCACCGCTCTGCTATGAACCCTCTTGAACTCGAGATGTTCCACCAAATCAACAACATCATTGGTGTGGATCCTGAGCTGTACGAGTATCTGCTCATGATTGATGCCGATACCTTGGTCAAGCCTGATTCTCTCAACCGTCTTGTGGCAGCCTGTGCCCACGACTCCAAGATTGCTGGTATCTGCGGTGAGACGAGCTTGGAAAACGAGGAGAGATCCTGGTGGACTATGATTCAAGTTTACGAGTACTACATTTCGCATCATTTGTCGAAGGCTTTCGAAAGTTTGTTTGGTAGTGTTACCTGTTTGCCTGGATGGTGAGTATTCCGTCATTGATTCTGCGGCTGGGCTGTTACTAATGCGTTATAGTTTCACCATGTACCGTCTCCGTACTGCCGACAAGGGCAAGCCTCTGCTCATCTCGGACAAGGTCATCAAGGACTATGCCGACTGCGTTGTAGACACATTGCACAAGAAGAACCTACTCTCGCTCGGTGAGGATCGTTATCTGACCACCCTGATGACCAAGTACTTCCCTCTTATGTCGTACAAGTTTATCCCCGATGCCTACGCTCTCACTGCCGCTCCTGATACCTGGAGCATTTTGCTTTCCCAGAGACGTCGATGGATCAACTCCACCATTCACAACTTGGCTGAACTTATCTTCTTGAAGGATCTCTGCGGTTTCTGTTGTTTCTCCATGCGATTTGTCGTCATTGTCGATCTCTTCGGTACTATCATTCTCCCCTCTATTTGCGCCTACCTAGTCTACCTGGTCTATACGGTCGCCTCCGGCACAGGTCAATTCCCGCTGCTGTCCATTATCATGCTGGCTGCCGTCTACGGTCTGCAGGCACTCATCTTTATCATCAAGCGACAGTGGCAACACGTTGGGTGGATGATCATCTACATGATGGCATTCCCCATTTACTCGTTTGTGCTTCCTCTGTACTCCTTCTGGAAGCAGGACGATTTCTCGTGGGGTAACACTCGTATCGTTATTGGTGAGCAAGGAACCAAGCAAGTTCTCACAACTGACGAAGAGGGCTTTGATCCAAAGGCTATTCCCATGATGCGATGGGACGAGTACGCTGAACGCAACGATCTTCCCGGTCGTCGCGGTCTCCCGGGCATGGGTACTGAGAAGGGTGGCTTCAACGCCCACGAAGATGAGGCTTATGAGATGAACGACATGCAATCCGTCTACTCGTCAGTCAAGCCAGCATCGACGGTCCTGTCCAACATGCATCACATCTCGCATATGCCACCTCAGTCTCCCGGTCCCTACCAGGGCATGCAGGGTCGCCAGTCGACATACTCGCACATGACGCGGTACCAAGACAACCCACAAGACGGCCGTCTCATGTCCATGGGCAACATGAGCGACCACTACCGCCACAACACAGCGTCTCCCTATGGCCAACGCCAGAGCATGGCCGGCTTCCAGAGCTCGGATAATCTCATGGCGTCTACACCACCGATTCGCGGACGAAGCCCTCTTAGCTATGGTGCCAGCCAGTCACGCCCAGGCAGCACTACTAACTTCCAGACCATGATGAACGGACCTAGTGATGGTCAGATCATCGAGACTGTACAGGCGTGTCTCAGGGACGCGGATCTAGACCGGGTAACGCGCAAGCAGATCATCGCGCTCGCTGAGCAGAGGCTGCAAGTGCAGCTGACGGGCGAGCGTAAGATTTTCCTTGCCCAGGCTATTGATCACGAGCTTGCCAACATGGCTTAAGCAGTGAGTAAGGACAGAGCAAGGTTGAAAAAAGGTTGCATTTAGCGGTGTTTGTTTTTTACATGTTTTGCACGATGCATGCAGTCTATCGTTTGATTGTACATTTTGCACACGGGCGTAAACCAAGTAGGACAATGCGGGGATCTCTGGTTTTTCGGTTGTATTGACATTGTTGGATTGATGTGAAGTGTAATAAGGAGTTGCTACGTACTTAGACAAATAAGGATTGAATCGAATCTTAGAAAATATTTTTCTTGCTCTGATTCATGGAGCGAATGTTGTGATTTGAGCGTGTTAGAGTGAGCTGCTGCTGTTTAGCAACCTACATGGGTGCTAAGCTTATGGTCTGGTAGTGGAGAGGATGACGACGATGGGGTGTCGCGGGTTCGGCTAGTCAGTCGCAGCCCGATGGATGGTACGTACCCACCCCCGGGCCAGCACCAGTCACAGCCAGACAGCTCCGCCATCCCGACCGCCCGCAACTGTGCCCAAACGTCTCCCATACTGCCTTGGCTTATTTGACTTTTCTTTCCTTCCCAAGGCATATATCATTTCTGCAACATGTCGCCGAATCGCATCGAGCAGGACGAAATCGAAAAGTACTGGGAGATCTTTAGCTCACTCAGCAATGGCGGTACCCATCTCGACGGCGCGCAGGCCGCCCCTGTGCTCAAGAATTCGCACCTCCGAGACGATCAACTAGAGCGCGTGTGGGATCTTGCGGATGTGGATAATGACGGCAAGCTGGACTTTGAGGAGTTTTGCGTGGCTATGCGACTCATCTTTGACCTGATCAATGGGGTATGTTGCATACGCCAAAGTCAAGCATCATATGCATACTAACAAGAGCCTCGTAGGTATCAGTCGATGTGCCCAGAGTCCTGCCCGACTGGCTTGTCCCTGAATCAAAAGCACACCTTGTGCAAGCGACACGCGCCCTTACCGGTTCACAACCCGCATATGAGACAGTCGAAGACGATGACGACACACCGGGCCTGCGCGACGGTTTCGACTGGTACATGTCGCCCGGAGACAAGGCCAAGTACGAGGAAATATATACTGCCAACCGCGACGGCCATGGCAACATCACCTTTGACAGTCTGGCTGGGCTGTTTGACAGTCTCGAAGACGTGCCGGACTCGGACATACGCTTTGCATGGAATCTGGTCAACCCAAAGGCACGAGAAAGCGTGGGCAAGGATGCTGCTCTGACTTTCCTACATATTCTCAACCAACGAAGTGAAGGATTCCGCGTCCCACGCAGCGTACCCCCATCGCTACGGGCCAGCTTCGAAAAAGCGCACATAGACTACGACATCAACTCCAGCGCCAACTCGCGATGGGCAGCCTCACGTGATGAGAACACGGCCTCGGGCCGCAAAGCAAAGTTCGGCGACGCATACCTCACACGCCTGGGTGTCGGTGACCGCGCGAACAGCTACGGTGCGCGAGGTGGAAAGGGCACGGATTTTGGCGGCCGCACAACAGAAGATTGGGAAGAGGTCCGGCTCAAGAAGCAGCTGCGTGAGCTTGAGCAAAAAATGGCGGATGTGGAGAAGGAAGTCGAGAAGAGGCGGCATGGCCGCAACACAGATAGCAAGCCGGCGCTGGTCAAGCGCGAGCTGGAGCTCTTGCTTGACTACAAGCGCAACGTGCTCAAGGAGCTCGATAATGACGATGGAGGTGCAGTCAAGGGGCTGGGCGGTATCAGGGAAGAAATTGAGACGGTGAAAGAACAAGTTGAGGGATTACAAGCGCATTTGGAGAGTCGAAAGGCCGTGTTGGAGGATTTGAGAAGACAGATTGAGGATGAGAGGTAGAGAGCTGGGGAATGTAACTTTAGATGTGATCAAAGTGTATAAATTAATGCATGGATAACAAGGGTTGTTCACCATTAGGATTGGTTGTTCAACATATTTTTCATGCTTGGTATATGATATGATCAATTTCCCAGAAATATGTGTTATATTCATTCGCATTTGTACAGGGATCTCTAGGTATCCATAAACATCCGAAGTTTTAAGAAAGAAAAAAAAATTAAAATCGAGTAGTTACCTAACAATAAAAAAAACATAATCATTGATACAACAACCCCTGCACCTCCTCCGCAATAGCCAAACAACTCGTCAACCCGGGACTCTCAATCGCCAACAAATTAACCCACCCCTCAAACCCTTCTTCCTTCTCAATATAAAAATCCTGGAACCCTTTGCTTCCACTCGTCGCCGCCAGCTTCCCCAACTTGGGCCGTATACCCACATAATCCGGGGCTATGGCATCAGCCTGCACGCCCGGTAGATACGTCCTGATGTCTGCAATAGCGGCCGCCAGATTCTTAGTGTTGGGCGTGTAGTCCGAGGGCGAATCAGTCCACTCGACATCGGGTCCAAAGCGGATGCGGCCAGAGAGATCGAGCGTCAGGTGTGTGCCCAGCCCCGCGTGGCCTGGTATAGGAGCAGGATAGATGAGGGTGGATGTGCGGGGTCGGGAGCTGCTGTATGAGAAATAGGATCCTTTTGCGTAAAAGGCGGTTTTCTGGCGTGAAGGGGGCAAGATGGTGTTGGCGAGGGGGATGGCGTAGAGACCGGCCGCGTTGATGAGCGTTTCTGCTGTTATGGTGCTTGTTTCTTCGGTGGTCGTGGTTGTGATTTCCCAACCTCCACGACCAGAATCTATCGGTGTGATGCGGGTGACGGGGGAGTTGAAGGCGCAGATTCCGCCGTTGTTTTCAAAGTCGCCTTCAAGGTACTGCATTAGGCTGTGGGAATCTATGATTCCTGTGCTGGGACTCTCAAGGACGCCTGCTTCGGCGCGGACCTCGGGTTCTCTTGTTGCTGCCTCTTGTTTGCTTAGAAATCTCGTGGGTACACCGATACTCTGAGCAAATTCGTGCACTTTCTCCAAGGCCCCCATTTGCTCGGCATCTTGTGCTACGATCCATTTTCCCGTGTTGCGGTTGGGGATGCCTTGTTGGGCACAGAGTTCGTATAGCAAGGCTTTGCCTCTGATGCAGAGTTTGGTTTTCCGAGACGAGGGGCCATAGTACAGTCCTGCGTGTATGACTTCGCTATTCCGTGAACTTGTCTCTGTACCTGCGGATCCATGTTTCTCTATCAAGACTGTCGAGGTTGAGGGCCGAGACTGCAATTTACGGGCTATAGCAAGTCCCACAACGCCACCGCCTATCACAGCGTGTGTGAAGTCTGCATCTAGGCGAACTGTGGATGCAAAGGATCTATGGAGAGTTCTTGAGTATGTGGGAAGTTTTGGCGTTGCACGTTGGATGGCGCGAAGTGATAGCATGTTTAATTGGGAATAGTGATTATAGAAAAGGTACGTAAGTAAGCAGGGCTAGACAGAAACACAAGATAATCAATAAGACATGAGAAATGGCGAAATAGTAACCATGTAAAAGTTGGAAGCTTACCTCCTGTAATAAGTCGGTCCCGATAATCAATGGCTTATCCGATCCCTGTAACACTTTTCCATGACGTAAGGTGAGCTTGTCGTATGTTCCTGACGCTAATGCAGCGGGGTCTTGCAATCGTGACCGTTCCATTGGAGCCTTTGCACCACATCTTCTGTCATCTATCTAGACGATTTGAGAAAGCAAAAAGAGACCCTCTTGTTACGTTTTCCAATCAAGTCATACAAAGCCTCTTCTTAACTTTAACAGTCTTACTCATCTCTACCTAGCTGCGCCCCTCAATCTCCTAGACAGTGTCGTTATCACACTCTGTCTACTGCAAGCAATCACGACAGCATCTATTGTTGCCTTGAATGTTAACAAGGTCATTCAAGAATACGACAAGGAAAGCGAACAAGCTAATACTCAACCGTCTATTCCACAACACACACCCCACCCGTCCACATCCACGCTTTTATCCCGCGTCAACGCCGTAACAATGGCCTCGAACAACAATAAGACAACGCCCAAAATAACTTCCCTCACGGATCTCCCCTCGTCAGAGGCCAAATGGATCAAACTGCAAAAAGCGACCTACACCGACGCACACGGCGCATCCCGCGTCTGGGAAATTGCTAGCCGCAAGACAACGGGCAGCGCAGGCGTCGACGCCGTGGCAATGGGCAATATCATCTATCATCCCAGCAAGCCACCATCTACCATTGTGGTGATCCAGTTCCGCCCGCCCGTCGGCGGATTTACCGTCGAGTGGCCCGCCGGCCTCATCGACAAGGATGAGACGCCCCAGGAAGCAGCCATGCGCGAGCTGTATGAGGAGACCGGGTACAAGGGCACCGTTGTCTCTACATCTCCGGCTGTAGCTGCGGACCCCGGCATGACGAGTGCGAACCTGTGTCTATGCATGATGGAGATTCATCTGAATGAAGGGGATCCAGAACCGGAACAGCATCTGGATGAGGGCGAGGATATCCAGCGTGTTAACATTCCCGTGGCTGAGTTGTATACGCGACTAGAGGAGTTTGCCAAGGAAGGGTACGTGATTGCAGCGAAATTGTATCACTGGGCGGCAGGCGCACAGTACGCGATTGACCACCCAGAGTTGTTCCAGTTTGCATGAAATGCCGACAATAGTTAAACACTATTTACTTGATTAAATCTCTGTTCAGTAAGGTCGTCACATGGAATACATTTGACAATCTCTTAGCAAAAATGCATATTAATGCTCGTCTTTTTCAAGACATAGTCTAGACATTAAGCACAACGATTTATCCAGCCCATCACATGGTCCCATGAACGTGTAATCAACCTTAGCAAGGCTTTTGTAATCAAGAGCTTTGAACCCATGAGCGACGCCATGTCATAATCCGCTGACGTCGTGCAGCAAACCGTAATTTTTCCAATCAACCCCCCCAATCCTTGTATAGTGATAGCCAAAAAGTGTTATTTACACCAATAAAAGTCTGCAAAAACACTAGCTGTGTGATGTTTTGCTGATAAACGCCGGAGAATCCAAATGCATGACAAAGTGTAAGACAATGGGGAAAAGAGAATGCTAGAACGCCTGTCGAGCGACTATTTGAGTTGCAGACGGAACAAGAACCAAGACACTGAAACGAAAGAGAAATGGTGCTTATCTGCTAGGCTTCTGCTTGCTGAGCCTCTTTCGCTTCTTAGAGTCGGTCGAATCACTGCGTCCGTGGCTTGCGCCAGGGATGACGGGCTGGCCAAGTGGTGCAGGTGAGACGTCGCGCATCAAACTACTCTGTTGAGGGGCCTGAAGCTCAATGTCATCGCCTGGTGTAGTCTGGACATAGCTCTGGTACGCAAGGGGGCTACGTCCCTGTCGTTGGTCCATGCTGTTTGAGCGGTTGTATTGTGGCCTTGACGACTCGAGAGGAGATTTCTGCTCAGCAGAGAGAGGCGAGGTGCGCGATTGTCCCGGTCGTTGAGTGTTCTTAGAGTTGTAGACTGAGTCATCGTCGATGGAGTCAACCGATTCGCTGTACATGCCCTTGCTAGCACCGGCACCGACTTGGTAAGGTCCAGTGCGAGGCTCCTCGAAGAAGGCACCACCGGCAGGCTTCTGAGTCTGTTGCGCCTTGTGGTATACACGAGCATCCTCGGGATCCATGAAACTCTCGACACGACGGGGGAGGTAGACCGAGTTGTTGGCAGAGGTGTCGTAGGAGGCGAAAGAATCCATCGAAGTACGTGGGTGCAGAGGAACGTGAGGAACATTGGGGTTACGGGGCATAGTGTTGGGCAGAGTGAGGCCAGAGTCGTTGCCTTGCTGGTACCATCCGTTGGGCAAGCGTTCTGCAGCAGCAAAGCGTCCATCGATGTTGTCTGAGGGCTGGAGAGGGGCGCCACCGGCGTGGGACTTCTTGGCCTCGGCGGCAGCTTTGAATGTCTCGGGAACGACGTTGAGATCATCACCGTTGGCCTCTGCATTCTCGATAGCCTCCTGGGGGGTTGTTTTGGCGTCGGCAGTTCCAGCGTCGGCACGAGGTCCTCCCCATGTACGCTGACCAGCAGTGAAGATACCGTAGACCATGTACATCCAGTTAAAGAAGGGGTTGACGATGAACATGACGGGGTACAGCATGATCTTGTAACGGCCGAGCTTGGCACCAAAGTACAACATGAGAAGCCAGTTGAGTCCAAGGGAGATTGCGATAAAACCGACGGGCAAGTTCTGGACCTTTTGTGAAGTAGTCATGAGAGAAATGCACAGGATGAAGAAGAGGAGGGCAGTTGTTCGGATCGTGTTCTGCATGAAGCGAACCATGAGAAGGATTGGGTAGCGCTTCCAGAGACGGATGTCAGTCAACATGCACACTTCATTGGTGATAAAACCCAGGAACCAGCGGCGACGTTGCTTGAGCAGTGATTGGTAGGTTTGCACAGCTTCAGTCTTGCAGAAAGCACCAGGGTTCATTTGGATCTGGTAACGTTCCTTGGCGCCGACCATGAACAAGTGGGTGAGCCAACGGTCCTCGCCCAAGTGGCACTTGCCGTAATCGAAAAGGTCGTCACATTGCTCGGCCTTGTCAGCAAAGTAGTACTTTGCCATTTTGCGGAAAGCCGAGAATCGAAGCATAGTAAGAGCACCGGGCAAGCAGGTGACGGCACCGCAACCGGATTCAACTGAACGCTCAAACAGTTGACCGTGAACGTACTCCATGTCCTGGAGAAGGGTGATGAGGGATTGCTTCTCGGTCGTCGATGTAATGACACCAGTCTGGGCCAACATATTCTTCTTGCTGCCAGGCTTGAGCTCCATCTCGTACATGAAGTTCTGAATGCACGTCTTGTCAAGGATACAATCGGAGTCAATGAAGAGCACAAACAGGTTATCGTTGCGCTTGAGGTACTCGGTGTAGATCTTGTCAATCAGCTTAAAGGTCCTCTTCTGGCAGTGACGCTTGCCACCGTGGGGGAAACGCGAGATTGTGATACGGCAGCTACGGTAGATGACGTCGATGGACTTTGGGTATGAGTCGAGAGTGAGGGGCACACCGAGCTTCTCGATGGTGTTGAGGTAGAGCTCGTCCTCCTGGTCTCCGTCGAAGGAGAGGAAGATGTGCAGGCAAGAGGGTGGGTATTCACAGTCGACGAGCGAATCGCAAGTTCGCAGCAGAATCTCGGGAATTTCCTTGTAGCAAGGCATGACAATGACGACCTTGGGAGCCGACGACTCGTCAAGAACCGACTTGATCCTGCGGGAGCGACCAACCGAGTGGGTGGTTAGCTGGTAGACGCAGAACAGCCAGGGAACTGTCAGGAGACCAGCAAAGGTCCAAAAGGCAAACCACTGGAGGAAGCTAACCATTTCTTGGGGAAAGTATTTCGTGACCTGCGAGGGGAGGGGCAGGGTGACGACCATGATGGGCAAGAAAATGGCACTGTTACTGTCAGAAGCAGTCTCTTACTGATGGGAGGTGTGGCTTACCGGAGAAGGAAGAAGAGAATACCGAAGAAGATGGACAGAATGCGCACGCTTATGGTCTCTGCCTTTTGGAAAACCTTGACAATGCAGTACATGAATGCGGCCACCCAGAGAAACCACTCGAGCAGGGCCATGAGCATGAGAGGGGCGATGATGGAAACATAGACGATCTGGTGCAGTCAGTGAGTAGGGAAACGACAAGTTTGCAGACAAAAAAACTCACGTCTTTTGTTGGCCACGGGTCGTCGATGTTAGGGACGCTATCATCTGCTCGGGCAACAAGGCCCATGAGGTGGTGTGAGGCCATTGTGGATAATTAGGAGTATGTGGTCGTGGTATCGTTGGGTAGAGATTGCGAGTGATGATGTCTGTCGCAGACAGCTATGGAGCGAGTGTAAAAGGTGCAGGCGTGGTGGCTGCGCCGTGGAGCTGGGAAGCAACAGCAGCAGCAGTGGTGGTGGTACGAGGCTAGAAAATGGTCGTATAGGGCGACACTGGACTGTGGGACTGCACAAATGCAGTGCACACAGGGCCTGGTGCTAGTTGTCGATGGCGGCCGTGGCTTGTGGCGGCGGCGGCGGCAAAGGCAGCGGTAGCAGTAGCGCTGGCGGCAGGCCTTTTACTCAAGCGGGGGATGGAGGGTGCAGAGCCGTGGTAAACGAGTGTAAAGGTTGGGAACAAAGGCAGCAAACAAAGGCAGGGCTTAGGGCAGGACCATAGAGGATAAGAAGGCGAGGAGCAACAGCCAGGCTGGGAGAGGGAGCAAGCAGATGCAAAGAGGCGCCTGCAGGTGAAACGGAACAAAAGTCGTCGTTGGTCTCGCAGCGGGACTGGGCTGGTTTACAGGCCGGTGGTAGGCAGGGCGGATGCGCTCGGGCCATTTCACCATATCCCAAGGCGGGCTAGCGTGGCTGGGCGGCAGTTGGAAGATGCGATCGGCACAGGGGAGCGCAGCGCCCGCTTAGGCAGGCCTGCCTGCGCCCTTGACTCGAAAACGAACGTCGGGCAGGGGCGCCGGGGGGTGTCTGCCCGTACACGGTATTACCTACTCATACTAATTATTGCACGCGCTACTCATACTAATTATTGCACGCGCTACTCATGGTCCATTGCGCGTTTATTTTGGGCGTCGGCCCCCTGCCATGGGCTGGCTGGAATCTTGTACACAGCACGCGCGCTGGTATTGGTTCTCTCCGTGTTTGGTTCCTCGTCTTGGTTTCGCTCGCTGCCAGCCCCGGGGGTTTGGCCTTGGAACAGCATGAGTACTGGCGAGCATGGCAGTCAGCGCGCGGCTCCATCCACGGCACACGGCACACGGCACACGGCACACGGCACACGGTAATGGACGGAAACAGGAACAGAAGACAGGAACAGGAAACCGGAACAAGAAGCAGGAACAGGAAACACTCGACGGCCACAATAGCCGTGACAAACCCACGTCATCAAGACGATAGCACTGTGCCGTGACGTCCTGTCACCGTATGCGCATGGCGATTGGGAATCAGGACTCTGCTTCCATGCCGCTACGTGCCTATAGCATTGCCAAGTCCTGGCTAGCCTCGCCTGCGTGCTGGGCGCTCAGGGGGCCTGCACACCCACACCACACCACACCACCCGCTCACGACCTCCCTCCCCAGACACCCAAACATGGCCGCCACTATGCGCCTCTGCCGTTGTTCCTATGCAGCATCTAACACCTAGTCGTCGACTCATGTTTGTCCTGAAACCTCGACGGCAAGGCTGCCTGTCATGCCCATCTGTCACACTGCGCGGGACTCGCTGCTCGCTCGTACTCTGCCTGTGACAACAAACGCTCCGCTGCATCCGTTTCCCCCCCTTTCCCTCGGTTTCTCCTGCGCCGCTGTGCCGGGGAGCATTGAGCGCTAGGAAAAATACTCTTGCCAAAATACGAGCATGCAGTGGGGATGCTAGAGCGACCCGCCGTAAGAAAAAAAGCACAAGGCGACTGTGGCAATCCCAACACCCTGCCCAATGGCAAACACCAAAGCCCCCGTGCTGCATCCGTTTTTAACTCCCCCCACTGCCACTGCTGCTCTCGGCGTGGTCCTCGTCATGTCGCATATGGAAACATGGTTGTTGCATCTCGGGAGCCACTTCGGCTACCAGTTACTATTAGGTGTAAATTTCGCCATCCCGTATCCGCTGATGTGTCCGCCGGCGCGCAATCGATAGTGCTGATTCCTGCGTGCTCCTGCTCCTGCTCCTGCTCCTGCGCCGTCTTTGGCCTGCAGACCCGTCGCCATGGGAAAATGAGTGTCCATGTGCATGTGTCCATGTTCTAATGCAAACCCAATCGCCTGCCACATGCCACACTCGTCTGCATCTACGGCCGTGCTTCCAGCCTGCCCTGCTGCTTTTTCCACTTGCTCAACCCTTGTCATGTTGAACAGCACACCGCCCACTCGTTGATGACTTGGCCCATGATGTTCCCCCTTGGGTCCAGAATCGCCTCTTGTCGGAGCCTCCTCGTAAGGAAGTGCGGCCATTTAGCCGCCCCCCATGCCTCTTCGCGGATTACCCGCCATAGCGCCGCCGTATTATGTACCGCTCGACGCTGCCACCTCAGCCTCGCCCTCGTACTCGTCCTCTCCCTTCCCCCTGAATTGCACCTGTCCACCACATCCAAGTACTTAGAGTGGAATGCCTCATTATGGCATCTGTCCGGCCCAGTGTTCCATCTGAATGTAAATCGAGCCCAGTCGCAAACTAAGCCAGCCGGCCTCCCCCCATACTCAGGGGTTTACTTGTTCTGTAGAGATTAAGACGCTATTGTTTTTGCTGTTTCAGCTTCCCGTTATTGCTTCTGCCCGTCTGGCAACGCCGCCGCTGGGGGCCTCGTCCAACTTTGTACATGTATACCCAACATGGTTCGAAACTCTTTGAAAAAGGGCCCTTGCCCAAGTGCAATATGCGAAAATGGTACCAGATCGTCTTGGTCGGTTTCGCCTTCGCTTGGCGATGCTGCCGCAAAAGCTCTAGTATCCTGTCTTGTGCCGGGGCCCTGGAGCAAATACATACATACTTGATACACATAACCTATACAACACCACCTAGTACATACATGTGTGCTTTTTGTCATGTCTGTATCGTGTCAATCGCGTGCGCCGCCAAAGACACATGGTGCGCTTGATGTGGCAACTCTGCTTCGCTTGATTTTACCCTGTAATAGTAGAGCTCTACTCAGCAGATCATGGTTGCAAAGCTGTGCAATCAATTGCTATGAAGCTCACGACTGTCCATCCTTGAACCAACAACATGCAGTTGTTAATCGATTATCATGAACTTTTTCGTACTTGTCCGCGGGCTGCAAAGCAAAACCATCCAAAGTCGACGACCAGTGAGAGGCGGAGCACCACTACTGGCCTGGCACAACTAAAAATGCGCTTAGTCACCCAAACCCTCTCTCAATCGCGGGACACTGGAATGACGCACGGACAATCACGACAAGTGAAGCCGCTGCAGGTACAATTTACACTCGCACCAGCGCGGAACCAGACCAGAAGTCCCCTCCGCCTCGGCATTGCCAGAGTCGCAAACGCCCATCCGCTCCCGCCAGCTTGTTCAACCAAGCCCAGACAAATGCAGGCAGCAGCTGCGCCCGATATATCTCCCGTCTTCCATGTGCGCGTATCATAACCGATCCGTGCTATCGTCCGCTGCCCCTCCACAGCTGCGGTATCGCCTACTCCACCATGGAGCGGCACAGAAAGCGTAGGCTCCTGCATGCTGCTTCATTACCTGCTGCTAATAGTAACTAGGAGAGCTGCGTGAAGTCAATATTCGCGCCTGGGATGGCGACCAAGGTAAATGACTCTACCACGCTGACAATTCCCCACTCTCCCACTGACCCTACAACAGATGTCTTTGCCGTCCAAGCCTCGCTCGACTCATCCATGAAAAAGAATACGGCCTTTATCAAGCGCCTCCGCACCGCCATCAACGCACCTGCCCAAACCCAGTTCCTCCAAGAAATCCGCGCCTTGTCCCTCCATAAATACCTCTCCGAAATCATTTCCGCCTGCTACGAAGGTCTGTGCAAACTCAAAACCCCAGGAGAAATTGCCGCCGGCGTGGAAATTGTTAGCGCTCTGCACCAACGTTTTGGCCCCGCCGAATTCACGGGATATATTGGCTGGTACATTGGGAGGGGACTTGCGACCCCGGACAAGTCACACCTGAAAACCCTCGCACAGGATGTGCGCGAGCGCGAAGAGAAGGAGCGCCTGGCGCGCCAGCGTCTGCTTTTACGTGTTGCAACAGAACTCTGGCTTGTGGGTGTCTTGCGAAGCCTGGATGACGTAACCCGGCCCGAAGAAGCGAGCAAGGGCAAAGACAATGGCAAGCTTGTTGAAGGCTCGACAAAGACAAAGTCTCGTGCAGAAAATGCCGACGCTGAGCCTTTCCCGCTTGAAGTCTTGAAAGACATGCTCGGACATGACCGCGAACACGTCAACTTGCCTTTGGTTGTCATATTTGTCAAGGCTTTTGCATGGGATATACTCGGCACCAAGCCACCTTCCGCAGAGGGCCGCAAGACGGTCAATGACGATGGAATCACAACGCCCGAAAAGAACGGTGACTTGTCTGGTGTCGAGGAAGAAGATGAAGCCAGTAAAGACCCGCCGCTTATCTCTCCAGAACTACAACAGCGATTCAAAAACATCCTCACCCGTTACTTCGAAGACGTCAAAGCACATCTCCTTCGTGATCAAAAACACATACTTAGCCAAGGCCGCAAGAATGCCGAAGCATATGTCAAGTCTGGAGAGGTCTTTGAAGATCGCCAGTCCAACTATGAGAAGCAGATGAAGTCGCAAGAAAAGCTCATTGCAAACGCTCAAATCTTGGCTGATGCGTTGAACGCAGATATGCCAGACTTGAAGGAAAAGGACGGCTCTGCGAACACGGGTGATGGTTCGATTGGTCTAATCAAGGCTGGCGAATACCTACGTGGCCAAAGTGATGGAGCTGGTATCTGGGAAGATGAGGAAGAACGTCGCTTTTACGAAAACTTGATTGACTTGAAAGACCGTGTCCCGGGCATTTTGCTCGAGGAAGTTAAGAAGAAGAAGGCTGATGGCGATGAGCAAGTTGGCAAGAAGATTGAGCCCAAGGTTGAGAGCTCCGAAAAGGAAGCAGCCGACAACGTTGCCGATAGTAAAGTGGCCGACGGGGATGACCAGTCTACTGCCATTGCTAACAAATCCGTCGGCGCACAGGTCGATGCTCTTTTGGCACGCCTACCAGAACTTGCAACCAAGGATGCAGTAGACCAAACCGCGATGGACTTTTGCTTCTTGAACTCCAAAGCTTCACGGAATCGCCTCATCAAGGCTGTTCAGGAAATTCCAAAAGGACGGTCCGACCTGCTGCCTCTTTATTCCAGACTGATTGCAACACTCGGCAAGTACATGTCTGATGTCCCGCAAGGGCTGGTATCCTACTTGGACGAGGAGTTCAGAAGCCTGCAACGGCGCAAGTCCAAAGACTTTCTCGGACAAGTGCGTACACAAAATGTTCGCTACCTCGCCGAGTTGACCAAGTTTGGTGTCGTTCCAGAGCACGTCATTTTCCATTGTCTCAAGGTTAGCCTGGACGACTTTTCACGCATGAACATTGAGATTATTTGCAATTTGTTGGAAAACTGTGGCCGATATTTACTCCGCAACCCGGAAACATCTCCTCGCATGGCTTCTTTCCTGGAAACTCTCCAACGTAAGAAAGCGGCACAGGTTATCGGCCAGCAGGAGCGTATGCTGATCGAAAACGCCGTCTATTACGTGAACCCTCCACAACGTGCCGCAATTGAACAAAAGGAACGCACCCCGATTGAGCTTTTCCTACGTAAAATAATGTACCAGGATTTGACCCGTCGCTCGCTCGACAAAACTATCAAGCAGATTCGCAAGATGCACTGGGAGGAAGAAGACGTGGTCAATCTCCTTCACAAAGTGTTTGCAAAGCCAGGAAAGATCAAGTACAGCAACATTCATCTTCTCGCCGTGATGCTAGGAACCATTCATCGGTTCCATCAAGACTTTGCCATTTCCGTCGTCGATGACCTGCTCGAATCCATCACCTTCGGATTGGAGTTGAACGATTTTAAGTTCAATCAGCGGCGGATCTCGGAAGTCAAGTATCTTGGAGAGCTGTATATATATCGGCTTGTTGATTCGCCTCTTATATTTGACACTCTCTACAAACTCTTGAACTATGGCTGGGAGGGCGGATATATACGACCTGGAGTCTACAACCCTCTCGATCTCCCAAATGACTACTTCCGCATCCGCTTGGTCTGTAGCCTCCTGGAAACATGTGGCATGTACTACGACAAAGGTGCTGCAAAGAAAAAGCTCGATTTCTTCCTTACCTTTTTACAGTACTACGTTTGCATGAAAGAGGCCCTGCCCATGGATGTAGAGTTCATTGTCCAGGATGCATACAATCTTGTTCGTCCGCAGTGGAAGATGATTACCGACCCAGAAGAAGCTTCACGTGCTTTTGCTGAAGCTGTCAAGCAAAACTACCAGACAACAGCAACCGATAAGCCTGTAGAGCCCGATGATGATGACGTTTCCGCGTCCGACGACGAGTTGGATGGCCCAGACGATGAGGATGTTGAGATGCCAGAAGGGGAAGGCGATAAATCAACTGGCGAGGAAGAAGATGAGTCAGAGGATGATGAACCTGTCAAGCAAGCTTCATCAGACGAGGAAGAGGAGCGCATCGTCGTGACACGCCAGGAAGATGAACGCGACCCGGAGGCTGATGCCGAGTTCGACCGTGAGCTTGCTAAGCTCATGTCTGAGAGCGCAGAGTCGCGCAAGCATGATCGAAAGCCTGTATTTGATGTGCCGTTACCCATGCGGCGCGCCCGAGAGGCTCCAGTAAATGCCGAAGACAGTGGAGGCGAAGCCCCGGCTCCAGTTGCTCCACCTTCATCACAGACTATGAAGTTCTCGTTGCTTAGCAAACGTGGCAATCGCACGCAAACCCGATCTATTGACCTACCTTCAGACTCAACCTTTGCTGTCGCCATGCGCAACAAGCAACAAGCCGATACAGAGGAACGACAGCGCATCAAGAGCCTTGTTTTGAACTACAACGAGGCTCGCGAGGATGCCGACGATACGATTGGTGATTCACCATTTCTTTACACCCTTCAGCCTAATACCAATGGGAAGTATACTAAATTATTTCAAGGTCTGGACAAGACTCCGAATCCATATGCGCAGCCGCGCCTTGATAAGGCTGGTACCAATCGCAGCAACCAACGCGCAAGAAAGCTACAACTGTCAGATGTCAACTGGTATGATTCCTGTTCTTCCCCTCGAGAAAGTCGCCTTAGGTCTCGCACAACGTCTACTTTCGCACATACTCCGTAATCGGCGTTGGCATCAAAGCGTTGGGGCGTAGTGCTATTCCAGACTTCTTAAAAATCTCATTGTATCTGCTGTATACATGAATCCGACTGATTATTTAGGACATGATTATTTGATCTGTGATGCTACGGCGAGCATCCAATACGAACATCACCAAAGCGTCTGTACTTGTTACTGCTACTGCAGAAGGCATACTGCATCGGATGGCAGATATCACCGGTTGATCAGCTCCATGACGATATTGCGACTGCATTCGACAAACTAAGCAACGGCTTCCATCACAAGACGAACAAGGGACGGCGCCCACAACAGGGCATTGGTCAAGCAGATGAGAACGCCGTGGTCTTTGCGCGTGTGGAGTTGTAACAGGAGAGGAAGACCTTGATGAGGGGCAATGGTGATGAAGCAGTATCTATCTACGCGTCACCAGCCCACATATCCCGTTCATAGTATGCAGCAATATACTTGGAGAAATGTATCCGGCTGTGGAACGGTCATGACGGTGTCGCAGCTGGCAATACCAACCAGTCTTAATAGTCTAGTACTTCTGCTTGCACAACCCAAAATTGCAATCTTTTTTTTCATCTTCACTAGGCCGTGATGATACCTACTAAAGCGGATTTTGTGCATGACAAGTGATCGAGGTTATTTCATGGATGTAGATGCGCTCTACCACCTGGGAAGTGCCGAGAATAATTTCCAAGCATGCTTCCTAGGCTCGAACCCGATGCGCAACAGACCGCGCAGATCCGTATACATATGTAGGTGTAAGATAACAAGCTGCAAGTGACGATATCCAAGCCCTTGGCTTCACCGCGTTGGTGCGGCGCGTTGGACTAGCGCATCCAAAGTACCTAGTGGGACCATGTACGTCACCAAATATTAAAATGACAACAAAAGAGCGCGTCGCCCCATGTCAAGCTTCTTAAGTTCCATCCTTGTAGGTAACTGCAATTGGCCCCATAATTGTACGGGAAGCTTCCCCAATGACGGTTCCGATGTTTTTCTCTGCTTTCTTGCTGGCTGCTCCAGCCTTGGCTTTGACACTACCCTCGTTTCTACAGACCCAAGGCCAAGCACAATCACCACTTAGGCCTCTTGAGCATTCACAAAACTACAAGTTCGACCCGCTGCTGCATCTTCCTGGCATATCGCCCTACTTCGATGCTATAGGTCAGTACCTCGTGTTGCGAAACTGACTGTGGAACAATTTACTCATGCTGCAAACAGGTTTCGGTCTCGAGCACACACCACCCGTAGGCTGCCATGTCACGGCGGCAAGTTATATTATTCGCCATGGCGCCATCTATTCGAATGATGATGAGTACGAAGAGTACATCAGCCCTTTTCTTTGGAAACTGGAAAAGCACAGACAGGGATGGTCAGGACCGCTGGCTTTTATGAGCAAATGGCAATCACCAATCTTGGAGGACAAATTGGAGGATTTGACCCCATCAGGAGCCGTAGACGCAAAGCTTGTTGGAAAACATTTGTTGCAGCGGTACCCACACCTCATCCCTGAAACGAGGAGAATATTGGCGGACAAGAAGAGCAGGACGTTTGACACTGCCGAAAACTTCATCAAGGCATTCCCTCAAGAGAATGACATTGAGATTGTGCGCATCACAGAGAACAAGAATGGTTCTATGGAGTACCTCATCCCACACAAATCCTGCAAGAACTTTTCCAAGAAACCAGGCAAGAAGGAGCAGGAGAAAGTCATTGAGCTGTACGGCAAGAGCGTTGCGAAGAGACTTTCACCATATGTACCCTTCAAGCTAGAGCCCAAGGACATTGTAGGCTTTCAGATGCTTTGCGGTTACGAATCTGCCATCAAAGGCGAGCGCAGCCCCATTTGTGAGCAATTCACAGACTCGGAATGGATGGCGTACGAGTATGCCTGGGACCTGAAGTATGCTCACATGGTCGGCCCTCTCAATCCACTGTCGCCTTACCTCGGTTTTCCCTGGCTGCAAGCGCAATCCGAACTCTTTGCACATATTGAAAAACACGACACGCCTGGTGATGGCTGGCCCGACAAGCAGCGTTTCTTCCTCGGTTTTACCCACCGCGAAGTACCTCCTTTCATTGCAACAGCCCTGGGACTTTTCAATAGCTCATCCAACGCAGCTGAACAGTTTCCTACCGATCATATCAATTGGACGCGTGCATGGAAAATGAGCGATTTGATTCCTTTCCTTGGGCATGTGGGCATGGAAAAGATGACATGCAAAAGAGGAGCTGAGCATGGTGATAGTTCCGGTACCTACGTCAGGTTCATTGCCAACACAGCCCCGCGCCCGATTCCTGTGTGCCAGGATGGACCTGGTGCGAGCTGTGAGTTTGGACAATTCCGCAAACTCATTGGTGAGGGAGCAAAGGCACACAAAGACTTTCACAAGGTGTGTGATAAGAAGAATTGCAAGGATGCTGGATGTGTGGATGCGGAAGAGTGAATCCCTACTCATTTAGAATATCATTTAATCTTGTACCGAAATTCTATGAGATAGTAATGTTTCAGTTTGACTCCTATTTTTGTTGTCATAGTCCTGCCTTGGTAATTTCTATCATCTCCTCAGAGCTTAGTTAGGTACAAACTTCAAATCAACGCTTTCAAGCAATCCGATTTTATATTCTACAATATCTATCTGCTTGCTTATCCTGTATTCAAGCTTGATACAAGAGTTTCTCTAGAGCAGGGCTATGCTACCCAGTACACCAGATTAACTAAATTACCATATCTATAGTTCCAGAAAATCATAATATTCAGCACCTCCAACGAATGGAAGCACGAAAGTTAAGCATTTGATTACAAGGATGGCGGACGTTGGAGGTCATGGTGGGGCCGCTACTAAGTTAGTAGAGGTGCCGGACGGGCCAACGCCGGATTACGTCCTTTAGTACCAAATACCTGATCAACTTCTACCACCCACAATATAACCAAAATGCAATCGATTGTCGCTAAATTTGCTGCTACTGACGCTTTAAGCCCCGGAGAAAAGCTTGTATATGCCAAAATCGCGAGAAAATATGGTGTTGATCCAAGAACGCTGAGCCGCCGCCACCGAGGCATTTCCACCTCTAGACAAGTAGCTGCACAGAACCGGCAGGCAATCTACCCACAACATGAAGCTGAGCTTATCGAATATATAGATAGACTCAGCAAGCGAGGCCTGCCGCCTACACGGTGTATTATTCGAAATATCGCATCGCAGCTGGCCCAGAAGCAGCTCGGATACCACTGGGTCGATCGCTTTGTTCATCGCTATTCGCATCTTATTATGCTCAAGCGCACCACGCCTATCGATCGCAGCCGCCGCTGGGCTGATTCAAAAAAGGAATATTGACTCTGTTTTGAGCTCCTGCGCTAAAAAAAAGATCAATATGAAGTGGAACCGTGGCATATATATAATATGGATGAGAAGGGCTTCATGATTGGAGTACAGTCCCACTCAGTCAGAATCTTTTCTAAAGCTTCTCTCCGCTCTAAATTGAAAAGACCTAATACTGAAGACGGCAATCGCGAATGGATTACGCTGATCGCATGTATCTGTGCCGATGGATCGTATCTAGATCCAAGTATTATCTACTCCAGTCAATCCAACTCTATCCAGAATTCATGGCTCCAAGGTTTTGATCCAAATATCCATACCGCCCGAATCGCCGCATCAGCTTCTGGCTAGTCGAACGATAATATCAGTCTCCAATGGCTTAAGCAAGTGTTCGATCCAGCCACCAAGCCAAAAGCTCGATCTTCTTAACGATTACTTATCATGGATAGGCATCATAGCCATGTAATTATATATTTTATTAACTATTGTGATCAGAACAAAATACTATTAGCTACCTTCCCGCCGCATTCAACCCATACGCTGCAGCCGCTCGATATTGGATTGTTTAAGCCACTATTTGCCACATACTCAAACAAGCTATCGAGCTTCACCGATACCAGCCAAGGGCTGATATCATTCACTAAATCTCTTTTTTTTCCTAATGTTCTGGCGAGCTTGGTGCGTGACGTTCAAGAAATTATCGATTCTCCGAGCCTTTAGAGCTACTGGAATTTCACCATTCAATCCAGAATTTATGCTTCAAAAATTTAAAACTATAGCTACTAACAGTGATAGAGATGCATTAGTAGCATCGGCTTCTAATTGGAGAACGATTCGGCAGCTACTCAATGAAGCTACGAGCCAGAAACAGAGTAATAGATCGATTTTAGCGCTCAATAGAATCATGATGAAACTATCCGCCGATACATCGTTTCTTCAGCGAGAAAATAAACAGCTTCTGGCAGCTATTATTAATTAGAGGCAGCGGAAGCAGCGCACCCAGCCTGGCACGCTCGAGCTATCCGACGATTACCATGGTGGAGCTACTTTCTGGTCTCCGCGGAAAGTGCGCGAAGCTAGAAAGGAGAGAAAGCTACTCAAAGCTCAAGAACTAGATGCGCGGCGGCGGGCGCGGACGGAGACAAAACTAGAGCGCGAGAGTGCAGAAAGCTGAAGAAGCTATCAAAATCTCCCAAATAGTCAAGAAGGTTATCTTCAAGCCCCGTACAAAGCCAGTATTAAAAATATTATTACTGGTGGTGGTGGTGGTAGTAGTGCGGAGCCAGCCAATCGCTCAGCAGCACTACCATCACCGCGCTCGCGTTCAGGCCGCCCCATCAAGCTACCAGCCAAATATCAATAGATGGAACGAATCAATAATATTACTAGATTACTACACTATAAAATCTCCCGATAATAGCTTTTGTATGGAGCTCTACAGCTTCAAATTTGTGGTGGTCTTTTTAGGGCAAATCCGGTGTTGGCCCGTCCGCGGCGTTGGCCCGTCCGGTACCTCTACACTACTTACCATGCGAAGCACTCTCGTTCCTCAACGCGCGATTCTCACCATCATCACGACGAACTGCTATAAATCTACCTGATCTGAAGATGAATCAATAAACTCTTCCTACTGGATCTATGCGATATTGAGGAACTATATCATCGCTATAAACACCCGGAGAAAGAGGGTTGAATAAGCTAGAAAGCCTCGATGACACAAACATCACCCTTCCTCACCTTGCCAGGCGAAATCAGAAACCAAATCGTATCTTACGCCTTTTATCGCGCATCGGGCAGTATACCAGCCTCAAGCCTCTCCAAAAGCGCCCTCGCACTCGCATGGACCTGTCGCCAGCTATATGCCGAATACGCCTCTCTCGCGCGCTCACACAGCGCCATTTACCCGCTCAAATGGTTGAGCGCCCAGCACCTAGCAGAAAAAACACAAACCCTGCTTGCCACTGCTTGTGCTGCTCAAATCACCAAGCTGCAGATTCTCCTACCAGCATGTCTTGGGGAGCTGTACGTTTGCAATTCCTCGGCAGCAACGCGTCGACGCGTAAAAGCGTTCCACATTGCTGCCGCGGGGCTGCCGAACCTAGAAGAGCTGTATTTCCGGCTTCAGAGCACAGATTCTCATGGCAACGGTGATGGTAGTGGTAGCGGCGGAGCAGGCAGAGAACTCGTGGTACACATGCTATGGCGATTGTTGTGGGAAAAAGACTTGTTGCGTCTTAATAAAATCTGCATTGTGCACGATGGAGCACAGCCTTTTCTTTCACTAACACTGCTGCATGGTATGCTGGTCACCTTCAAGCCGCTATATGCGTCGCGCAGATGGCACATCAAGTCGGATTTTGAGCATGGACGGTTGGTGTTTGTAGAGAAGTCTGGGGGTAAGACAAAGAGGAGGATCGCGGTGCTTGTGGGATATAGCTTTCGTGAGGCCGAGGAGTATGTAAACGTGTGTGAAGAGATTATAGAGGTATGTCATTCCTTTTTTATTTTAATTGTCCTCCAGGTGATCATCAGAATAGAGAAGCTCAAGGGTCTGGATGCAGCATCGCGAATCGAAGGTTGATTTTCCTTCTTACCCATGTTGACTTCGAACTTACAGGACAAGCATGCTGATGTTGTCATTGCTCGGCGGAGAGACTGCAAATACGTGGCTCCTTTAGAAGAGATGACGGATGCCGAGTTAAGACAGGAAGTCGATAATCTGCACACTTTGTTTCCAGTATCTGCGACTGAAGAACCTCTGTTGCAGCCACATATTGAAAAAATACGTGCTAGGTGTAATCCTAGTCCATAGAGACTACAGAGCAGCTACATGCCCTCGGTTGTTGTCTGCACAATCAAAGATAGACTCAAAAATAAGTGAGATAATAGCCAATGACAAAGATATCTATCACTATGATCATTTAGTTAGAGCGTGGGCATTCTCATCCATGAAACACTGACCTTGAAAGCTTCTGCAATGCCCCCAAATTGACAAACATCGCATAGCGGACGGATTTGCCAGCAGTTACAGAGGACCCGAGTAGCTAGGTTGATCCCACAAAATCCTTTACATTTCCACGCGTCACCATCAAGCCATCTCCACGCGTACATGAGCCACCACACAACACCAGCACGCCTTCTACAGCTCTCCTCGGAGCGCCCCACGACCGGTTAAATTACATGTCCGTTTGGCACGTGGTAACGTAAGATGGGAAATGAGATGAACGCCAGCTCTCAGGATGCGATGAACGCGGTGTCGGCGATTCTGATGAGGCCACAATTCTCGTATTCGATGGGTTGATATTGACTCCCTCCCACCGGGCGTCTGCCAAGATCAGAGTCTGGGCCTTTTGAATCAGACCAGAGTCCAAGGACTGAGCGAAGAGGAGCGCTAGCGGACGGGAACGAAGGGTCGGGACGGAATGGCAAGGATCAACATGGTCAATGTGGACGAAATGGTGTAGAGAAATCAAGTGGCAAGTGTTGAAGGATGCCTCCTCTCGCCACACGGTGGCCAGTAAGAAAGTCTATAACAACCCGCTTAATGATTCTAGGGGCTCAATGGCCCAGAACCGCCCCGTCATCTTGTCCGTGGAGTTCGCACTGTGGCTTCCTTCCTCGGCAGTGGAGAGACAATCACTGTCCATGAAGTGTTATCTTGTACCCTGGTTTCCATCAGCAGCCACTAGCCAGGGTCTTGACGGATGCTGTTCGGCGAACTCGGGCAATTTCCTCTCTGTTTCATGTCAGGTGTTCAGTCGCGTGGTGATCTCGTGGACGAGGCTCCGCCGTAAAGACTAGTTCAGTATGTCCATCTAGAGTCCTCCGGACCTATCAATCGCCCTGGCTCTCGCTTGACCATGTTATGGAACGGGCCGATGGCGTTTGGACATATCTTGGGTCCTACTAAGCTCAGGTCCTACACTGTATGTATGTACGTCATTACTGTCATAGTCGTTCATGATTGGATCCGTGCCGTAGCGGGTTTCGGTAGAGTCAAAGACTGTTTTTCTGGACGTCTCTTGGAATGGACCAACCGTCTCTAGTTTTACTTTTTCTCATGCATGCTTGTATCGATTATCAGCCGGCAGAGACTTTGCGATAACTCGGCTTCTGGTCAACAGGCGGACAAAAATGCGGACACCAGAAAGACGAAGCATCGTAGGGCAGGGCAGGTCACACTAGCCACGAATCCACTTTCCATGCTGTAGCCCCGGGACTGCTAGATACCAAGAGACCGAAGGAATGGGTTAAATATTGAATATATCCAATCATTTGGTACTGTCAATGTTGATGGGGTTGGATGTTGCGGGAAGGATGCCAAGTCGAACGATTGGGGAATCATCTCGATAAGAGGAAAAGTTAGCGAGCATTCAATATAATTTTCATGCACTCCGGTAGTGTTTGGCCCCGTAACGCGGCACATGGTGGTCGGAGGAACGGATAGTTGAGCCGGATTAGCTCAAGTACCATAGACTACTACCAGGCACGTGGATGTTGGTCCCAACAGTCTGGTAAGTTTTCGACTACATACTACATACACACTTACATGCTCTCTTTTCCCCCCTAATGGGTGCATGTGGGGCAGTGCGCATACTGTGCCGCCATGCCCTGCAGAGCTCACCGTTCCTGCATGGAGGCAGCAATAGCTGTGCTTGTGCATGACACGACAATGCGGGCTTACAGTACCTGCGGCAGACGACACCAGTATCGATAAGCAGCACGCCACCACATGACATCTTGTGCAACCCCAACCACGCACAAGGCGCAATGGCGCCAGGACGGCAGAGCTGAGATATGGCGACGCCGAGAATTTGGACAACATGTTGCAGACCCCTAGTACGCTCGCGCCAGTGTCGATCGCTAAAGATAGGTTACATATGGCACTCCCCTTGCCCTAACTTTCCTCATTCGAGGGGCTTGGCCAAGCATAAGCGTTACTCACCTACGACCCGTGCACCATCCTTTCAAGCGCCGTGGCGTCAGAGTCGTCATGTGATAGGTTACATTGAAGCCCCGCGTCCAAGATTCGCCCAGAGCGTAAGCAATGGAACGGACCGTCATTGTCTAGTATCTGATAAAGGGTGTGTGTGTGTGTGTACCAGCGTAAGGCTGGATAGGTGCAAAGATTTGAAGATCGGTATGACGTTGGTGCTGATCCTTTCGAGCTCCCCATTCTCGTCCCAGCACTTGATAATCCCGTTGGGAAACAATTCCTGGCAAGCACAAATTCCTGAAGATAAGAAAAATGGTGTGGTTGACAAGGCTGCACGTGTGCAGAAGTATCGAGATCAGGCAGCATAGGCCTCCCGTTTTCACATTGCAAGGGCAACACAGCCCGCTCCCTACAAAAGTTGCTTGCCTGAATGACAGAGAATCTGCTTGGATTCGCTTCACGTATTCTAGCCCTGAGGAGACAGGTATGGCGCCATTAAGGTGACAAGTCCTGATTCCTAACATTGAGCTTCTTATACCTCCGAAAACCCAATAATAGAGTGGCTTTACAGGCAGTCGAGGAAGGCTGATGCTTACAACTTCAATCAGTATTCGTGTAGTAGAAAATAGAAGATACAATATCGGAATTGGTCTAAAGAATACTGCGATCAGCGTCTACCTAATCCCTTAACATGACCAGTATTTCAAGTCCATGAGTGCGCACAGTCAACCAATGAGATGCTCTTCCATTTAGCCATTTGAACCGCGCTCGCAGCAATGATAGGCGATTACGATGTGGGGCGCTGAAAGTCGGGTCATCTCCGTTACGTGACATGGGCACAAACACAACGCAAGATAGGGATAAGAGCAAACTGCTCTAGCAAATCCAACACCATTGATTGATGGTATCACATGGTTTCTTCGCATTAGCGCACTGAAGGAATACTCAACGAAGACGATGAAGAGATGTCTCAGAGGCTCAGTGGATTACCTTCAACACTTAATGACTTGGTTGGAAACATTAACGGCAGTAATGTAAATCTGCGTGTGTGGTTGTACTTCATCGTTCAGCCCTGTTCATAGGAATCCCGTACTTATCGACTATCTTTGAGAATTTTATAATATATTGCAAAGCCTCAGAACAATAGCAGATGGTTCAATTTAAACGATTTGAGTCTGGTGGCTTTCTGAACGAGTAGACTACCATTTGATAGGGCGAATAGTTTTAAATATACATATAGAATGTGTCGAGGCACAAACAATATACTGCAGTTTCCAGGGTCATTGACACTGAAGAGTGGCTTGAACACTGCGTCATGGTATCCATACGTGACTACCGCTCCTGTTTTCAAGAATGACGGTAGGGTGACTCTTCACACATCAAGCCATCTCCCAAACCAAAGGTTAGAATTGTGTTGGGCTGTGCCGACAAAATAGTGGTCAATTCTGGACTGGTAGGCTCAAAGGTCGTCCAATCTGGCATGGAATTGGGCAGCCAGTCCCGCGATAACAATTGATTACCAGAGTAGCAATCATTATTATTATAATACGATATTGGCTCCGTCAAGATGTGTGGATATGACAGCGCATATTCGAAATTTGGCCACGATGCTGATGGCGTAAAAGGCATCGTACTTGCGTCATATTGCATAGCCAAAATTTGTGATGGCGGTATGTCGCTTAAAGACGAGCCGAATCCATGTTCAATCGACGCCGATATCTCTTCGTACCATGTCTCCGGATAAGAAATGTAGTCTGCGCAGTGGACTAAAGTTATAGGCTCGTGAAATACCATAAGTTCAGGCGTAGGCGGTGAGAGGCCACCTAGACTAGAGATGTTGCTCGTCCGTATTGTCCCATCCGAGCCAACCATGATTTGTTCGGGGTTTTTTGTGTACAACTGACTCTCCTCAATTGTGTATGGTGTATCTATCGGAAGGGGAGTGAGTTCGGCATGTGCATGGAGGGACAGGGTTTGTTCATTCGTTTCTAGGGCACTTTGGGAGTTGCATGACATGCGTCGCGTATGTCCATTGTCTCTCAAAGGTGGCAGGTTCTGAGGCGAATCTGGCCTATCAACCTGTGAGAGAGCGCTCGCAGAGTGACTCTTTACTAGTGAATGTGATGTTTTCCGAGTGCTTGATCGATGGACATTTACAGAGGTGCGGCGAGTCGATCGGGGTTCACAAATGATGCCTTTGGTGATGCAGCGCGAACATGAAGGTACCTTGAGAGTGAGCTTTGTAAGAAACCACAACCTTCGAAGAAATACATACTGTCTTGTTACACTTTGTCTTGGCTTTGGCACACGTCACGCATGCAATCGGTCTTCTAGAGGGTAACCTAGCGTATGGATTTCGTGGCTGCGGCTCCACACTCATGTCGTGCAAGGAGTCATGGAGATTTTTGGAAATATCGGGACTCATAGTCTCGAATCGATGTGATAGTAAAGGTGGAACTGCACAATTGTTTGATTGTATGCCTCAGAAAAAGGTTTCGTTTTATGTAGGATATGAGAGACAAAGTATAGACACCAGGATAAACTAGAACACGGATTTCATCCTCACCAGTGGTCAGGAACTACGTCGATGATATACTAGTCCAAACAGAACAGTGCAAAGCCTGGAAAGCCTAAAAGGCTACACGCAATAGCTGACTAGCGGGGATCCGGCACGAAGCGAGCCAAACTAACCATAGAACCAGTGTACCTACCTTTTGCCAGGAGTGAAACTGTGAAGAGGGTCTGTTCTGGCGTCGATGAGGCGTTTTCCGCACTAGTGGAATCGAGGCTGAGCCCGAAAACGTAGACATTCCCTCATGAGACGTTGTCCCTGGTTATGGTTAGATGGAACGCCACAGCGGACGTACTTCAAGCAAGAGGGTGTGGTAGGCTATGTTTCGGTAAGTTGGCGGTGGCATGAGCTCCCGTGCATGCTGGGGGTAGCTGCGATGCTGAATTCTGACAAATTTCACGATGGCGGCTATTACCTTTACAAACTGCAATGTGGCCGAATCCTCGGGAACCCCGATGGACAGAGAAGTGTATGTTCTGAAACATGGGTATCCGCACATATGGTGAGGCTTTGAACATCAACGTTCCCCTAAGAAATGATTTTTACCCACCCTTGCGAACAGCCATGATGCATACGCGTATAATACGTCGTGACACGATGGAGGAGGTTGTCATCTGTCGAGCATCGCCGGATCTGTCAGCAACAGAGTCGCGCTAGCGGCAACCGTTTAGCAGGATGGCCACATCGCGAATAGACATGGGCAATGGGGCCGATTTCTTAGTATAGAAGATTCGTAGTGTCTGACCAAACGCAGCTATTGAGGTTCTATGTGGGGGTAAGGCAAGCCATTAATGGTGGTACCGTGTGGTGAGGTTCAGGTTGCGAGACCCCTGCCTCAGAGCTGTGTTGTGAGCGAGGATTGTCGTAAGTGCTAATCGCCATTGTGGGCAGGGGTCAGCCCCTGCGCCATAACCACGTGACTGCTGATGTGGGCTAACACGGCATACCTCTTACCCTTCCACCATAAGATTGGTATTCCAACTAGCAACATGAAGCCTCAGAGAAGGTACATAAATATAGCCTTCAGCCTTACGGCTTTTGCTACAGCTCTCACAGCGGCTGCTCCTCACTGATTTACAAGATGATGCTCTTTTCAATCTTCTTTTCGTTGCTATGTGCTTCCACACCCATCGTTGCGGGCTCTCCCAATAATGCGGCTGGGCTCTGGAAAAGGCTCAAATTGCTTGTCAAAAAAACTGTACCTGGCCAGGGCTTCACCAACCCGCAGATTCAGAAGAGGGCTAAGAGCTTCTTTGCGACGGAAAAGACGAAGCGTAAAGATTCAATTCTAAGGCTGAAGTATATGTAATAATCGCTTCCAGCCTTTGCCTTCAATGGCACTGGCATTCCCGATGTCAACTTCAACGTGGGAGAGAGCTATGCTGGCTTATCGTCCACCTCATACAACTCGAAAGAGACACTAAACCTCTTTTTCTAGTTCTTCCCATCTAAGATGAGCCACATACCAGAGGTAACTATTATCTGGTAAGCAGATCTTGGTGTATCAGCCATGCAAGAAATGCGTATGATAATGAATACGGGCTCAATGGCGGTCCTGGTTGCAGTTCGTTCAGCGGATTAATCGCCAGAAATGGCCCATTCCTGTGACAGCCGGGTACTATTGCCCTGACTCTCAACCCGTACTCATGGGGCAACCTCACCAACATGCTTTAGGTTGAGTAGCTAGTTGGTTTCGGTTACTCAAAGGCTATATAGAACATTAGCAACGAGATTGAACTTTCCAAGCAGTTCCGCGGCTTCTATAAGAACTTTGTTCATACCTTTGGTATCATCCACAATTAGAAGATGTACATCATCGGAGAGTCTTACGCAGGCATGTACGTTCCCTACAAATCTTTATGTACTTGGGATATTCATTAATTGGTCTGCAGATCCTGAGAAAATTTCGGCAATGCTCCTGTAGTACCTCTTCGGCTCAAAGTCAGTAGCGTTTCCGCTTGTGCAGCGAACCAGGATAATGAGAGATCGAGATCCGCATGAACCTTGCACTCGCGTACATCGTGCGTAATTGTATTAATTTTGCAGAGGGCCGAAGTAGGATCGCGATGGGATTAGGTCACGTCTTCAAGTCGGCCTTGTAAGCTACGCTCCTAGTCTACGTCAGCATTTTGGAGGATTATGCGGTATAGCACGAGGCTACGCTACAGCGATAATGTCGCAGTCATATGATGGCTCGCTGGTAAGCAGCTTACGCTCGAATGAGCAGAAAGCGTTTGACACAAGCGGGGGCAAATTTATCGGTCCGTGGAGGGGAGACAATGAGCCCTCTGTCATGACCGCAGTTTCATCCTCGACTATATGTGCTTGTTCATGCATTCGCATTACCTCGTGTCTCTAGAGAACCATCAGTTAACTATAGGATGGATCTGCCCTATCCCGTTATAGAAAGAGGTTGCAAGGCTAGTGCTGGACGAAGAGTATGCGCAAGATGAGGTCCAGTACCAAAATACATACTACCTAGGTAGCCAGATCGGAAAAAAACAAAGTCGTTGTTAGCGTGTAGCGAAGGATAGAACTAACTAGTACCGCAATCCTTGTTAAGAAGATGTGCGCTAGGTTTCCTAACATCAAGTACTTTCGCCTTATCGGCATCGCCGACAGCGTCTCTCGCTATGGGCCAGCTAGTGTAGTCTCAGAGATTGTGCTTGGGGACGTGTTGGTCAGCTTAATGAGGAACAAAAGCACCAGTACGACGATCTAGGCCCTAGTTGCGATAGGCTCTTTAAAGACACTTACAAGCCTAAGGGCACTGAGCTTGGTAACGGTAAAGTGTGCTGCGATGCGGACTACATTGACTCGCGATCTAATCGAGTATATGGGTGTAGTTGTTCGTGGTATCTGCGACTATGCAGACTCGCACAAGAACAAGGGCTGGCAGAACTACGCGGTAGCTACGGCGGCCGACAAGAACTTATGTTTACTACCAGATTACAAAGCAAGTGCTGTATTTCTTCTGCCACAACATTCTTAGCCTGGAGGTTGCTGAGCGTTCGCCCATTTTTGAGAAGAGCCATGATGTGGACGTGGGGACTCTTCCGATGGTCTAGGATGTTTCGATGGTATTGTGGCAATGGATGTACGGGCTTCTCTGCACGTTGGAGCGAAGAAATGATATCATGAGTATCTGTGGCGAATACCGCTGCTTAGGCAAGACTATAGAAAATGTCTGTTTGGTGGTTTCAAATCTAGCTTAAGAGACAACACTCTTGAACGGGAATCGTGACTTGAAACTTTCCCTTTCTATCAAGCAAACATGAGCCATGAGATACAGTTGTTTAATATCCATCGAGTGTAATTGTCATGGGTGAACTATTCCGCCCACTGGTGCGCCAAGCTGTTCCTCTTCCGCCAGTTGGTGGTCAGCCAACTCTCTCCTACAACCAGTGAACCTGGAAAATGGCAGTATACAAACCCGCCCTTCTTTGAGGGGTAGGTGCAATTGTTGTCACAGTCATTGAGCATGTACTATACTAATAGTGTAGATTACCTCATCTTCACCCACAATTACTATCAAGCCCCCCATCGGAGACGCGCCAAAATGCATACTACTTGGCTACGCAGCAAGGAGAGGCTGCTCCGTATCGATCTGTGTATTCGACAAATGTCGGCTGCACAACAGTCTGCCCCGTGACATGCTCGATATCCGGTATCACCATGTCCATCGGCATCATGTATGAAACCCTCGCTTGCTCATTTGATGCGAAAAGCAGGCCGACCATAGTAGCTTTGAGGCCGGCTTCATCAAGCAAAACACAGCTACCGGAATCACCTCCCATCATGAAATCCCTCGCTCTCTCCCGGTAGAAAACTCCAAAGGCCAGTATCACGTTACCATCACCAAAGCGCTTTGTTAGATCAACCGGCACGACGTTGGTACTGTCGGACCTCAGCTTCAAAATGGATCCGATTCGACTGATAGTTCCACGCGTCCATCCGGTGGTACGGCCCTTCTTGGCCACATGGTAGGTTTTATTTTGTTGAATACGTGTGAATTGAGTGGCCGGGACACCGAAACGCAGTTTGAAATTGCTTGGTATTTGGGGAGTAAGTTCGGCGAGGTCGCACTCTGAAGTGATCTTGATGAGGGCCCAGTTAAGGCCAAAATCCAGTACACGTCCATTGATGGTGGCTCTCAAGCCGGTCAAGTCGTGGTAAATTTCAGGCTCACATACAGTGGAGAAGTTCAGTTTCTCCGCCCTAGAATAGCTTGCATTGTCGCAGATTCGATATCCCGAGGTTGCCCAAACCGTACCAAAGACTTGACTAGGTTTTTTGGCGAGCACTTCCCAATCTGCACTCATTTTGTCAAGCTATTCGATTTTATGCGCAAACTCTTGACTTTCATGCCTGTGTCTTTTGTTCAGTTCAGCCAGCGAATTATCGAGATCATCGCGTTGCATGGTTGTATATGTGAAAAATCGTTCATGGTCGAGGTGTGACGGAGCAACGACTTTGACTTGGCCATCGCGGCAGATGGGATGATTAGGACTGAGGAACTGGCCAACAGGACAGTTTTCAGATACCGGGCCGGGTGCTTTAGCCACAACATGGTGGTTGGTCAAGCCGCAGATAGTTTCGTTGCCTGTGTTGTCGCGGAGTTTTACCACTGCACCAACCGTAGCAGAGTTAGCGGGTTCGTCTAAACCAATGCTCGAACCCATCTGCACTAAGCGGGAGTAATCAGCCATAGTACTGTAGATGGCCGGCTAACTGGTATCTTCAGCGATTGTGTCTTCTCTTGAACTCTCGCTTGATGCGTAGGACAGTGCCGAAGCATAGAAGACGTCGATGTCCATGCCCGGCGGCAAGGAGCTGCGTAACCGTGGAATGATGTCCCGTCTCCATATCTCATTGTCGGCATCTTTTGTCGTAATAACGACCGTGGGTATTGTGAATGGATGCTTGACCCCAAACTCTCGCGCGATAGTGTCGACAGCGAGCCATTCCCTCTCTCTGATCTCCTCCAGCAACAGGGAGGTAAAGTTCTGCCAGCTTCTAAACATCTCTGGCGTACATTCAAGTATGGGGCCTGTAGAGAACTCCGCGGCGGCCCTCCCGTCGATGATCTCGATAAGCATCTCTTGGAGTCCGAACGAGTCGAGTAGGCGTCGGAGCTTTTCAAATCCAGATTTCCAGCACGCATACTGACCATCGCGAGAGAGGTCTGACTCAACGGATAGTATTGTTGGACAGGTACTAGTGCCATTTTTTGATCGAAACTGCCGGATAATCGACCGCGTACATACGTGGACATGTGCTTGCTCTAGCTCTGTCTGCACTAGTTGGAGGAGCTCATCGATATTCCAGGGCAGGATCTGGTCTACGGGCTGCGTGTCGAAAGGTGGAGCAATTAGCCCAGGAGACCCAACACGGTATGAGCGGCCGGTATCCATATCGACAGGTGTGGGGTTCATCTCCATCACAGGGTGTATGCGGACAGGACAAGGCGTAGAGCTCGCCATCCAAGTCTCCGTGCTGTTGAAGTCGAGTGATCGAGTTCTCCGAAGTTGCCTTTTTCGCGGCTTCAGGTCGACTGTGATAGCTCGTTTATGGGAGGACGACATGGCTGCACACGTAAAAGAAGCTAAGGCTTAACGCAAAAGTAGTAGCTCGCTAGCACCTTGGTTGACCTGGATGAACATTCGTTAGAACCTTGGTTGCGCCCCGCTACGCTAGCAAGAATATACTGCATCCAATAAAATGGTACATACCAGTCAGCGTACGTTTATGCGGGCAGTTTTATTGGCTTCTACGTTTTAAAGGTTGTCTAGCACAAGCGAATTTTTGATGAAAGTGTAAAGATGTAGGAGTAATTCACGCAGACGCATCGAGGGGCAGGTCTCTAGAAAGGGCCCGCGATGAGAAGTGGCTGCGAACACCATGCCCGTACATAACTTCCTGAAAGTCTAGATGAAGGAAAGGCTAGGCCATATACTGTGTGGGTGTTGACAACAAAAGGGCATTAAGGCATGAGCGTAGCTTCCGCTGGGGGATCTCCCTCACTGTCGAGACTAGAGGATAGAGCAGGAAAGAAGGATATTTGCTGCAGCTACTGCCATTGTGTGTATGTATGTGCCGTATGGACAGCTCTCGGATAGTAATAATCGTTCATCGAGTTGAGATGACAACGTGTATGGCCTAGGAACAAGGGCCATTGCCTTCAGTCCACTGTGCAGTGAGATGCACCCGGAGGATATAGAACCTGGGAGCGCTTTTCCGAGTACCAGTGTCCGTTACTGCTATAGTCCTTGCTTCTGTTCCCTCAGTCGGTTCCTCGCTTGCCGCTTGTTGCTCGTTTCTTTCCTGTCGCTGTCTGTCGCCTATTCGGACGCGTTCCATAAACGACGTTCAGGTAAAAGTGGATCGTTCGGGGTATCGTCGGTAATGCCGATGCTTTCTGAACTCTCGTTGGCTGATGGTATGTACATTTGGCGCTCAAGGGATAACATTGCGCGGCCGCCGGCGGAAAATCTTGGTCTCACCGCCCCTCGCTCATTGGTTACTCTGACGCGACGCGCTTGACGCGTCTCCAAGGCTCACCATCACCATCATGGCTATATTATATTGTATTGCAGAAGTTGTAGTAGTAGCAACAGTAGGCTCCAAACCACCAAGTCTATCCCACTCCACCAGTCGTGTCTACCTTCCCACCGCCCATTTTTGTGCTATGACTGTTGTTGCTTAAGAATAAATCAGTTAACGTGTATGGCAAGCGAGCGGCGCAGGCAAGCGAGCGGCGCACCCCATCAAACTTGCGCACCTCCTTAAACTAAACATCTAATTACTCAATACCACTACGCTCAAATGGCTTCAGACGAATCAGATATTCAACTTGCTATCCAATCTCTTAAAAATAAACAGATTCAAGGGAATCGCCGTGCTGCTGCAGTCTATAGTGTAGCCGAAACAACGCTCCGCCGCCGACGCGCTGGCAAGCCTGCCCGACGCGATTGCCAGCCCAACTCAAAGAAGCTAACTAAGCTAGAAGAGGAGGTGATAGTTGATTATATACTTAATCTTGATCTACGTGGATTTGCGCCTACGTATACTGCTGTGCGCGATATGGCTAATAAGCTGCTGGCTACGCGCGGCGCTGGCCAGGTTGGGCAGAAGTGGCCAGCCAACTTTGTCAAGCGTACAGACAGTCTTGCGACGCGTTTCAATCGGGCTTACGATAGGCAGAGAGCTCTATGTGAAGATCCAGTCTTAATNCGGCATCAAGACTCATCGCCAGCTTCAATCATTGCGGCAATTAACCAGCTTAAGAAGGGGGCAGAAGTAATGATGCTCTCGGCTGAGCTAATGCGCGATCGAATTGCTACTCTTGAGAGAGCTAATATAGCAGTATCAGAGCGTCGAAAGCGTAAGAAAAAGCGGATACAGAAGCGAGGAGTCCTTACGAAGGGAGCTGGAGAGGATATACTTGCTCAACGCGAGGCCGATGAGCAGATTGCTTGTGAGGAGCGTCAGGGTGGGGAGCGATTAGGTGTCAGCCGCCGGGCTGTAACGCGCTGTAGTAGATGCAAAGAGACTGGCCATAACTCACGTACATGCAAGAAAGATACTCTAGATACTAATTAATCTACTATGTCAATATCTGTTAAAATTATCGATATGTGGTGGAGCTATACGCTTGTAGAGGTGTACAGAGTTGATGGGGTGCGCCGCTCGCTTGCCTGCGCCGCTCGCTTGCCATACACGTTAGTTATATTATTTTTCTCGAGGGTTGAGCATTATTTAGTGGCTTAGATACTAACTTTTATGCAAAAAACTCCTTTTTTACGAGCCTCTTGGCCTCCGCCTCGCCCAATACGGCCAACCCATACGGCCTGTAAGTCAGTCGTTATCTTCCTAATTTCAGAGGAAGATGCTCGGAATCACCTATAAATCTCTGTCCAGCTGCCCACGCCCCGCCCAGCCTACCCATACCCTCGACGAACAGAAGTCTAGCCAGATGCTAGGAGTTTTCTGTCTTCCAGACTTATAATCACGTCATGGTCTTCTGTCTGAGCATCAACCCCAAACCAAAGTCATCACTTGATTGAGGCTTTCCAGTTTTTAGGATTCATTCCCGGAATTTCCAAACATCTTTCTATCTTCTGCTAGCTATTCTTCGCACGCTACCCTTCTTCTGCCTATATTCTCTGGCCGCTTTACCAATACCAGGGACAAACTCGGAATCAGGGCATCTGTGTCCCAGCCTTACTCTGTTACTTGCATTTTGCCCAGCAGTCCTTTTGCTATCAGATTGCCTTTACTTCAGAACTTTTTGCTTTACACGCTAGGAATTTCTGGGCTTTTTCACATTCCACCCTACCCTCAGCCCTCACCGCTATTTACCATGCTAAACCTCACATCTTACGAGCTTTTCGATTCTGAACCACTTATTTTCCTTTATCTCACTAATTATTTCACTCAGTGGCTATCCCGTGTACACGCCTGGCTCCCTCTGCGAGCCGCCAACCGGCCTCGCCCTTGCTCCTATCACCGCTGGAGGTGATGATAGTCCTGCGAATTTCCCTTTCGACGCTTTTCTCAAAACAAACGCCGATGCCGCTGCAGGAGCTCGTGAGCTCCGAGCAATTTTTCTCTGAGCCTGCGCTGTCGCCGCCGCCTGCAAGCCTTGAGCAACCGCCCGCTGAGACTTCGCCTTCTTAGCCTGCAGGTAAGTATATTGGTAACAGAACATCCAAGGAAACTGCTAAAATGCTTGTAGAATTCGAGGAAAGACCCCGAGAAGCTGGTTCGCCGTCCGCACCGTCGCATACTCCGCCGGCTCCCGCTGAGAATGACGGCTAGGAAAGCGAAGACAAAGACAATTCGCGAAAGGATGAGGAGCAGGGAGATGGCAATACTGGTAATGCAAAGACCCAGGCAATGATAATGCCGGGAGTGACGAGGAAGACACGCCCCAAACCCCGGGGACTCCGCTGTCTAGGAAAGGCAAGGCCAAGAAGACCAAGGCTAAGAATATTGCTGCATACCCAGTCCACAAAAAAGTAAAATATGATCGTAAAGGTGGTCGCGGCATTCTGTATGACACAGCGCTGAAAGAATTCAAAGAGCGCTGGAGCAAGAAGCAGACGCTCCCCAAGCCTGGCAGAGGTGTAAATGCCTAGACATCCGACAACATCGCTGACCTTGAATTATAGAAATCGCCTCTTTGGTCATACTGGCAAGGTGCCTAAGTGCTATAGCTGCAAGGTTTCTGGTACAGTATGTTCATTGTTATTTCTGACTTCTGAAACTCCGAGACTTTTAATGTCAATACTAGCTGATACCCGAGATCCCCCCTAATGGTTCTGAGAAGGTAGAGCTGTGCTCGTGTAGTTGCCCCTTCGATGCTGCGTTCCTGGAGACGGTGCTGGTTGAGCAAGGCATCTACCATGTATGTTTTCCTGAAATGCTGGTTATTCACGATTTTCACTAACATTTGTCTAGGAAATGGAAGAGCGCTATGGCTTCAACTCAGGCTACAGAATCGCTATTTCAAGACAACAGGTCACCACTTAATTCTATTCCTGCAGTTATTTGAGAGGTTTTTTGGCCCATTCAGCATTGAAAAGGCAAGCCCTATATTCTCTTTTTGTTGAATGGACTCTATTGGCTAGCCAGCGCTTGGTGTTAGCAAGATGTCTAAGTCAATACAGCTAGTTGCACGGTGTACACAGCGTGCGGGTAGGTGGGGGTGGCAAGTAACTATGGTTCATTGCTATCTCTGTTCTACGTTCAAAGGAAAAAGGGTTGATGTACTCCTGGGTCCGTGCACAGGTATCCGTGGGGAACCGGAGTCACGCGATCACTCCCTCAGTGCCTGATTTAGGTTCGGACACTTTTCCTCATCACGGAACATCCGGGAATTCTTGCTAACATGGTGACTTTTACAGGCTCTGAATATTGGCCAAGTACTTGTAGATTGTCTGAAGTAGCAGTTGGCTATGCGCAAGGCTCGGGGTGGCTTTTTTAGCATGTATTCCACGGCTTTTCCGAGCTTTGGGCAGTTTTATAATTGACAGTTCCTAGGCAAGGCAAAGAATGACATGCCCGCGCCTTAGACCACGTTCAAGAGGGCTAAGAGAGAGCACTGCTGCTATCAGCCCATCTCCCAGGAAGAAGAGCAAGGTTGATCATGGTGAAAAATAGATGTGATAGTATCTGGGCTCTGTGTATCTGGCTTCTCGAGCCTATTGTGTTGGATGTTCGGAATGTCCATGGTTTTGCTGGATATTCCCATGAAGCTAAGTTGGCTTTGCTCTTGGTTCCTTTGTTGCCTGTCAGTTGCTGGGTAGACTATATTATTATTCTTATTATGGTTTAACGTCCTTTCTCAGCCCTAGAGCTATATAAGACGTGCAAACTGGCGAGGCTCACAAGTATCCACTTAGTTACATTCGAATTGGTGTAGATAGTGTCGAGGGGGCTGTCTGAATCATAAAGCCAGTTTCATCAAAGTTGTAGATATCATCGTCCACAATACCCCACTTCTGTTTTGTCGCCTTGACTAGATCAAGCCAGCGATAGATAGCCGCTAGATCCTCACAGGTAGTTCTCTGGTAATCATAAAGACAGCTCCAGCGCGTACGGAGCTCAGGAGTTTGCTTAACAGATTAAAAACCCAGTTCTTGCCAACAGGGTTACTCTCCCGCTCATGCAATAGTTTATCAGCCATTGCTCGAACGCCAGCCCTTGTAGACGCAAGTCCTCGCGCAGACTCTTCAAGAATATGCTCAACTATAGTCTCCTCTTCTAGCTTATCCAGGCGCTTCAAATTTGCTTTGCAGTCGCGTCGGGAGCGCTTTCCAGCGCGTCGGTCAGACAAAGCTCTTTGAGGCACGTTATAGATAGCGGTAGCACGTTTTTGGCTTTGAATACGTTGCGATTGGATATCAAAAAGAGCAAACTGAAGATCTGATTCAAGATAGGTTGATAGATAATTGCGTCGTTGAGACATAACGCGTTGTAGTGTCGACGTTGGAACGCTGGTGGGGCGTGAGCGATGCGCTTGTGAACCGCGGTATATAATATCATGATACCAAGTTGAAACTAGAAAGGCTTTTGAATTCCTCGTGGATTCCCATCTTCTCAGACAAACACAGCTACATCTCTACTCTCTGCTAACGGAGCCAACATATACATACTTCCTGATTAATTAAACATGTAGTCTCGGCTGTACCACTTATTTGTATTTAGAATCTAGGACTTTATAGTAAATACTAGTCTTCTCAGATTTCTGATGAATCTTGGTTGGTTAGGAAATCTGAGCTGGCGGGTGGAGTTTAGCCACGCCATGCTATCACCCCGTACAGGGGTACACCCCTGTTGATCCGTAATTAGCCCGTAATCAACGAGAGCTAATACAAAAACAGCCGAAAAATGATAATTACTTATCCTATCAAAGGGTAACGTTTCTGATAGCAAAAGGGTAACATTTCTGGAGAAGGGGTAACGTTTCCGGACGAGAGGTAACGTTTCTGAGTCCAAGAGACATGAATCGTTGCGGCGCAGGCGAAAAAAAAAACTTCTACAACAAACATTTTTATTCAAAAAGTTAATATGTTGAACTTAATAACAAATCAATTTAAAGTGCTTCCTGGTTTCCTTTCGGATCTATGAACACTATCTTTCTATTTCTAGGCGCGTAGAGCAAACATAGCAGATTATCCTGCTTAAAAACCTCTACCACTTCTCGTTACTTATCCCGGTCCTTTCTCCTCCCCGTGCCGCCTTTGACTGTGTTGGCCCGTCTTTGGGGTAGCGGACGTGCTGGTTGTAGCTAGCTCTTTGTCAAGAGCTGAGTATGTGGAATGGTTTCCACTCCGTCTTGTCTGTTGCTTCAATCTTGATCGCGAATTATATGCGCATGTGTCTAGGAGCCACTGTCCAGCTATGGCCGCCTTGTTCTTGTCTCTGAGGAGTTCGTGGATCTGGGTTGTGCCCGCTCTGGTAAGGAGTTTAGCCCTAGCTTCCTTCGTGTCCGGAAAGTATGCAAGGACGTGGATGAGCATCTGTCTGTTGTGGCCACATGTACAGTGAGGTTCCGCTCCAAGTACGCCAATCTTCGCCAGCCATGCCCGGAGTCCGAGGACTTCGGTCCTTAGTAGCATGATGGCTGTTGCGAGATGTTTGGGTTTGTCGTCGTACAGCACACCAACTAGGCTCTAGCCTATCACAGTGATCTTTCCAGGTAGGTGCTGTCCGATGTGGTTTGATCTTTTCCGCCTTCCACCTCCGTTCCCATTCCTCGGTGTACAGCTGGCCCAGTTCCTTTGAGCCGCTTCGGGCCTGCACTTGGCGGCCCCGGGCTGACGTCTGGATGTTGCTCCGTTGTCTCTCCTCGACCATTTTCAGGCAAGATGTGCGGTATGTGGTCATGGGTAATTCTGGCTTCACCGGGGGGCGGG
>NRSV01000073.1:0-124306 GCA_002286855.1 Bipolaris cookei
GACCTCAGGCCCCGCGATGATCATTACCTTCTGACGTGGACGTCCTTAGGCCTTCGGCCATCTCGTCACTTGTCAAGGAGAGGATCCTTTTGTTACTTGTAACACCCGACGTCGTACTCAGACGCTTCAAAACACCACCACTGCGAGCCAATACAGATACAGAAGCTCGAGATGCAGGTGATGGAGATACCTGGAGGGATCTGTTAAAATTATTTAACGCTGCGGTGCCGGATACATCAAAAAATGCAGCTAAACAGCTTAAACAGGCGCTCCATTCATTGCAGATCTAGAACGAGCTTTTGCACCATGAACTCGACGAACTGCGTGATAGTATTACTACCAAAAAACGCCACAAATCTGATGGAAAGCTTTTCAACCTACAGCAGCACGAAGAGTATCACAGTACTGCGGTGATATGGAGCCCATTATCAGTGAGGGAGGCCAGAGCCCGCGAGACAATAGAACAACAACAAGAACATGGAAAAAAACTCCAAAAAAAACATCAGAGGGAGGTGAGAGCTGTCGCAGCTGCCTACAGAAAAATTATGACAGCAGAGGCACGGGAGGCTCGCCAAATGTCGAGAATAGCGCAGCAGCGGGAGCGAGCTGCGAGGGCTGCACAGCTACCGCGCGCGCTGAAAAGGCACGAGAACGCGCTGCTGTAACCGCACAAAAAGCTCGCGATAAGCAGAATACTACTAAACGAAAAGCTTCATTAAATCAGAATACAAAAATATCAAAGCGGCGTCGTGTTGTGGAGGCTGAAAGTGGTGGTGGTGATGCATCACCACCCGCCAAGCCTCCCACCAAAACCACCACCCGCGGCCGCAGTGTGCGGTTACCCAGCAAATATCAGTAGATAGATATCAAATATACGATCGTACGAGTACTCCACCAAAGAATCCCGCGATAATAACGTTGTGGTGGTGGTCAAAAGCTTCATTTTTTGGTGGACTCGCATTTTGGTGGGGTGTTGCATTGGCTGAAGTGTTGCATTGGGTGCGCACGGACAGTAATACTTCGAACGCGTTGGGAATTAATATCAAAGATAGCAAGTTGAATATCAGCTTCAATTCAATCAATTCAATCAATATTTGTCTCTTAGATTGAATTGAAACCAGTATTCTAATAGTAACCGATTGGATTGATTAGATTGAATGAACCAATCAGGTCAATCAATCGGACCAATCAAGATTGCATGTTGCGGATTCTGCCTGCTGCTGTCCACGAAAACCAAGCTCTAGAGTCTTGACACCAGAAGTCTGATGGTTCCACTCAACAACCTTACTCTTAACAATCCTACACAAACCTAAATTTTACCGTAATTTTGCTGCTGTACGATTTTCTCGCCTTGTTTACTAAATTTTGGGTGACAGTTCCAAGTCCTACGCTTGATGCATGCTCTATCGTGCTGGGCGTGAGGGTTATAGCTTCATTCCCAACATATGCTTGGAGTTCAACGCGTTCGAGAGCAGGTAGGGCAGCATCTCCGTCTAGGCTGATAGCAAGAAAGGCGCCGCCGTTAGCCCTATTCCATACTTGTGCCTCTACCTGGCTTAAAGCGTCCCTTTGGGTATGAATGAGGGGGTCGCCGGCATTCGGGATAGTAACAGTGAATGATGTCCAACTAGACGAGCGGAAGGATAGACAGCCAGATCCAGTGCGACATATCGTTTGACGGGGTAGAACGGTTCTTGAGCTGTCTGTTGAGAGGGGTCTGGCTGTAACAACGGCAAGACACATCCACAACAAATAAAAATATCGAACAAATGTGTACGAAATCATGATACGTAAAAAATACTGTTATTTGTCGACTTGTTCAGATAATCTGGCTTTGATATTTAGGAATAAGTGAGTTGAAATCTAGCTATGTGAGTGAGCAGTTTCTACGCTTTAAATCCTCAACCTAGTAAACAGATCGACCTAATATAGCTATTATGCACGGTTCTATAGTCTATACCTAAATTGTCATTAGATATCCACTTATCAAACTTTCAACAGCAAAGACTCATCATCTTAGTAAGGTAAGCATAAAATTTTCCTAGTAGCTATCTTCAAAACACAAACTCTCTTATAATTAGAATTTGTTGAGAATATATGAGTTCAGTCCAGGGTGGAAGGTCCTTGGGGGTCACATGATATCCCGTTGTGGTAGGCACTGTCCAGTTGGTCATAGCTCCAACCACAAAAGGGTGAGAATAGTAGTGAGATACACGATAGTCAAGACAGTACGTTGTAGCCACCCTACCTTGTCCCTCCTCCCACTCTATTATCTATGGTAGTCATACTACCAGAGGGACCTCATTTCAACAGAATTCTCTATATTAATAATTTCTTTCCCTAGAAAAGGATAATTTCAGTTACCAACGGGTGAAGTTTGGTATAAGTTCAAGGATGACTATAGGATATATCGAAGAGACCTAATGATAGGGCATCATCTACATCTTTCTCTTCTAGTGCTGGACCGTGTAATGGGTGGGCCCTACAGGGCCTAGCGTACGAATACACAGTACGACCACTTAGCCAAGCGGCCGGCACAAGACAACAAAGCTAGTGTTGTTTTGATGTAATCAGTACTTATCGTCACATGTCTTACGTACCGAGGTTTTTCCTCAGATTACAGGGACCTAGCCCGTCACAGATGTAAATTTTAATACATTAAGATTTACCTCGGTTTTGTTGAGCTGGGTAGGGCTTAGTTTAGAAGAACTAGACACCATCGGGTGAGTACACCCTGATTTAAAATTTGCGCTGTGCTGAATAAGCCATAGTCAGCCGCCAAAACTATAAAGTTTGTAGAGCAGATGCTAAATGGGCCGGCACACAGTGATGGAAATTAGTTAATTGATTGATTATTTAATTGATTTTGTCCTGCTTGGTTTCAGCCGTGTCTTCTCCACAGCTATGCCCGAGTGGCAGGTTTGGCTGACAGCTGACACGTTGCAGAAACTTAGATCCGTGCTGTGATGGGCTGCACTATAGGTAACAAATGTTGGGTAGAACTCAGGTTGTGTTCTTTACAGAACCATCTACTCTCTCACCTGGACTTTCTACCTATCGCGGGAAAATGTTGTGATGGCTGACTTATTTGCATTATCTGGATATGGTTCGAATGGTACAGGTTTCGGGTGATTGATGGGTCCCCAGATTCTGTGGTTGATCCTAAATCCTATCAAGGATCAGATGACGGGTCCCAGCCCCTCATGCGTGTCACCTCACGTCACCCGTGAGAAATAAGAACTATCTTTCCTTTTTGCCTGCAGATAAATCGTAGTGCTAGTCGATCTCACTGCCGAAATTATACAAGCGCTGAGTAGTCATGGCTGGATCATATGCTGAGACATTCCTAGCCCTTTCCCTGGATATCCTTGGAACTAGGCTTCACACTTCCTTGGGTATTCTCCTAGTCTAAAGTTTGTTTCTCTCCTTGGATGTACCGGAGGTTGCATCTCTCGTAATCATGATCTTGTATTCTAGTTATATAACCTACTCACCAACACGATAATTTGTTTATCAAAAGCTCCCATCTTATTACCGTGAATTTTCCTATCCAATTGAATCAGACAGTTTCGTGTGAACGGTCTGTAGGAACTGTATTCCAGCTACCTAGTCCAGATGCTATTTACAGTCAAGATGAAGAAAGAAGGTAAGACGCGAGCGGGGAGCCTATTTTGTTTGGGTTGGCGCACGGCCCTTACCTTGCCAGAGACGCGACTAGGCTAGCAGCCTAGTCATGTGACTCAGGGCTCAGCCCGTTACAAACATGCCCTTACGTTCTGCGTATTAGTTTGTAAGCGTACTATTTTGTAACGTGTGTGCATAGCGAGCGCGCCAGCTAAGCGAGCGCGCCACCCTAAATCTCACCAAAAACCCCCAACTACAAAGGTCTATATCTCAACAACTATACATTAGAATTGTCTAGAAATCCAGTAGTTATAAAGGCTGCATCTATATAAATAAAAAGACGTTAGAGTTACATAACAATAGCTATAATAGTAATAAACTTAATAAGAGATAGCAGAAATACAGGGATTATTCTAGCGTACTTTTCTATATTTGTATAATTGTATGTTGGAATAGTCTTAAAACTTGAGGTAACAGCGGGATTGTTACAAGTATTAGACTTATAGATTTCTAGACAATTTTAATGTATAACGTAAAGCACCACCGAGCCGGACACACCACCGAGCCGGACACACCACCGAGCCGGACACTTTTTCTTGGCATCGCGAACATCACTTGCAAAGTAACATGTCCCAACTACGTAAAGATACATTAACTCAGAGAGAAGGCAGAATTACTCTTGCTATTCAGGCCTATCGTACGGGCCAGTTTAAGAGCATTCGACGCGCTGCTGCTGTCTACAACGTTCCTTTTCAGCGGCTTTCTGATCGGCTTAACAAAATCACTTTTCGACCCCAGATATCTCCAAACTGCCGCAAACTAACTGTCAAAGTGTAGGGTGCTGCTTGTTCTACTATCGACTCAGAGGTAGAGGTCTCTGCCTTCTACTTGTCCGTAGTAGACTCAGAGCCAGCTTGATCGAGAGATTCTAGAGAGAGAAGATATGTGCTAGGGAAGAAACACTAATTGATTGATCGTTGGTAGTGTGAATTGATCTTGTGTGAAGTGCTCTGTCTTCTATCTACTTGCTATCCTACTACTATATATATTAGCTAGAATAGATTCTAGAAGAGTCTATCTAGTAGTAGCTTGCGTAATCTATAGCGTCATAGATAGATGTCTATTGATCGATTATAGTCTTGATAGATCGACTATAGACTTGATTGATCGCAGAGTCCGGGTGTGGACTGCGCATCCGGATTCTGTCGTAGAATAGCTGAGTAGCTTATCTACAACATTTCCAACTCGACGCACTCACTCCATGTATACAAAACGAGTAGTATATCAACGCAATCTTGATTACTTCATATATTGAATTAATCGCTTTTGTGGGTGGCTCTACAGCCTCATTTTCTTGGTCGTCTGATCTCGTTGGGGTGGCTCGTTGCGCGAACGGGCACTGTAAGCCTTCACAAGGATCGGTCTAGCATCCGCCATAAAGCTCTTAAGAAGCTTCCCTACCACCTCATTCTGTGTCTTATTCTTATTTTTTCGGTCCTCTTTGTTGGGCACCAGGTACTCCATGCAGGCTCCGCTGATGACATGGAGGCTCCCAGCTAGGGGCTCGATTTCAAAATTGCGGAATATTTTCCGCCACTTGGGCATGGCGGATTTAAGGAGGGAGTCTGCAAATGAGTCTTGCCACCCAGGTGTCAACTGAACCGCGCTGATGAGAGCGGCCTTGAGCGACTCTTCATGACCGTTTACACGCAAGGCGGCCTTTAGAAGAGCGATTTGGAGCGAGTTGACGTCATTCACAATCAAGAGCTCGCCAGGTAGCTCTGCCTCGAGCGCTTGCCGAAGGACTTTTGCAACTTCGTTCCACCACTTGGACTTATCTGGAATCGATCTCAAGAGACTGACCACGCGCAACCCTTCCCACTCAGGCGTTTTCTGCACCGCCTCGAAGAGAGCGGCCTCAAGGTCGAAGCAGCTCGGAGGTTCCATTTCCCAGATCAAGTAGCGCCTGAGGAGAGTTGGGTCTGTAAGGCCGTTCCTTCGCTCCTCCACGGGCAGACGGGCAGACATGTCTATATACATGTCCTTAGTAACGCGATGGTTGTTTTTCGTGATCATTTCGTACGTGAGCATAGAGTTAATGCTCCTGGCGCTACTGATGCTTTCTACCACTTCCAGTCTATTCGTTCTCTCGCTTGTCTCCAATTGCCTGCTATATTTGTCATCCAGCGTCCTCCCGTCCAACGTCGGCAGATGACACCAATCTCGCAGCGCCTTGATGCATTGAGAGACCGTCTTTGGTCGCCCGTCCTGCAACAGGTACGGCGCGATGCGCTGGTCCTCAAGCAGGGTCCCGATCAAGCGCTTGTCGTCATTGTCGTCGTCTATGTCCCCGGAGGCCTGTAGTCGACGCTTCTCGCATAGGTACAGGAATGTCTGCAGCGGGAGGCTGTTGGTGCCAATGATGCGAACGTACCACTGAACCCAGTGCATCCGGGCAAAAGCGTGGATTGTGCCTAGGCTCATCGGCTCGGTGCAGGCCTCGGCCCAGGCCTTCATCCCTTTGGCTGTATTGCGGAACTCATTTATCTCCTTTTCCGTCAAGGCCTTTTGTTTGTAGAGCCGGGGAAGGAGTGCTAGGATCCCGCTGAGTTCAGCGCGAACCTCCGTGCGCGCGGCTTCCAGGTCGACACTTTTGCTCGTGACCAGGAGGCAAAAGTGTGTAGCGACTAGGGTAACAAGAGGAACCTGGGCCATGGATGTAGGGTGATCACCCATGCCGATGTGCCTAATGCCGTGGCGGAGCATGGTGAAGACGTAGGGCCGGTGGGCAGACTTTAGCACGTCGGGCGCGGCATTGACCGACGGCCACCTGAGATATAATTAGCGTTCTATTAGTACGCTTGATTGAAGCATGGCGTGCAGGCTACTTACAGAAATGACGTCGCGCAGTAGGGTAATCCGGGCAGGAGTGTGGCCAGCTCGCGCCACAAACTTCCTGCTCGTTCGCCTTGTCCAGCGCGTCGACCCAATCCTGCGCGAGCTGCGGCTGGGACACTCCATCCTTATCGCTGGTGCTGGCAGTCCAAGGCCTGAGCAATTCTGATGACAACTCCTCTTCCTCATTCAGGAGTCTTGTCACGTGGATCAGGCTCTCGGCTTCGTGGAGGAGGATGTCGGTCACTATCATTTAAGAACAACAGATCAGTGCGAGCCGTCCGTTATTAGAACTGACTGAGCTACACTTACAGGTAGAGGCTGTCCAGATGGGTAACTTTCCCTGTGCCACCTCCCGCCAGAGCGCTGCGGCCTCACTAGCCAGCGCCATGAGGGAAGCTAGAAAAGCGAGGAACTCTGCTTGTTCGAGGGTCAGGCCCACTTTGATATCGTCCATAGTTCCTTCCTCTTCCTCTCCTGCTTTCAGGTGCTGCCCTATTACTTCAATCGTCGCCTCCGTTCCTTTTTTATACGCGCTCAGTTGGTACTGGATGCCCTGCAAAAATTTGACGTACGTCTTATGGCCATGTTGTATGTGCCGGGGCGCGTATTTGTAGCGCTTCCCCCCACTCTTTGCGATACTTTATAGCATCTAAGAGTTGTTTGCAGACTGTATCTCGGAGGTTTTCTGCTAGGTCTCTGGCAAGAACCTGTGCAATCTGTGTTGCATCCTCGTAACAGACGCCTTTTAGTAGTCCCTTGGGATCTAGCGTTTTAAATATCTCCTTGTTGAGCACATTATACTCGTAGTAGAGGGTTCCTCGCTGCTCAGTAGAGATTGAAGAAGACATTTTGATAATATTTGCTGGTATGTGCCTCGCAAGTTACGTAGATGCGAGCTGGTGTAATTGAAGGTAGAGAGATGATGAATAGAATAATGGGCAGCTGTGGCTTTTGTAGTATGTCAGGAATAGGTCCGTGCATATTTTAGGCAGTACCCCTGTGGCTCAGCACGCTTGTTAAGAGTGGGATCTTAAGTAGAAGTAATATAAGACTTCCGGTGTCAAGGCTCTTGAGGTTGGTTTTCGCGGATGAAGCAACAGGGTGATATGAACAATGTCACTGCAAGTAACTATTGTATTGTAGGTACTTGTACTCGTAACTTAAGTTGAACACATCGAGCCATAGGGGCTCAATGCCTGCTGCTATATACTAAGGGAATGTAGTGATCGTGTACGATCGATAGTATGATCGTGTACGATCACTCTTGATTGGTTCCTCGGCTAACTGATCGTTGACGATCAGTCACGTGACATGCGGCGTGGTTAAGAAGGATCCTGATGGCTGCGGCGTGGCACCTCCTGTGCCGCATCCTCGAAACTGATTACTACCCTGCAGGTCGTAACTAAGCAGTTTCGCTTACTCAGGTATTGCGTTAGGGAATGCCCCCCTTCCGGATCTCAACCTCTTTTGGGTTAGCGTATAGCGCTCAGACCACCCAACCCCCTAACTCCATTTCTTTTGGTTCTGCGTCACCGTCTCTATCGTTTTACGAATAGTCAGATATCATGACGCTTGGGTACATCGGAACACAACTGCCATGTGCAAACGCCTTTCAATCTTTTGCCATCGACTTTTCCAAACCACGAATCCTTTCGGAATGGCCTACGATTAGCTCAGGTTGTCGCTTTGTTATCAGTAGTGCTGGGCATGTGCCTAATGAGGCAGTGCCGAGCTAAGCTGCCAAGCTTCAGTCGTTTACTGCAAGACTCCTCGTCAAATTGATTGCAGTGAGCGATAGGAACGCGCACGACTATCAGGGCTAGCGATAGGACTCAGAACGACTATCACCAAAGTATATAGCATAGGCAATGAACCCTTATGGTTCATTGTGTTCAACTTCGTATAAGACTCTAGTATTTAATCTAAGGATCATACTTCATTCTCGAACCCCTCGTGATATTGTAAGCCTAGAAGTACCATGTATAGTCACGTGGTTACCCACTGACTAATAATACTGTATTTAAACTTGCTCTTAGCATCATGTACTACACAATACACAATACTTCTTACACACTTAATTGCTTACAGATATTACATCGATCTACCAATCGTGCTATCACACCAACCCCGTCCATCGCACTCACTCATTCCCTGAGAACCAACTCTTAGGTCATCTAAGGATAACCTTCACACTTAGCTTATAATTTAAGTACGTATATAAAACTGTTACAAGTAACAAGAAGGATTCTTTCCTTGATGTGGGACTCGGGGTTGGAGACCAACCAGTGTCCACGTCAGAAGGTAATGATCAACGCGGGGCGTTGGTCACGTGAAGTGGCATCTCGCCAAGACACAACACCTCGAGATGCCAGGCCCTCTCCAGATGTTGGGGCATCTGCGATGCCCCTTATCAATTTGCTGCAACGCATGACAGAAGTCAAGAGTAGCGAATAAGTCCTGATTAGAGCGTCATGCCCTTATATACGTTAAGAAACGTTACACGTGCGTGGAAGACGACAAAACGAGAAGAAAACAACAGTCAAGCTTTACGCATAATCTTGTTAGGTAGTCGAGAACCAGCGTATTCATGCGCAATGCGAACAAAGTATATTGAGAAGAATGATATGTGGGTATCGTGTAAGCAACCAACCAAGCAACTCCTTTTTGCCTGCCAAATCCCCAAAGCGTAATAACAAAATGCACGAAGCACACCACGAAAGCCTTCACAGGCCCTTTCCCCGACATATATATTCCACCTACTCCGCCACCTCAGCTCCCACTCCCAATTCATCCTCACGTTCCGCATGCCTCACCTCATACCCACTCAAATCCCAAAACCTCGGAACTTCATGGCTAGCCATGGCCTTGCCAGCCCATACTTCACGTACCCAGCGCATCTCCTCTGTCCAAGTCTGTTCAGGATCAGATCTTTGACGTTCTTGTTCCAACCACTTTTGTGCCAAGGGCGAGCCGTGGGATACTATCGCACACGATTCTTCTGCTTCGTGGTCGGAATGGCGGGTGGAGGATTCAGTGGATAGCGCCGACGAGACGTTGGACGAGAATGATGCTTGCTCGGGGATAGGCGACGCTTTCCGTCGTTTGTTGCTTGGGGGTGTTTGACACGGTGAGAGGGGTTCGTGATCCACACATCCGATCGAACGTTTGCGGAGGTTTGTCGCAGAAGGAGATGTGTTCGTGTTGACATCCCTATGGGCGTCAACATCGTCAACACGATTGCTGTCGACCGCATCCTCATCCGGTTTCCGTTTCTTCGGGCTCACCGACCGCTTCCTGCTCGACGACATGGAGAACCGCTCACAAGCCGCGGCAGTAAAGTATCCACGCGAGAGAATCTGGTCGTTGAGAGCGGCACGCACAGCCAACCGGCGACTCTCCTTACACGAGAGGAACGCGTCCAGCAGAGGAAACAGCGTCCATGCGAAACGCGCAAACAGCATCTCAACCCCGACGTCCGACTGGTGCAGCTCCCGGTTGTGGTAGAGATGCTCAAACTCTGCTGAAGGCTCAAGCAGATGGAGAACCAACCGCATCTTTCCGTCGTCACTCGAAGGCTTTGGCACAAAGACAAATCGGGGCCTGTCAAAGGCAATGTGGAGGCTCGCTGTCAAGAACATGGCATTGGCCGTATCGTCCATGCCGCTAGTCAAACTCCGATTGTAATTCGACATGCTGTTTGCCTTCCACCAGTCCACTTCCGCCTGCGGCACAATGTGCGCGACCTGCAGCTCTTCTCGGTATCCGCTTATACGGCAGCTTCCGTCACGCATCTGCAGTGCCATTGTGAGGTTGGAGGGTGTACGGGCCGAGTCGAGAGACGTCGCGTTCACGGAAAGCTGCTCCCAGTGCGCTGGGGTTTGGTTGTGTGGAAAGTGCCATTCGCGGAAGTTGGGGACGATGCGATACGGCTCGCCGTCGGGTCCATCGATGGGTTCGTCGTGGTCGAGGTGGTAATAATAGCTGCGCGCGACCAATGTGCTATTGGCATCGACTCGGTTGTTGCGCGCGTCGTCGGGGTTGCGTGACGTCGAGAGCCAGCCGTTGAACCGATTGCCTGCGATTATGGCGCAGGCGTCGAGGGCGAACTGCGCATAGAGGCCTGGGGTTTCGGGTCGCTGCGACGCCTCTTCCCCGTTGTCATGGCCGCCGTCCGTGTCCGTATCGATCGCATATAGTTTGAAGAGGACGTTGATGCTATCGTCGTAGCCGGGGTGGCGGAAGAGAATCTGCGGGCGCCGCGGTAACTTGGGTAGTAGGGGCGGCGTGGCTGGGGGCCGAGCGTACGGCATCGTCGTCGTGTCATTGAGCGTGTAAGAGGTTGCGACGTCTTTGGCAAAGGCCGCCGAAGTTGAGGATGTGTGGTTGACCAAGCAACACGATTGCGCCCGCGGGCATGCCAAGCCACTACAGCGACCCCGTCAGCACGAGCGATACGCTGGCCATGGAATTACAGAGCCGCTGCGTGTCGCGAGAATGGTGCGGTAAGCTGGTACTTGCTGATGCGGATAGTGGTGCTTGGGTTATTTGGGTAGAGCTGGCGATGCAAGCCTATCCTCAATCCCTGACAGGATTAAGGTCGAAATCGACCTATTCTACACATTATGCCAAACGGAATTATGGTCGGATAGCGCGTTTTACCCCTGGCCATCCACCCACCCGTTCGCAGTAGCAAATACTGTCTGGTCAATCTTCAAAATAGACGCAACTTCTCTTAGAGATGCAAAAAACGCACACGTATTTAACAAAATACTTCTTTATAAGTATACAGTTAGAATAGCGTGAGTAATAGGAAAAAATATAGTAGTTACAGTGTTCGTGTTCGTGGGTATGGCCCGTGCCAACTTAGGGTTACGCCGCGAGTTGTGCTCTGTGCTGCGCTTAGGGCTTTACCCCAAGTTAAAGCTTACAGCAATAGAACAAGAAGAGGCTAGAGACACTCCAGGAACAGGATTTGGTATAGAGCCTTTAGGGACATATCCACTAGGCCTCGTACCGTGGCTTGAGGTGACCCGATGGCACCAATATCTTCACGGCCACCGCCTGCAGGACGTCGCGCAGCTCATTCGCCTCCCAACACATGCATCTATCGAAAATAATGATCGCCAATTGCTTGCGCTTATCGGTGTCTTTGACCGGCTTGTTGATGAAGCTCGCGCTGCCATCCTCGCTGATGAGGCAAGCGTATTCGACCAGCATCGCGTAAACAGCTTTATTCGTGGTCGGCAGTACCATCGGCCACTTCTCGTCAAGCTACAGGAAGGGACGTACAAGCGATACAAGAAAGTCTGGATGCAGCTGCTCTGTTTTGTTTCCCGGGTGGTGCTGCTGCGGCAGGCTCCTTTCCTTCACTATGTCGTCACTGATGCGCAGTCAACTGCACTAGATCGGCTATTTGCTGCCCTTCGGAAAACCCATGAAGAGGAGGATAATAGAGAGAGAGTCTAAATCGCATCAGGATCTGTGTCTAGAGTTGTGTATCTCGTTGCTAGATCATTGTCTTAAGGGAAATGTCTACGATCCAGATATAGAATCATGTGTTAGAGTGTGGCTCTACTAAAATTAGGCGCCGGCGTTCGGCAGATCTCTCGAGCCGTTCAAAACGGCCGGTATCATTCCGGCTATTCTCTTGGTCTTCGCACGAGTTGACGATCCTTAATCTTATGCTCTTCATCTATCCTAGACCCCTTCAAGTTAAGTGACTTTACCCCAATTTGAATGAGCGTTTTCCGACGTTCCTCTTGTGCATCGTGTTAATACCCGCTCTAGAGCTAAACCACAACACCGTGGCATTCGAATAAGCGGTTAGCGAACAGAGCATAACTACCCCGATCTCTAGTCCTTCTATCCTAACTGAATTTGATGGTGAGTGTGATAGGCTAGAGCCTAGTTGGTGTGTTGTACCTCGATGGAATCTCGGCCTGCTCCTAAAATCCGGATGCCACCTAGAGCTCCGAGTCTCGGCGAGACTCGGTGCGCTCTGACCGACAACCGGAGCGACTAGGTCTTATCGACTCGATTGTGCAGGGGCAGCTAGCACTGTATATAGATAGCTACGTAGCTCAGAAGCTCAGTTCTCTATCGAATACAATCTTGTTACCAGGCATCGGTAACCTTTGCGCAGCCTCTCACAGTGAGGTTGACAATGATGATACACTTTCGATTCAGCGTCCATATAGACAGAGATATCACAAAAGGATTGTACGTTCGCACAGGTATGCTGATGTACATAACAATAAGTGTAACTCGTTATCTATCCCAATCACTTTCCTCCATTGAGGGAGGCTGCAGCTCAGGGACAGACTCCAGAGTATGAGTTCCATCACAAGAAGGACAGGAGAACAACTTATTCAAGCCAACTGCGTATGTGTGTCGCTTAGAAGTCACCCCACCCTGCCCCCCGCAATTTGGGCAAGTCTTTCCATCACCGAATCCATTTCGAGACGCCACGTACGCGCACTCTTTCGGTCCCACATGAGCATACTGACATTTGCCACATTGAAACATGTGCTTGTGAACGCCTTCTATCTTAGGTGGATATGGCTTACTGAGTAGAAGGTCAGTTGCTAGATCCAAAGTTGAACGGAGAAGTCCTGACGTGTTCTCCGTTACAAGAATTGACTTCAACACACTGGGACGATCTGCAACGGCAGCGACAACTAAATTCCGCAAATTCTGATGAGGTAGCCAGTCTGTTATCGTATGGTCGTAGACAAAGGTAGCAACGGTAATCCAGTCATCCTTCTCGATGGTATTTACCGCATTTGCGAACGAAGTCTTTGCAAGCTTGTAGAGCGATGTGCAGTCGTACTTATCAGCAACAATAGCGACTTGTGCATGAAGGAGGGGTTCAGACGTGTCGTATTGAGAGGCGTTGTAGCCGGCATTGTAAAAATATGATACCATGCAATCAATGGCATTGCCGAACTCTGAGTCGTCATTCAAGGTTATCGCTCCGCTCTGCGATTCCTACAACATAGCGTTGACCACTTAAAGCTCCGCTTTTAGCTCAAATCACTTACTTCGAAGCCAGCAGTGATGGCCTTCTGAAACCATATAGAGTGACAGCACGCGAGAGCTTTGTGGATTTGCCAGCTTCTTTCGCCAAAGGTCAAGGTGAGATCTGACAAGTTGCCAGCGAAAAGATATCTCCAACATGTTAGCAGTAATACCGTTTAGCGTTAGAGATTGCAGTAGCTATTTTTTCCCTCTCCTTGTGTTAGGATGCCCCGAGGATACAAACCTACCCTGAAAGATCGTGGATGAAGTTTTCAGCGGCCATAGTCGGCTTGGAGTTGAGATAGGCCATTAGATGTGGAAGAGCGGAACTGTAGACAGATGTCTCTGAGTCTCTGAGTTAGATTTGAACGGTAGTTAGTCACCAGACTCTACACTTGATTTAACCGATCGCCGTGCGGGGTCCTGATATGCACGAAGGGTCTCACAATGAACATCACCATGGCTAGAGGCATGCATCCGCTGAAAGGCTTAGCCCGTTCGTCCCAGAATAAGAAAGCGGCTATCAAGGCACCCAGCGGACACAGCACAGTAATACGCACATTTTGTTAAGTTGCTGCGGACGATCGACGCTATTTCGTGCGGGGTTATGCAGTCGGGCGCAACTTCACCCCGCCAAAACCCAAATCCACCCACCACATTGAAACAACTACAATACAACGATAATTTGGCTGGAGTCCCCATCCCTTCACATCTGCAAATACGCTCCTTGATATTATCAACATACTCGCTACTTCCGCTCGAAGATGTCCATCATGTCCTTAACCCCTAGAGATTGTGCAACGCTCTGGAACCAAGTTCCGCTAAACCTCCGCAACGAACCCGTTGAAACCAAATCCCCTACTACATCAGTCGAACTCCTCGACCGACTACGAAACCTCGACTGTCAACACGTCCGGGAAGCTGCCTTTGCTCTCGGAGATCGAACCGGTACCTAAGATTGGAAAACCTCGATCAATCGGGTAAAGGACCTTTGCTCTCACAAATGCACCATCAATCACTATCCCCCACCCACCGAAACAAGAAGCCGACCCTTCAAAGTATCTGATGTCCCGGTATTTGAAAACATCAGGGATTATGAGCGCTTCCGGAGCTCTCTCCTCATGTTCTTCCAGTCCGAAGACGCTCCTCTCCCACATGAATACGAACTCGCGCTACAGCGCGTACTCTTATCCTTCAAGAACCCTGACGCCCTCAGAGTCTCCCAAGGATGGAATGTCACCCTATTCATCAGTGACGACTGGACCAACACGTATACGGTCTTCATAGCTTTCCTTGACTCTAGATTCCAGTCTGTGACAATCGAGGAGGACATCCGTGAGGAATACATGGGTACGGAGAACGATGAAGCGTTCGACTCATATGACCGGTTCCAAGCATACCACAAGAGGATCATGGAAATACGAAGACGCCCGAAATACAAGGGTCCGACTGTGGGCATGTTTTAGGTGGTTGATAGGATCCGGGTGCTCGAGTGAGCACCCGGATTCTGTGACTAGTCAGCACGCACGATCTGCCGCGATTCAATTCATTTGGATCAGCGTGGATCAAACAACAGGACAACACAATCAATCCAATCAGTAGTTACAGTTATGTAGGCAGCGAGCCCTCATGGCTCATTGTTTTTAACCAAATAGTTAACTAAGACAACAGTAAATTCCGCTTAGCAGCCTACTTGCAAAGTATTCTGTCCACAGCACCCTACACAATATGCCAAACCGAACTATGGTCCCTTGTGAACAATGGTCGGATAGCGCGTTTTACCCCTGCCCATCCACCCACCACTTCGCCGTAGCAAACACCGTCGGAATGATGTTTAAAACAGATGCAACTTCTACTTTAGATGTAGCATACTCGTGCACGTTCAGTGCACTACATTCTATTATCATGCGACCTACGTAGCGTGAGTTATCAGATAAAATAGGGGAGAGAGTTGGTGTTCGTGGGCATGGCCCGTGCTAACTTACTGTTGCGCTGAGGGCTTCATCTCATGATAATTCGAGCATATCCAACTGTAATCTTTGATTATTAGAGTAGAACTTGTAGAATGCTGCAGTTTAGTCCGCTGGCAAGGGAGGAAAAATACCGTCTGGAATACGGGTGTTGGATGGTAGCTGCTTTATGACTTCGAGAGCAGATTTTGCGTTGTGTAATTTCCCGTTGCGGATGGCCTGGATGACTTTGGCACAGATACGCGCGCACAACTTGTCGACCAAGTCACCCGGATTGTCTCGTGCCGTCACGCATCGGATTGCACGACAGGCCTTCGGGAGGGAATCGCTCGTCTGCACCAAGACATCTGCACAAATTCGAGAGAACCTTCTGTTTGTGACGGTGAGATTTTGAACCTGTGCGACATTTCGAACAATTTCTAATAAGAGCTCATCAGGTAGTGCTAGTAGGCTGGTACCCATCTCGATGGAGTTGGAAATCTTGATAACCTCATTGTGCCTCATTTTTCGCGGTGGATACGCTTTCTCAGCCTCCAAAGGATTGATCTTGTCCTTATCCATAAGGTACTCGTAATTATCTACAACGGTCCCGCAGAACTCAGACCAAGCCTTGCCGAGATACTCGTGGGCCTTGGCTTGCTCATTGGGACTCAAGTCACTGTAGTCGATGCTCCAGCGAGCGAGCTGTTTCCAGCTATATAGAGACATACTTGGCGCGCCAACCATAACTTGGTAGAATTCGTGTGACATAGAATTGCTGCAGTAAGTAAAGTCAGCAATTAGCACTAGGCTTTTGGATGCTTAGGACAAAAATGGGAGATACCTGAATAAATTTGGGTTGTCAGTGTTCACTGTATAGGGTATGCCTGCAGCTAGCAATCCTGGGTACGGGTGTTCCTTTACGTTTCTGCAGACGTGCAAGAGCTCGTTTGAAATGGGGCACAACTCGATGCAGATGCCAGAGTTGGTTTCGTTTTTCCAAAGAAGATCGGTAAGACATCTGTTAAAAGCAATTATTGAACGAACGCTGCAGCTTACTGGTGATATTTCAGAGCACAAAGGTATCAGCAATCGACTGCTGCGGAAGCTAGGCTGGATCAGGGTTATTCGAGGCAATCGAGATACTCCACGGAACAGTGAAGTTTCGTCTTAAGGTCAGGAGCAGTTATTGCGGTGCCAGCGAGAGTTGATGTCTCTGAGGCACGACGTGGTAGGCTTTATTGGTCTAGTTTTCCGTATCCATGACGCTATCTGGGTTGAGCTTTGCGAATCTATCATCATAGAGAGGTGAAGTAAGGACTGCATCTAGGATATAATGCATGTGACATCCGTCTTCGTAGATTTTAGCCTCATCGGCTCGTTTCTAAGTGCCATAATTTGTCGCATCGGTGTCTACCCTTCTTGGTCTATTTGCTGATGAAAGGTTTTCTCCAATCTGAATCTATGTCGCACAAGGATGCTTGGCTTGCATGGCAGGGCAACACACCTCATTCGCGCCACTGTCATAAGCCTACGATAGTTGTATTCTACGACATGGCGCCTATAGTCGTTTCTCCGTGGCCAAGCTCTCCCGACGTCGCACGTCTCGTCCAGGATCGGCTCTCCAGAGTCCAGCAGCAGTTCCTCGCTTGCTCTCCAACCAGGCTGAGCGACCTTCGTATAGTAGTAGATGAGCTCTCAACTATTTCCAAGACATGCGATAGGGTCTTGAAGGACATAGAGACGCAAGAAGAAGAAACTGATGTAGTCACCGCGTTCAAGGAGCTCGAAGTTGCTCTCGATTGGGCCAAGTGTATGTTTTCGTGCCTATAGTCAATTTGGAAGGCGGGTAACTGAGGCTTCTAGTAGTTCTCCAGTATGTACACACCGAATGCAGTCGAAGCGAACACAAGTTTCTTTTCCGTGCACACCGCAATATGACCGGCGAGACTGGCAGTTTTGAGCCGGCAGCACGCAATGTCATTTTCAACGAGCGATTGCGAAAGAAAAATACTGTGCAGGCTTTTGTGAAAGCAATAGGAGCGCATTTAGGAAAGACACAGGTCCAAAAAGAGACAGGTGTAAAGCAAAAGACGATGTTCACATCTATGAGTCCGATCCTTGAATGGGCTCTACATACTACAAAGAACAAGTGGTCAGACAACAATGCAGACGACCGGGCCTCTCTGGTGGTTTTTGACATGAAGAGACTCAGGGAGATTCAGAATGTCGCCCTATTCCGCGTGTCGGACGTTACCCGTTTCCTGGAGTCACAGAATCAATCGCACCTGATCAGCTCGCAGTTGCGAGACTGGGCTAGAAATTGCGATGAGTATGTGACGATGGGGAAGGAGGTCAAAGATGCAGTTGTACGAATGATTCCGTGGTCCGAGCTGCGGTACATGCCGATTATCAATAGCGAATTTATCAGAGCATACACACTGGGAAGATACTGCCAATGGAGAGATGAGCGGAACTACGAAGTGTACAGTGCGGAGGAGGTGGGGGGATGATTGTACAATCGGCAAAGGTGCTAGCAGGAGGAGAGAGTATTAGTTCTGGAATAGCTCGCGAGATGATGCAACTGATTGTTGAGCCGGAGGTCTCATTCTGGGGGATCAACACAGCTGCTAGTGGGAAAGAGATCATAGATAGATGCGAGGATATCTTCGAGGGAGACATGGTAGAGAGTATGTCTCAGGCCAGCTTGCTTTGAGTAATAAAGTTGAGAGGACGAAATTAGGGTTAGTTATGAGGGTTCTTAGGTGCTAGAGTAATACTGAGTGAAGACTGGGGTACCCTAAAAAGCTGAGGTAGTGTAGGAAACCTAGGTACTCTACTCGGTATGCCAAACCGAACTATGGTCTCTTGGGAACAATAATCGGATAACGCGTTTTATCCATGCAAATTCATCTCGCTAACTACTCCTTATAACTTTTCCTAATCTCACGACGCTCTAGCCCTTGCTCTATCTTACACGCACGTGCGCACCCATACGCGTAAACGTAACACTTCCTTAGTCATGTTACATGCGCATTGATCAGTATGCCTCGGCAGTACTGAGAACACAGGACAATGGCATGGTTGGAAGGATTGTGGCGCGGTGTCTGGGGCTGTAATCATCCAAACTGCTTACTGGTCCATGCGCGTAAGCGTTTTCCAGGATCGTAACACTCCCTTAGCGCTAACTACAGCTAGAGATTGCTTATGATTACAAACCAGTAGTCAATTTAGAGGGTGCACGTTCCCATGTCCTTGATCGAGCCAATTGGGTCTTCGGTAGATGAAGATGTTTCTCGCCTAAGGAAAAGGGTTCGCGATGACGTGAACATCCAGGCTAGAGCATTCCCGTGACAGAGATTGCCTCTCTAGATTGCACTACGCCTAGAAATTCAGGGCAACTACAAACATCGCCGGGAAATGAGTCTTGTGAAGCTTGCTATAAGTTCTTAGTCGTCACTCTACTTGTTGAGCTTGTAAGTGAATGTCCTAGAAGACTGGCGCCTGAGCTGAGCCAACATAGCAACTATGTTGTTTCGATTTCTGCTCAATTCAAGTGCTCGCTAACTCTATCCTCAATCCCTATCCTGACAGTTATTCCACAAAGAACAAACCTTTGTTCCATTTTTGCGGCCCGCGCTCTTGGTTCGCAGGGCGCTTATTCCCCCTCCTCTCTCTCTCAATATATAGATGACTTGGATTCCATACTCTCTCTCCTGTAAGCCACCTGCCTTAGATGCAGGAGACTCGCTAGCGATTCGTCTCGTCAATATATGACTGTTTACACGTGGTTTACTCGCTTTGGTCTCGTGCTGTGCTCACATCCGACTATGTAACAGCCTAATATCCACATATAGTTATCCCGCGTGGGATGACAAATAGTTCGTATGCGCAAATCGGAAGCTGCAAGGAGTGTGTACGGTGAGCTAAGTCGCATCTTTCGAACTGCTTACCGTTTGTGGGCGTAAGCATTTCGAATGTGAGCATACGCTCAAGCAGCTAGCTGTCATCAGCATGTCACGTATGCCAGGCATACCAGGGACCACATGTGCAGATTTAGAAGCTGGGAACCGGATGTACAATTATGTAATAGGGATTGCGGCCTTACCCCTACGCACAGCTGCGCAACGGTTTTGAACAGTCTCACCCTATCCCCAATCCCTCACAGGATTGAGGTCGAAATCGACCTTGATCCCAGATTTCTTGGCGAATTTGCAGACCTAATCGATATGGGGCGCGAACTGTACCTAGTATATGATGCTACGTGGATTTGACTTCGATCCATCCTATCCTGGTAATTACGCACCCCTGATCCAAAAATGCGTGTATTCAACGCGGATCAGACAATGATAATAGCCCATTATAGTCTAGCGCGACTCAATCCCTTAATTTCCGCGGTTTAGTGTTACGAACCTGAGAAGAGGGCACAGCGAAAAGATATGGAAAGAAAGAAGGAAGAAGCCTATGTCAAGACCTATCTCTTTCACACTCACATATCGACCAATGACGCAAGCACAGCCCCACGTTCCACACGCTTGGCGGAACGCCACCATGGAACAAGTCACGTGTGTTCCACATGGTCCATAAGAACCCACGACGTACCACGCGTGGAACAATACGACACAACATGGAACGTATGGAACATGGACAAGTATATAGCAATAGGCATTGAGCCCCATTCAGGTATTGCGTTATGGAATGCCCTCCATTCCAAAACTAAACTCTGTTAGGCTTAGCGTTAGGGATTCGCGGAATTCTAGAAGCGTTGAATAATAGTCAAGATCATGCTAGAAATTCGTGCACACTGTATAAGTGATGCAGGAAAGTTATGCGCATCGAACAAGCTGCTTCTTGTCGTGCTGCGATATAGATGGCGCAAGTTGTTCAATAGCGTCTGCTGGAGGGTTGGTGTTCGTAGGCGTGGCCCATGCTGACTACAGCTTGCTGATACCCTAACTGAGTGTACTGTAACGACTGTGGTAAGCGTCTTGGCGGTAAGTGTACAAGCAACTTCCGGACGAGGTTTAGGTGAAAGCTGGCTACGTATATAACTAACATCATAGCGAGGCATAATTACTCATCTCATCCGATTTTTGTCCCCTGGAGACATAGTTTTGCGTCGCCCTGTATAAGAATGAACCTATCGCCAGGACGTTGGTGTTACGATCCTGGAAACCGGTGACACGCTTGGACCAGTAAGCAGTTTGAAGGATCACACCGTGAGACAACTACGCCGCAATCCTGCAGCCAGACCCCGGACGATCACGTGACCTGCTCTGATCTGTAGTGCTTGGCACAACAGAGCAACAGAGCACTCTGCATCACACCTTAGTATATAGCAATAGGCATTGAGCCCTTATGGCTCGATGTGTTCAACTTAAGTTACGAGTACAAGTACCTACAATACAATAGTTACTTGCAGTGACATTGTTCATATCACCTTGTTGCTTCATCCGCGAAAATCAACCTCAAGAGCCTTGACATCAGAAGTCTTATATTACTTCCACTCAAGACCCTAACGTCCGTCCCTGTGGGTCGAACATCCCTCCACAACGAACCACCAACATTGCTCAAGGACGTTACGCCCAAGCCATAGATACTTTCAGATTTAAGTACTCATTCATATGCTCTTTAGATCCACCTCTACCTATCACAAGTCTTGAATAGCAAAATTACAGCAGTCTAAGTGTGAGAGGCTGCGCAAAGGTTGCCGATGCCTGGTAACAAGATTGTATTCGATAGAGAACTGAGCTTCTGAGCTACGTAGCTATCTATATACAGTGCTAGCTGCCCCTGCACAATCGAGTCGATAAGACCTAGTCGCTCCGGTTGTCGGTCAGAGCGCACCGAGTCTCGCCGAGACTCGGAGCTCTAGGTGGCATCCGGATTTTAGGAGCAGGCCGAGATTCCATCGAGGTACAACACACCAACTAGGCTCTAGCCTATCACACCCCTAAGAGAGCTCGCTGGAAGGCAGCCTAGCTGCCCTACATCTCTCCCTGTTACCAAACTGCTCTTTAGCACTAGGCATCTAGAGAGCTAGTAATAGCTTAGCTAGATACAGGCCGAAGCACCATAGTCACGCAATACAGCACAACGTACCAAATTGTAACTAGGTAGATAGAACGGCCTTTGGCCAAAGTCCTACATAGCCAACGGCTGATACAGGACTATAATGGAATAATAATCTACAGGCTCCAGAGTCTATCAGACAAGCCCGGCCAGCAGTGGGTAATTCGGTGCCAAAAAGCAGCCAAAGCTATCCTTAACAGAAAAGCAAAGATCTTCTTGAAATGGGCGCCCGGCCACACAGATATAGAAGGAAACGAAAAAGCAGATTCCTTAGCTAAGGAAGCTACAAAACAAACACCAAAAAAATCACAAATAAGCCTAGCCTTCTTAGGCACTAAGATCAAACTCCTCCAACAAGCTAGCCAAGCAGAAGAGTGGAGAAAGTACAGAGAAACTGCAAGAGAGAAGAAGACTAGCTACGGAGCTATCTTTAATCTCAAGCTCAAAAACCAACTAGCAATCCCTAGAGGCACGAAAAGAGAGATTTCAAGCTCCTTCTACTCTCTTAAGATAGGACACGGATACTTTAACGCCTACCTAAAGAGAGTTAAAAGAAGTAAAATAGATCACTGCCGCTGTGGAAGGCCACAAACAGCAGAGCATCTACTTCTATACTGCGGCTTCTACAGCGCAGAAAGAAGCCAGCTTAAAAAGACTCTAGACCAAAAAGTACTTAAACTCCCACTCTTACTCCACACTACGAGCGGCATAGAAGCTACTTTAGCTTTTATTACTAGCACGCGGATAGGAACAAGAAAATGGCACCTTAGCCAAGAGGGCTAGAAAGAAGAAAAACCAGAAAAACAACAACAAAAGAAGAAAACTTGATTTTACTAGCGCTATTTCCTTTCCCCTAAGAGAGCCCGCTGGAAGGCAGCCTGGCTACCCTACATCTCTCCCTGTTACCAAACTGCTCTTTAGCACCAGGCATCTACAAAGCTAGTAATAGCTTAGCTAGATAAAGGCCGAAGCACCATAGTCACGTAATACAGCACAACGTATCAAATTGTAACTAGTTAGATAGAACGGCCTTTGGCCAAAGTCCTACATAGCCAACGGCTGATACAGGACTATAATGGAATAATAATAATAACCATGCTACGCGAGATGCGACAGTCATTCTGACCGATAGTAACAACTGGACAGCATGGTATCGCCAACTTAAAATCAAATGTGAATCACTAAAGATTTGGGCACTCGCAGATCCGGAGGGCTCGCAAGAACCACAACCAAGACCAACGCTTCCGCTCCCTCCCGTGCTATCGAATTACGAATCGATCGTGACTTTACCGTCGATTGCAAGCACCGCGTCGAGCTCCCGAACCCGTGGTAACACGCAACCTTCACGACGCGACGAACCCATTATTGTAGACATACCTACGCGAGTCTCCGATCTAACGACCACCGGACGAGAAGAATATCGAGAAGATCGTGAAGACTACAAGATGCGCATGGAAGCGTACAGATTCCTCGAAAAGGAATACAAGGAGGAACAGGCAAAGTATGAAAAACTGCTTGTTCACATCTTAGGGACGGTGTCGCCCCACCTGCAACTCAGTTGCTGCCACACGGGAAATAGCGTGCGAGAATGGATTAAGTCACTCCAAGAGACTGTCGGAGTGGATCCTGAAGAAGAAAGAATCCGAGCAAGAGAAAGATATCTCGGAGCTCTCAGACCCATGAGAACCCCAAACAACTGGGAACCTTGGTTGATGGAATACGACCAAGCAGCCACTCGGGCGGAAGCCCTAGAAGTGAGCGAGGTACGAAACACCAAGGATGTGATACGAGACTTCCTAGACGCCGTCACAAAAGTGGCCCCAAACTGGGTAGCCACCTTTTCTGGGCCAGGGTATGACAAGGCAGCCATGGATAGGAAGAAGGTGATGAAACTCTTCCGAGAACATATGAGCCAATCCAACCCGACCAAGGGCAAGCAGAAGAGCGCTTTCGCTGCAGGAGAGGCATCATTTCTCGCTGGCGGTGAATCCGACCAGGATACACTCAGGGACGCCTCAGATGTATCGCAAAGAGCACCACCCGCCCAGTCACAGGGCAACCTGGGGAAACCCGGGAAGAAAAGAAAACGTGATGGTCAAGAGACCAAATCCAAGCAGTTCCCGAAGAGGAATACCGCGGCAGCGGGAGATGACTGTCCTGCTTGTGGACAGCGCCACAATTTATCAGACTGTTACTACGCATTTCCTGAGAAAGCACCCGATTGGTTCAAACCAAATCGGACAATTGCCAGGTTAGTCGAGCACAGAACAAAATTCGATAACGAGCTACAGGGAGCAATGAACAGCCTTATCCCAACCAGGAGGGAAGCACGCCTCACAAGCTCATCTAGATCTTCAAGCACGCCTCAGATGAAGATGTCACAAACACCAGATGCTCAAGTTGACTGACTACAAGGGAGGACGATTGCGAAGATCGAAGGAAAATGGGGATTGGCGTCATTCAAAGTCGATAGCCAACACTATCCTCTCCGAAACTCATTCATTCTCGATTCCGGCACTACGATCCACATCTGCAACCAACGCGAGCGACTAGAAGGCCTCCGTCTACCACTCCCCGGAGACTGCGTATGGGCAGGAAATACTCAAGTGTGGATTCAGGGATACGGAACCATACGAATAAGAGCACGAGACCTGACCGGCGAACGCATCATCAGGCTGGACAACGCCGCCCTATGTCCGGATATCCATTGCAACCTAGTATCGTTCAGGCTACTTCGACAGCAAGGAATCTGGTGGGACAACAAAGTGGAGCCGACGATGCTTCGCAAGCGGGATAATTCAGTCATAGCAATCTTGGACGAAGTCTGCAACCAATGGGTGATCGAAAGGCAAGACGATCAAGCCGCTTACCAAACGTGCTTTAGCTCGAAGACAAGGAGGCCTACTCAGAAGGCCACGGCACTCTTATGGCACAAACGCCTAGGACACCCAGGACCAGCGGCGATTGAACATCTAGTGCACCACTCTGAGGGGGTGCGAATCAAAGGTGTTACGACGGTCGAATGTGACGCATGCGGCAAATCCAAATCCAGAAGACAAATTCGACGGACGCCACGCATCAGTAGGGAAGGACCAGGAGAACGCATAGCTTTAGACTTCCATAGCTATGAAGAGGGTAGCTCTACAAAGGAAAAGAGCCAGCTACTTATAGTCGACCGCTACTCACGCTATACCTGGGATTTTTACTTCAAGGACAATCGACCGGCGCGTTCGATCATTCGACTACTCGATATTTTCTTCAAGTTCCTTAGCAAACAATTCAACATCGCAGTCAAAGTCATCGAATTAGACAACGAGATCACTACTCGAAAGTCCGAGGTGAGCATGTGGTGCAAATCCCTAGGCATAAAACTCGAGCCTTCCGCTCCAGACACGCAAGCTCAAAACGGAGGAGCCGAACGCTCAGGGGGTGTGATAAAAGAGAAGGCACGCGCAATGAGATTAGACGCAAACTTACCGTGGGAATTATGGCCAGAGATCACGCGAGCTGCGGTATATCTGCACAATCGAACGCCTAACTACTCAAATTGCTGGACCACTCCATACGAAAGATTCTTTACGCGCGTAGCAGCACTAAACGGGATTGTGACCGAACCTCGAAAACCAAATCAAACACACCTCAAGGCATACGGATGTAAGGCATTCGCAATGACCAACGACACACATCGTGGAAAGTCAAGACTTCAGAGACTCGACCCAAAAGCATGGATCGGATACTTGGTAGGCTACCAGTCAACCAACATCTATCGAGTCTGGATCCCATCAATGGGAAAGGTCATAAGTACACGAGATGTGGTGTTTAATGAAGAGGTAGTGTTTAATGACAAGACTGAAGACCTAATGGACAATCTAATGCACAGCACCCTCGAAGAAATCGCCACATGGGTAAGGACTGTCGAGCTCCCAGCAGCCCAAACAGACCAACCCGAGACCGAGACGTTCTTCGAAGATGACACAATAGAAGATACACCAGCACCACGCCAATCAAAGCGAAGCTATAAAGGAAAAGAAACACAGGGAGCGTACCCAACTCCTCCGGACACTCCTCCTCCAGTAGCTTTCCTTACTCAAATTATGCAAGAACACGAGCCAAGGGACCGGGGCACGTCAATGACCATCCCATGGGCAGCGGCGTTCATGGCGGGCACTCAAGCTGGCATAATCGGACGCTATGAAGGAAAAGGGATCGACAAAGCCCAATTGACGAGAATGCTATCAAAGGGGGTGCGGCCATATCAAAGCCAATTGCCGCCCCCACCAACGGCGTATTCAGATCTAGAAGCCCACCCTCTCCACGAAATGTTCAAGCAAGCAGAGCGGGACCACCTCGAGAGTCACAAGCGAATGCAGTCATGGTCAGAAGGTCCCTCTTCACCAGTCAAACGAGCAGGACATCAGATCCTGGACTGTATGTGGGTGTACACCTACAAACTAGATCAAAATCACCGATTGCTTAAATGCAAAGCCCGCTTGGTAGTTCGAGGCGACCAACAGAAAAACATTACTTCACAAGACACCTATGCAGCAACATTGGCAAGTCGCTCATTTCGGACTCTAGCGGCAATCGCAGCTAAGAACGATCTGGAGCTAAAACAGTACGACGTTACAAACGCGTTCGTACATGCCACTATAGACCGGGAAATCTATATGAGAATGCCAAAAGGCTACCAAAAGCCAGGTACTATACTCAAGGTCAAGAAGGCTCTCTACGGATTGCGGATCTCTCCATTACTGTGGCAGAAAGAGTTCACGACAACGCTCACACACCTCGGCTTTAGCCCAGTCCCGCATGAGCCATGTTGCATGATCAAAGACGGTGTTATTATCTTCTTTTACGTTGACGACATCATACTTGCATACCCGAGGGACAAAACCCCAACTGCATCTACAATCGTGGGGTCACTGAGAGGGAAATACACCCTAACGGGCGGCGACGACCTACAATGGTTCCTGGGGGTTGAGATCGTGCGAGATCGAAGACAAAGAGTCATTCAGCTTTCCCAGACGGCGTATATCGAAAAAGTCAGCCATCTAGCCGAACAATCCAACGTTCGACATGACACTCCAATGGCCAACCTAGAGCTACTACCAAGCCCTAACCTAGCGACCCCTGCAGAGATTAACCGATACCAACGAAAGATTGGATCGCTACTTTTCGCAGCCGTAACAACAAGACCAGACGTGGCATTTGCAACATCACGATTGGCCCGATTTCTGGTCAACCCTAGTACCGAGCATCAAAAGGCGGCAGACCGAGTAATCCTCTACCTGAACGGCACTAAGACAAGAGCACTTCAATTAGGACACGGCGAGGGACTAGAGGTTGCTAGCGACGCGTCCTTCGCGGACAACACCGCAGATCGAAAAAGCTCACAAGGGTACGTGATCAAGCTCTTCGGAGGACTGGTCGCGTGGCGAGCAAGCAAGCAGGATACAGTCACTACATCAACAACGGAAGCTGAACTGCTGTCTCTGTCGCAAACAGCCAAGGAGGCCGTGTTTCTCACCCGATTACTGAAGGAGCTACATGTTTCCTTACCAGAATCGACCATAATAATCAACTGCGACAATAAACAGACAATACGACTCGTTACAGAGGATATCGCCAAACTACATACCAAACTCCGGCATGTAGACATTCACAACCACTGGCTCCGACAAGAAGTCTCCCGCGGCAAGATTATGGTGAAGCATGTTCCAACAGACTATATGCTCGCCGATGGACTAACAAAGGCCCTGCCAGCGAATAAATGGGAGAACTTTCTTAACCAATTAGGACTTGTTGAGAGATGCCAGGTATCACCTAGGACACTTCAGGTGAATGAAATGGAAAACTGTATTGAAGAAACTATTAAAGGGGATGAAGACAATACGCCAGCTCCGAAGGGGTTCAAAGCTGAGGGGGTGTGTCAGAAGTAAGGCTTTAGTTGAGGCCCATGCATAAGGCCAAGGAAACAAAAGAAAAGAATAAAGCCACAAAAAGGCGACACCTCAGGAGATAGCAAGAATGAACACCTTTTCATGACCCCATGATTGAAGACCCATCAAATCTGACAACTAGACGCCTGTTGCTAACGAGGAGTTTGGTGACAGAAAAAGATGTTAGATAGCTAGGTAATCTTCCAGTGGAAGCTTTTAGGGGAAGAGAAAAAGGTTGACTATCTAGTTTGAAGAGTAACTGTTGCACGCGTAAGTGCGGTAAATTGATGTGTGTATTGTGTGTCTCGTTTTTGTGTAATGCTCTCTACAACTGTCTTTTGTACACGACCATTGTAGGGGCTTGTTACATGTAGAATATCGACATACATCGGCTGTAATCCATGCCGATATAATAGTAATAAATCAATTTAAAGTGCTACCTGGTTTCCTTTCGGATCTATGAACACTATCTTTCTATTTCTAGGCGCGTAGAGCAAACATAGCAGATTATCCTGCTTAAAAACCTCTACCACTTCTCATTACTTATCCCGGTCCTTTCTCCTCCCCGTGCCGCCTTTGACTGTGTTGCCCCTCTTTGGGGTAGCAGAGTATGTGTAGCTAGCTCCTTGTCAAGAGCTGAGTATGTGGAATGGTTTCCACTCCGTCGTGTCTGTTGCCTCAATCTTGATCGCGACTTTTAGGTGCTCGAGTAGGCATGTGTCTAGGAGCCACTGTCCAGCTATGGCCGCCTTGTTCTTGTCCCTGAGGAGTTCGTGGATCTGGGTTGTGCCCGCTCTGGTAAGAAGTTTAGCCCTAGCTTCCTTCGTGTCCGGACAGTATGCAAGGACGTGGATGAGCGTCTGTCTGTTGTGGCCACATGTACAGTGAGGTTCCGCTCCAGGTACGCCAATTTTCGCCAGCCATGCCCGGAGTCCGAGGACTTCGGTCCTTAGTAGCATGATGGCTGTTGCGAGATGTTTGGGTTTGTCGTCGTACAGGTGCAGTGGTTGGAAGCTCCAGTGATCTTTCCAGGTAGGTGCTGTCCGATGTGGTTTGATCTTTTCCGCCTTCCACCTCCGTTCCCATTCCTCGGTGTACAGCTGGCCCAGTTCCTTTGAGCCGCTTCGGGCCTGCACTTGGCGGCCCCGGGCTGACGTCTGGGTATTGCTCCGTTGTCTCTCCTCGACCATTTTCAGGCAAGATGTGCGGTATGTAGTCATGGGTAATTCTGGCTTCACCAGGGGGCGGGGAGGGCGTCCCCTCCGCTTCTTTTCTTGTCTAGACGTGATTGATGTCCATATCTCGTCCATCTTCCTGTTGATCTCCTGGGTGACTGGGTGCTTCGCGGTCTTGATTGCTCTCTGCCGTGCCAGGATGTCGACGTAAATGTCCACCGGTGGGGTACCGCTTTCTTTCTCGATGGCTGCAGTCGGTGTTCGTTTGTACGCGCCCGTAGCCTTTAGCAGGCACTTGTTTTGTACCCTCCCCAGACTAGTTGTCATTTCCTTTGTTTGTCCCTGTCCCGTATTCCCGATGGCCCAAATCTGGCAGCCATAGGTCATTGCTGATCTAACTACCGCTGTGTAGATTATCACGCCAGGACAAAGCATATCGACATCCAATACTACTTCATTCGCGAGAAGGTAGAGACAAAACAGATCCAGCTAGTATACCAAAACACCAGCTTCCTACTAGCAGACTGTCTCACTAAAGCAACAAGCACTGATAAGACTCGAGACTTTATAATCGGATCAAATCTAGTAGATATATCTCATATTACAGCTTCCTAGCTTAAGGGGGCGTGTTGTAGATAAGCTACTCAGCTATTCTACGACAGAACCCGGATGCGCAGTCCACACTCGGACTCTGCGATCAATCAAGTCTATAGTCGATCTATCAAGACTATAATCGATCAATAGACATCTATCTATGACGCTATAGATTACGCAAGCTACTACTAGATAGACTCTTCTAGAATCTATTCTAGCTAATATATATAGTAGTAGGATAGCAAGTAGATAGAAGACAGAGCACTTCACACAAGATCAATTCACACTACCAACGATCAATCAATTAGTGTTTCTTTCCTAGCACATATCTTCTCTCTCTAGAATCTCTCGATCAAGCTGCCTCTGAGTCTACTACGGACAAGTAGAAGGCAGAGACCTCTACCTCTGAGTCGATAGTAGAACAAGCAGCACCCTACACTTTGACATAGATCAGTCGCGATTTCCTCACTGATGGTCCCCAAGTGGATGCAGTGACCCGTGCAAGCGATTGGAACGCTGCTATTCCCTTGTTCGTCGCCCTGGTGATGTGTTCATGCCATTTCAGGTTTGGGTCGAGCCGCACTCCTAGGACTCTCATTGAAGGAACTAGTTCGGCATTCTTTCCCTGGACTGTGATTATTATTATTCCATTATAGTCCTGTATCAGCCGTTGGCTATGTAGGACTTTGGCCAAAGGCCGTTCTATCTACCTAGTTACAATTTGGTACGTTGTGCTGTATTGCGTGACTATGGTGCTTCGGCCTGTATCTAGCTAAGCTATTACTAGCTCTCTAGATGCCTAGTGCTAAAGAGCAGTTTGGTAACAGGGAGAGATGTAGGGCAGCTAGGCTGCCTTCCAGCGAGCTCTCTTAGGGGAAAGGAAATATTACTAAAAGATCAAAATTCGTTCTTCTTTGTTTTTCTTCTTTTATTGTTCTTTTCTCTTGTTTTTCTTTCTAGCCTTCTTGGCCAAGATGCCACTTTCTTGTTCCTATCCTTGTGCTAGTAATAAAAGCCAAGGTGGCTTCTATACCGCTCGTGGTATGGAGTAATAGTGGGAGTTTGAGTACTTTTTGGTTGAGAGTCTNATTTTGATCTTTTAGTAATATTTCCTTTCCCCTAAGAGAGCTCGCTGGAAGGCAGCCTAGCTGCCCTACATCTCTCCCTGTTACCAAACTGCTCTTTAGCACTAGGCATCTAGAGAGCTAGTAATAGCTTAGCTAGATACAGGCCGAAGCACCATAGTCACGCAATACAGCACAACGTACCAAATTGTAACTAGGTAGATAGAACGGCCTTTGGCCAAAGTCCTACATAGCCAACGGCTGATACAGGACTATAATGGAATAATAATAATCACAGTCCAGGGAAAGAATGCCGAACTAGTTCCTTCAATGAGAGTCCTAGGAGTGCGGCTCGACCCAAACCTGAAATGGCATGAACACATCACCAGGGCGACGAACAAGGGAATAGCAGCGTTCCAATCGCTTGCACGGGTCACTGCATCCACTTGGGGACCATCAGTGAGGAAATCGCGACTGATCTATGTCAAAGTGTAGGGTGCTGCTTGTTCTACTATCGACTCAGAGGTAGAGGTCTCTGCCTTCTACTTGTCCGTAGTAGACTCAGAGGCAGCTTGATCGAGAGATTCTAGAGAGAGAAGATATGTGCTAGGAAAGAAACACTAATTGATTGATCGTTGGTAGTGTGAATTGATCTTGTGTGAAGTGCTCTGTCTTCTATCTACTTGCTATCCTACTACTATATATATTAGCTAGAATAGATTCTAGAAGAGTCTATCTAGTAGTAGCTTGCGTAATCTATAGCGTCATAGATAGATGTCTATTGATCGATTATAGTCTTGATAGATCGACTATAGACTTGATTGATCGCAGAGTCCGAGTGTGGACTGCGCATCCGGGTTCTGTCGTAGAATAGCTGAGTAGCTTATCTACAACACGCCCCCTTAAGCTAGGAAGCTGTAATATGAGATATATCTACTAGATTTGATCCGATTATAAAGTCTCGAGTCTTATCAGTGCTTGTTGCTTTAGTGAGACAGTCTGCTAGTAGGAAGCTGGTGTTTTGGTATACTAGCTGGATCTGTTTTGTCTCTACCTTCTCGCGAATGAAGTAGTATTGGATGTCGATATGCTTTGTCCTGGCGTGATAATCTACACAGCGGTAGTTAGATCAGCAATGACCTATGGCTGCCAGATTTGGGCCATCGGGAATACGGGACAGGGACAAACAAAGGAAATGACAACTAGTCTGGGGAGGGTACAAAACAAGTGCCTGCTAAAGGCTACGGGCGCGTACAAACGAACACCGACTGCAGCCATCGAGAAAGAAAGCGGTACCCCACCGGTGGACATTTACGTCGACATCCTGGCACGGCAGAGAGCAATCAAGACCGCGAAGCACCCAGTCAACCAGGAGATCAACAGGAAGATGGACGAGATATGGACATCAATCACGTCTAGACAAGAAAAGAAGCGGAGGGGACGCCCTCCCCGCCCCCTGGTGAAGCCAGAATTACCCATGACTACATACCGCACATCTTGCCTGAAAATGGTCGAGGAGAGACAACGGAGCAATACCCAGACGTCAGCCCGGGGCCGCCAAGTGCAGGCCCGAAGCGGCTCAAAGGAACTGGGCCAGCTGTACACCGAGGAATGGGAACGGAGGTGGAAGGCGGAAAAGATCAAACCACATCGACAGCACCTACCTGGAAAGATCACTGGAGCTTCCAACCACTGCACTGTACGACGACAAACCCAAACATCTCGCAACAGCCATCATGCTACTAAGGACCGAAGTCCTCGGACTCCGGGCATGGCTGGCGAAGATTGGCGTACCTGGAGCGGAACCTCACTGTACATGTGGCCACAACAGACAGACACTCATCCACATCCTTGCATACTGTCCGGACATGAAGGAAGCTAGGGCTAAACTTCTTACCAGAGCGGGCATAACCCAGATCCACAAACTCCTCAGGGCCTACTCGAGCACCTAAAAGTCGCGATCAAGATTGAGGCAACAGACACGACGGAGTGGAAACCATTCCACATACTCAGCTCTTGACAAGGAGCTAGCTACACATACTCTGCTACCCCAAAGAGGGGCAACACAGTCAAAGGCGGCACGGGGAGGAGAAAGGACCGGGATAAGTAATGAGAAGTGGTAGAGGTTTTTAAGCAGGATAATCTGCTATGTTTGCTCTACGCGCCTAGAAGTAGAAAGATAGTGTTCATAGATCCGAAAGGAAACCAGGTAGCACTTTAAATTGATTTATTATTATTATTATATTTCAGAGCGATATCGCCACCAATCTAAACCTCCTTCTGTACCACGAGTAAACTTGCCTGTATCTGCAGTAAATCTCCAAGTTGGCTTCTTGCCAGGCTTCATACGCAGACATAGCCTTCTAACTCCTGAATAAGAGCCTCAATAGCCTTGCTCAGTGCTGTATTCGGTATTCAATACTCAATATAAGCTCATATTGAAAAGCTTCACTATTGAAGAAAACTGTGTTGAACATTGAGTATTGAGTGTTGAGTGTTGAGTATATTGAGAAACCTAGCTAAGAACGATAACGCTTTGTAAGTGAAACCCGTCAGCCTTTTGCAAACGGCTGCATTCAGCCCCTAATTCGTCCTCTACCTCTACCTCGCCTTCTTCAGGAGGTAGATCGGTGTTAAGTTCGTCGAGCCAGCCTCTCCTTAGCCAGTGTTCTAGACACTCCATCTGTTCAATTGTATTCGTTCCCAAGCTGGCCCTACTCCATCGTATTTGACGTTGCGCGCCCGAGAAGACTCGTTCTGCTTCTGCTGACATTGCTAGCACTAAGAGAATATAAATTATTATTATTGTTTTTAGAATTAGGTTCCTCTAGTACAGAGTTGGGAACAATCAAAATGTGCCGAATCATCAAAACTTCTCTATCGTCTCAATTCCGTAACAATACAACACAATGGGCTTAGAAGAGGCGCTTCAAGATTGTAATACTTTCGAATCCGAATATCAAATCCCTTAGTCTGAAATAGCTGAAAAACATGACCTTGTGCGCTCAACGTTGACGCGAACGTACCGATGCGAAACGCGTTCGCGGGAAGAGCAGGCAATTGCACAACAAAAGCTCACTCCACAACAAGAAGCAGGGTTTGTAAGGTTTATAGAATAGTTTACTGGCCGTCAAATTACACCCACAAGAGAGATGATTTGAAATTTCGCGTCAGCAGCAGCCCAAGAGGCAGTGAGCGAGAGCTGGGTTACCCGCTTCATCAACAGGCACTCTATCCATCTAATCTCTCAATACTCAATGGGTATGGATGCTGAACGTCACAACGCCGATTCGTTTAGCAAGTATAAGCTCTACTTTGACTTGCTACAGGCTAAGATTGCTGAGTATAGCGTTGAGGCAGAGCACACGTACAATATGGACGAGAAGGGCTTCATGATTGGCGTCACTGCTAGGACCAAGCACGTGTTTAGCAGACGTATGTGGGAAAAGAGGGAGGTTAGAGCGACGCTTCGAGATGGCAATCATGCTTGGATGACTCTTATAGCTTGCGTGTGCGGCGATGGATCAGCCCTGCCTCCTAGCCTTCTATACGAGTCTGCCAACAGTACTATTCAGTCAAGCTGGGTAGAGGAAATTGAGCCAGGAGCACACTCTGTATTTGTTTCCTCAACGTCTTCAGGCTGGACAAACAACGAGGTCGGCGTCGCTTGGCTTGAGCAGGTCTTTAATCGCTTCACTAAGACTAAGGCTCGAAGAAAATACCGCCTTCTAATTCTTGACGGCCACGGCAGCCATGTAACAATGGATTTCATCAACTACTGCGACAAGAACAAGATTCTGCTAGCTATCCTGTTAAGAGTAGGATCTTGAGTGGAAGTAATATAAGACTTCTGGTGTCAAGACTCTTGGGTTGGTTTTCGCGGATGAAGTGACAGGGTGGTATGAACAGTTTTTCTGCAAGTAACTCGTATATTGTACTTGTACTCGTAACTTAAGTTGAACACATCGAGCCCTAGGGGTTCGATGCCTATTACTATATACTTTTGATGCTCGTAACCCTCGGTCAGAGGAGCCCGAGTATCCCTCGGTGGCTTATGTACGAGGGGTCTGCCAAGACCTTTCCTCGGGCATGCGCCACCGAGGAGGTCACGTGATACGTGCCCCCGCGTTACATATGGCTGGGTCGACTGGTCGTCGATGCTTCTTAACTTAACCGCCGTGCCTCCTCCCTTCAGGTTCGTAACATATCCTTCCTCCCCACTCAACACACACGCTGCAGCCACTTGATGTGGTGATGTTTAAGCCACTATCGTCTGCGTACTCAAAAGAGCTCACAAAGTACCTTCATAATAGCCAAGGGCTGGCTATTATCAAGAAAGGAGACTTTTTCCACTTATTCTGGAAGGCCTGGACAAGCACGTTTACTCAGAGATTAGTACTCAGGTCCTTTGAGGCAACGGGTATCGCACCTCTCCAACCTAACGTTATCCTTCAACGATTCAATAGGTCTTCGCCTGAAGGCTCTGACAGTAACTCAAGCTCTTCTTCAGCCTACTCAGGCAAGGATTGGCTTAAAATTGAGACTCTGCTGCGAAAGGTTGTGAAGGAAGAGTTTAGAAAAGAGGGACATAAGCTTAGCCGCTCAATCCATCATATCTCGATTCAAAACTTGCTTCTCCACCATAAAGTTGATAGCCTAGAGCAGGTAATACCAACTCAGAAGAAGCACGAGAATAAGAGTAAGACTCTCGACCTGCAGCAGAACAAGGAGGCACAAGGTGGGGCAGTGTTTTATTCTCCTCGCAAGGTGGAGGAGGCTCACGCACGTGAAAAGACTAAGCAGCAAGAGCAGAAGGCAGAGGAGCTAAAAAAAAGCTGAGATGGCAGAGCTGAGGCATGCAAACAAGCTATACAAGGAGAAGATAGCTCAGGAGAAGCGTGAACAACGAGCGAGAGAGAAGGAAGAGTGGGAGAAGGAGAAGCCTGCGAAGCCTGCGGCGATCGCCGAACGCAAGGCAGAGAGAGAGCGTCAAAAACAAGCCAATAACGCTAAGAAAAGTGAACAGTTATCTACTCAAGGCAAGCGCAAGGCTTCACGTCAATTACAGCCTAAGACAACGAAGAAGCGTGGTAGTAGGGATGCGCGTAGTCGTGTGGCTGCATATGAGCGTTCTCCAACACCTCCACCTGTATACAACTCCCGTGGCCGCAAAATCGCTCCTCGCAGAAAATTTGAGGCAGAAATATAATACTAAGACCTAATAGAGTATTTCTGTGTTTTCTTACATGATAATTACTACTGTACGTGGTGCGGCAGCCTCAATTTTGGTGGAGATGTTTTTGGTGGTTCGGCGCATTGCGCGAATCCGCGCATTCCGCGCACGGACACAATACCGTGTCCGTGCGCGTGATGCGCCGAACCACCCTAACAAGCACCTGCAAAAACGAGGCTCTACAGCTACATACAATGGCTATTATCACGGGAAATTTTGGTGGACTGTTCTGTAGGCCTATACGATAATACTCTTCTATATAAGTTAATTATATGTAGTTGCTATTCGGCCGCTGCGCGTGGTGTGGGTGCGAGGTGCGGCAGGAGGCTCTGCAGCAACAACACCACACCGCGCAGCCATTGCACCACCATTCTGCTTCTTCCTTGGTGCTGCAGACTGTGATGCCTTGCGCTTGTCTCTTTGGGGCAATTGTACAGCTTTTGCAGCGTCGCGAGCTTGCTTATCGCGCTCTCTTTGAGCCTTGCGTTCGGCTGCTTCCTCAGCCTTCTTAGCTCTGACTTGGTCACGCTCCTCCTTCTCTCTCGCCCGCTGCTCACGCGTCTCCTGAGCAATCTTCTTATTGTATAGCTTATTAGTATGCCTAAGCTTCACCGTCTCTGCTTTTTTGAGTTATTCTGCCTTCTGGTTCTGTCGCTTAGTCCTCTCATCAGTGCGTGCTTTCTCTACTCTGCTAGGAGAGTAGAACTCAGCCCTACCGTGATAGTCCTTACGAGGCTGGAACTGAAGAGCTTTGCTCTTGTTCTTGTGTTTCTTCTGAGTATTAAGAACCTCTTTAAGGCCTGCTATCTCATGGCGGAGGAGCTGATTCTGAACTGAGATGTGGTGAAGCGAGCGGCTGATCTTCCTCAGCTTCCTACTGCTCTCATCCCTGGCAACCTTCCGCAGCAGAGTCTCAATTTTGAGCCAATCCTTGTCAGAATAGACTGGAGAAGAGCTCGTGTTGCCGTCGGAAGCCTCAGGGGTATCCTTAGCAAAGCGTTGGAGGATGACGTTGGGCTGAAGGGGTGATATACCCGTTGCCTCAAAAGAGCTGAGTATCAACCCCTGAGTAAACGTGCTCGTTCAAGCCTTCCAGAACAGGGGGAAGAAGTCGCTCTTTTTGATTACCGATAGTCCCTGGCCGCTGTGAAGGTGTGTTGTGAGCTCCTTTGAGTACGCAGTTGAGAGAGGCTTAAACATCACCTTGTCAAGCGGCTGCAGCGTGTGGGTCGAATGAGGAGGGAGGATAGCCAGGAGTGTCTTGTTCTGATCGCAGTAGTTGATAAAGTTCATTGTCACATGAGAGCCGTGACCGTCAACGATCAGGAGGCGGTACTTTCTTCATGCTTTGGCCTTAGAGAAGCGATCAAAGACCTGTTTGAGCCAAGCAAGGCCTAGCTCATTGTTATTCCAGCCTGTAGACGATGAGGAAACAAGCACAGAGTGTACTCCTGGCTTGATCTCCTCCACCCAACGTGATTGGATGGTGTTGTTGGCGGACTCGTAGAGGAGGCCAGGGGGCAGAGCTGATCCATCACCGCACACACACGCTATGAGCGTCACCCAGGCACGATTGCCATCATGAAGTGATGCTTTGACCTCCTTCTTCACCCACGTACGCCTGCTGAACACGTGTTTTGTTCTTGAGGTGACTCCTATCATAAAGCCCTTCTCATCCATATTGTATGTGTGCTCAGCGTCAACCTTATACTCAGCAACCTTACACTGCAGTAAGTTGAAGTACAGCTCTTACTTGGTGTAGGAATCGACGTTGTGGCGATCGGCGTCCATACCCGTTGAGTATTGAGAGATGAGATGGATAGAGTACTTGTTGATGAAGCGCGTAACCTAGCTTTTGCTCACTGGTTTCTGGGCGACTGCTGACGTAAAATTCGCGACCATCTCTCTTGTAAAAAGCAAATGACGAGCATTAAGCTCCTCTATATACTTCACAAACTCCTTCTCTTGTTGCTGGGTGAGTTTCTGTTGTGCAAGAACCTTCTCTTGATGCGGGCGCGTCTCACCCCTCCACGTGCGAGTCAACGTTGACCGCACAACACCATACTTCTCTGCTATTTTAGACCACGGAATCTCATCTTCAGATGCAAAAGTATCACACTCCGCAAGCGCTTCTTTTAATCCCATTGCGTTGTCTTGTTGTGTGGCTGTAATGAGTATAGTGTTTTGGTGGTTCGGCGCATCACGCGCACGGACACGGTATTGTAGGTGGTCAGTGCTGCAACACCATCTCGGAACGCAACACCGACTGTATATATGGGCACCCACACAAATGAAGCTGTACAGCCCCATACAAAAGCTGATATCACCAGATTTTTTGTTGGAGTAGTCTGCCAGTAATACGGTATATTTATATTTACTCATATTTCTTCGGCAACTTAATATTCCGGCCGCGCGTGGTGGTTTTGGGCGGAGGCTTAGGGATTGGCTCCGCAACACTACTACTACTTTGAGCAGCCGCAACACCACCACGCTTAGTAACTTTTGACTTTTGAGATGATGAGGCTTTTCGGATAGCTTTGTTTTGCGTATCTCGAAGTTTTTTTGCAGTTGCAGCAACGCGTTCTTCAGCTTTGCGTGCCCTCGCGGCAGCTAGCTGCGCGGCACGTGCCTCACGCTCCTTTGCCCTTGCTATCTTGGCCACCTCACGCTCTGCCTTTGCCTCTGCTTGAAGCTGCTTTCGGCATGCGGCAGCAGCAGCACGTGCCTCTCTATCCTGCTCTTTTTGGAGTTTTGCTGCCGCCTCTTCTTGTTGTTGTATGGCGTCACGCTCTCTAGCCTCTCTGACTGCCCGAGGGCTCCATACAACTGCCAGACTCTGGTACTCTTGGTGTTGTTGCAAATCCAAAACCTTGTTATGCTTTTTCTTGCGTTTTTTAGTGGTGATTGCATGGCGTAATTGCTCGTTTTCAAGGTGTAGGAGCTCGTTGTTGACTTGGAGTGAATGGAAAGCCTCTTTCACCCGTTTTGCCGCAATTGTAGACGTATCTGGTGCCACAGCTTCAACCAAGTTGACGAGGTGTCTGTATGTATCTCTATCACCATGGTCTCCAACTTCTATATCTGTATTGGGTGGCGGAGAGGAGCTAACGAGACGATTGAGGACGACTTCGGCGTTGCGCGGATGAACTCCTGTAGCTGCAAAACTGCTCAGTATATTATCAGATGTGAATGCAGATGTATACGCAGCCCAAAATAACTCTAGAAAGTCACTTTTCTGCATTTCTAGCAAAGCTTGACTGCGGTGGAGGAACTCATCCAGTTCTTTGCCGTACGCAGTAGTCAGAGGCCCAAACACCGCAATATCGAGTGGTTGAAGCCGGTGAGAGGAGTGAGGAGGCAGTACAGCGAGTAGAATCCGGTGGGCATCGCAGTAATCGATGAAGGAAGGTGTCACGTGGCTTCCGTGGCCGTCAAGTAGTAGAAGCCTCCAGTCCCGCTTTGCCTTCTCTTTTGTTTTGCGGTCAAAGACTTGTTCAAGCCAGGCCAGCCCAATATCATTATTACTCCACCCAGAGGGCGTTGAGCAGCAAAATAGCTGGTGTTTTCCTACTTCAAGGTCGCGTAACCAACTATCTCGAAGCCCACTCTTGCCTTGATAGACGATGACGGGATCTACCCAGCTTCCATCAGCGCAGACGCAACCCATAACTGTAATCCAGTTTCTATTACCATCTTGGATAGATGCTGACACCTTCTTCTTATCCCAAAGAGGCCTTGAAAAGACTCTCTTAGACCGTGAACATATACCAAGGAGAAAGCCCTTTTCATCCATATTGTAGATATTATATGGCTTAATATCGTATTTATCGAGTTTTTCGTGAAGGAGACAGAAGTAGTTACGGTAATCTTCTCTATTATCAGCTATACAGCGATCCCGATCAATACCCGTGGAGGTTTTGTTGGTAATAGCATCGCGGTGCCTTCGCAAGAAACGCGTAACCCAGCTATCTGATGGCTCCCATGGCGCAAGTGCCGCGACATATTTTTTGATCATAGCTCTTGAAGGTGGTAGTGCGTGGGCAGATAGTCTCTGTATATGCTTTACAAGGTGTTCCTCCTGTGGGGGAGTGAGCAATGAATGGTTTTTGGCGGCGGCTTCACGGGACTGGCGTTGGCGGTGGTGTCGGCGCGTCAAAGTTGACACTGGAACTCCATACTTTTTTGCGACTTGGCGGTATGAAAGTTGACCTTCTGCATCTTGCGAATCGATATCTGCAATGGCTTTTGCAATAGCTGTCATGGTTGTGGAGATATTACGCGTTGAAACTGGTGGGTTCCTGTTTTGGTGATGCAGTCGGGTGTTGCGTTCCGAGATGGTGTTGCAGCATTGACCACCTACACTACGTAACATGCGCCACCAGTAAGCTGCGCACCCCACCCAAACTGACGCGACTCTCTTCACAACCACCACAATGCCGCGACAACAACGCTCTATAGAGACTTCGCGCTCTTGCAGCGGCCTAAGATGTGCCAGAATTAACGCTACGAGCGCGCGTCCGCGGTACCCAACCACGATCAGAGATAGTCTCTATCAACCGAAGGCTATCACCTATTGAAGAGCAGTCTCTCGTACAATAGATTCTAGCTCTTAACAAGCGTGGTTTTCCGCCACATATCATTTACACATGACGAATGGCAGATGCTCTACTTGTCGCGCGTGGCCAAGATCCACCTCCACCACCTGTTGGCAAGAACTGGGTATCGCGCTTTATCCAGAACCAACCTAAGCTTCAAAAAAAAGTGGACTAGAAGACTTCATAGTCAGTGCGCCGTCTGCGAGGATCCAATCGCAATTACAGCCTGGTTTAAGCTAGTAGAAGAGACGCGCCAGACGTATGGCGTTCTAGATCAAGACGTCTATAACTTTGACGAGACTGGATTCGCGATGGGCGTTGCTGGGACGTCAAAAGTAGTCACTAGCGCTGATAGAGTCGGCAGAGCAGTCGTCGTACAGCCAGGCAATCGCGAGTGGGTTACAGCGATCGAGTGCGTTAATGCGTCTGGCTGGTCTCTCCCACCGTTCATGATTCTATCTGGCAAAGTCCACCAGGCTAGCTGGTACGACGGGCTCCCACTTGACTGGATTGTTGGCGTATCAGACAATGGCTGGACGACAGACGAGCTTAATGTAGAGTGGGTGAAGCGCTTCAACCAGCATACAGCTGCTCGTGCAACTGGAGTCTATCGTCTTCTGATCTTAGATGGCCATAGTAGCCATGCTACACCAGAGTTTGACCAGTACTGCGCCGATAACAAGACCATCACTCTCTGCATACCACCCCATACCTCACATCTCCAGCTGCTTGATGTAAGCTGCTTCTCTCCACTTAAGCGCGCATATGGGCGTGAGATCGAAGAGCTAGCCCGCCAAGGCGTTCACCATATTGACAAGACAGACTTTCTTACAGTCTATACGCAGATTCGACAGACAGTTTTCACGCAGCAGAACATCCAAGCAGGCTTTCAAGCGACAGGCCTTGTCCCTTTCTATCCAGAGCGTGTTTTATCGTCGCTGACAGTCATCCGGACGCCGTCTCCACTACAGATAAATGTGGGCAGTAGTACTGTAACGCAGGCAGAAACGCCGCATACAGTAGAGCAGCTTCGGCAGTAGGTGCTCTATATCCAAGAGCGACTACGACGGCAGTCAGACAGCCCAACAAGCGTTGCTATACGCCAGCTTGCGAAGAGCGCGCAGCTTGCAATGCAATCAGCAACAATACTTGCAGAGGAAAACAAGAAGCTGCGTACAGCCCACCAGCGTCAATGCCAAAAACAAGACCAGCGACGTCAATATATTGCTTCTGATGGAGTGCTCCAGGTGCTCCAGGTGCTGCAGCTTACTACAGAGGCAGAAAGGGTAGTCGCGGAGGTTGGGCAGAGTGAGGGCAGTCAACGTTGTCAGCGCGCGCCGCCGGCGTGTACGAAGTACCATATTCAAGGACACACTCGCACTACGCGTAAGACTAGATGATTAATCATATTTCTTAATGTTATCTTATTTTATTGCGTGGTTGTGGAGCAATTGCGCAGACAGTCTCGACAGGTTGGGTGGGGTGCGCAGCTTACTGGTGGCGCACGTTAGTAAGAAAGTACAATTTGAGTTGACCACAACGAGGGTAATAATAAAATCCATCCATCCTTATATCCTCATTGCTTCCAGTCCTGATATCTCGAGATGCACTGGCATCTGCCCTCTTGGCGAGATGTCTCGTCTTGGCGGGATGTCGATCATGTGACCTAGCGCGCCCCGCGCTGATCATTACCTTTTGACGGGTACTTGATCGGCTCCCAATCTCGTCCTCTCGTCAAGGAGAGAATCCTTCCTGTTACTTGTAACAGCACATTGCGCTTGTCTATATACACACATGTTGCGGAGAGTCCGAGGGTCCGGAAAAGAAAGTGTCACGTTACACCGTGCGTCCCGGCACATAGGGATGGACGTTACTCGTGTGCCCAGAAGATACACCCGGACATGGATGTTTCTTTGAGGCGTTTCCCATATCGAGCATTTTCCATTGTTGTGAATTCTAACCTGAAACAACAGGGTTTGCGAAAAGCAATTGGTAGATGCGGGGCACCGAAAGTAGACTAGCTTGAGTGGTCGCAGCTCCACTCAATCGATCCACGGTCGCCTCGAGAACAATCATTATTTCAACCTCGACCAGCAATACCTTCATCAACCACCTTTCGCGCTTTCGCTTTTTCTTCTTCTCTCTTCATCAACGTGCCTACCGCCTTTTACTAATTTGCGCACACTTCCCCACGACTTTTGGGAAGCTTCGTCACCTCCCCTTTACGCGTCCCTATTCGCGTCGCGTCAAGCCTACTACGTTACCTACACAGCCCAGTCCTCGCACAATCATGACGGAATACGCGAAGATGAAGAATGACGAGCTGTCGGCGCTCCTCAAAGAGCGCAAGCTACCTCACACTGGAAAGAAGGCCGAGATGGTCGAACGCTTACAAAAAGACGATGAGAAGGCCAGCGCGAAGCATGTTGCAGGCGCAGAGGATGAGATTGATTGGGATGATGATGAAGCTGCTGCGGCACCCGCGCCTGCGACAGCAGCGCCTGCTGAGGCTGTCACTTCCAACAAAGAGACAGTCGAAAAGACCGGAGGTGAGGGCCAGCCGCCGAACCCGCAAGCAGTACCAAACCAAGTAGCTGATATCGATTCCGCCAAAACCGACGACCTGACTGCAGACGTCGCAGCTGAAGGTACTGTGGAGGGAGCCATAAAGACCGAGCCAGAGGAGAAGAAGGAAGAGCCCGTTTCTGATTACTCAAGAGGCCTTGCCGCAACGAACCTTGACGAAGAGATTGAGAAGCGCAAGAAGCGCGCCCTCAAGTTCGGCACAAAGTTCGAAGATGACGAAGGTCTTAAAAAGTTAGAAAGGGCCAAGAAGTTTGGAGAGGTTGGACCACCCAAGGGTCTTGACGAGGCTCTGCCAGAGCGCCGCCAGAAGCGTGGACGCGAAGGTGGTGATGATGCTGCTAGCAACAAGCGCCGCGAATCTGGACGTACTGGAGGCCGAGGAGGACGTCGGGATAACCGGAATAGGGATGGCCGGGATGATCGTCGTAGCGAGAATAAGAGTAGCGGTGGAGGAGGAAACAGCTGGATGAGCGAGAAGGACCGGGCTGCAGCAGAGGTCAGGAAAGCCAAGTTCGCAAAGCCAGCTGCTTGAGCTTCGAAACATAGTGGTGATGATTTTCTTGAGTTGGTGCAGGAGCGCCCAAGGAGCAACTTGGACAGAACTTCGATCCCGCGAACGGACCCAGCTAAGCAGCTTGGACAGCACCGGCGCGGTTGTGTAACATTTCTTGCGGGCTATACTTTCCAGACTGCCGGACGAACTGCGATTGTCGATTTCTCAAACACTTGACGGATATATCAATTGAAAGCTGATTTCTCTACTCGGACGTTTCATTTTCTCTTCGCGGCTTACTACTTGTATACCACCAAGCTCGGAGCTCCCCTCTTTAAATTATAGAGGTAGTAATCAGCATCCATAAGAAAACACTAGTACGCCATAAGATGTAAATGGGATTCCATCGACAGTATATGGCGTTTGAAACCTAAAGCCGGATGCTTTCCGCTATACCAATAATCAAAACTAGCTTAAAACGAGCGTATATTCACAAACATCCAATGATGAAGTACACCGTTCATTTGGGACATAGCGTCAACCCACATTGCCGGGTCGCGATGAGGAGTTATTGCTACATGCCGGTGCAGCGACGGAACGATCTGGACTTGTATGTAGCTCTCTTTCCCGTTCCAATCGGCACGCACTCTAGCTTGGATTGCTGATAATCGGCCCTTATAGTTTCGTATAGTAGTGCCGTAACACGCGATTGCTGCTGATGACACCAATGGACCAATGATAGATATTTGCTGCCCTCTGCAAGGAGCTTGTCAAATGCCTTTCATTACTCTGCTATAGGTCACGTGTAGGCGTTAGTCACTGCATTACTCCGACCTCGGCAGCTGCCGTTCGTCTCCGCACCCAGACGTGCCAACGCAGCCAAAGAGGAAGAGGCTTAGCTATTCCCAAGGATGATGAGCACATACGCATACGCTAGAAAATTTGTGGGGCACTTTATACAACGGATCCATTTCTGCGCATGATGTGTTTATTCCGCGTATGATGTTATTATTCCGCATGCCGGACTACTCTCTCTCTCTGTTCCGACTCCGATTTCTATTTCTGCACACTGACATCCTTCTCACAGACTCTGTTTTACCAAGAGAGAGTTTGTGCTTTAATGTTAGATCTAAACAAAGTCGTCTGTCATAACTTGGAATGCCTTGAGTCGGGATAATCTCTTGGGCAAACTCGAAACACACCCCCACTGTTGCTGAAAAAAAAACCCATTTCAAAAGCTTCATCAAAGTAGAAGGAAAAAGCAGAAAGAGAAAGAGAAAAGGTTGCGAAGACGTCCAGATGATGCCGCATTCGATAGTCGGGGACAAGGGGCCCATCGATGACAAAGCTGTCTCGCGGGACGAATACAGCTGTACTTCATCTGAACAGCACAGCGAAGAGCTAGCCAAGCAGCATAACGAAAAAGACGCGACAGGAAGCAACAGCATGACACCAGACAAAGAAGCGCAACTAGATGCACGTTCAACACTCACCACCGAATCCGGCCTGCCACCTGCTCCCGACGGTGGAATCCACGCTTGGCTCAAAGTCCTGGGCGGCTTCTTAATTTACATGAACATCTGGTGCGTCCTTCCCTATCCCCAGCATTATCACTGACTTCTCCCAAATTCGCCAAGCAACCTTGTTTAAAACATCATACACAAACACGAACTCGAATACTTATCATCATGATTTACTCACAGGGGTTTCACCTTAACCTACGGCGCATTCCAATCCTACTACCGCACCTCGCTCCTCTCCTCCTCATCAGCATCCGCTATATCCTGGATCGGCACAGTCCAAGCCTGGCTCCTAATCGTCGTCGGCGTTCTCTCTGGCCCACTCTTCGATCTCGGATACTTCCGCTCTATGCTCCTCGTCGGCAACCTTCTCGTTGTATTCGGTGTCATGATGTTGAGTCTGTCAACCAAGTACTGGCAAGTCTTCCTCAGCCAGGGTATATGCATGGGCTTGGGCTCTGGGCTACTTTATATCCCCAGTTTGGCCATGGTAAGCGTGTGGTTCGATAAGAGAAGGAATGTTGCGTTGGGAATGGTTATGAGTGGAATTGCTGTTGGTACGTCCCCGTCCCCCCCCCCTCCCTCTTCCTTTCAATCCCCCATACACATCTACAACCCCACACCCGATCCGAAATGAATGAAAAAGGCTAACAATAGATACCAGGAGCAATCATCTACATAACAATGTTTGACCGCCTCGTCCACCGCGTTTCCTTCCCCTGGGCCATCCGCTCCCTTAGCTTTGTCGCCCTCGTCACCGCCCTCCTCTCCATCCCCGCTCTCCTCTCCGGCTCAGCCTGGCTCAACAAACCGCGCAAACGCCGCGCCCTCTTCGATAAATCTGCCCTTCACGACCGTCTCTTTCTCATCTTCACTCTCTGCTCTTTCACCGCTTTTCTCGGTTACAATGTCCCGTATTTCTACATCCCGACATATGCGCGCGAGCGCCTGGGGAGCGACGAGAGTACCGCATTGTACACGCTTGTGATGGCTATTGCAGGGAGTTTTTTCGGGAGATTGGGAATGGGGTTTTTGGCGCATCGTGTGGGGCCGATCTTGACCTGGATGCTGTGTACGACGTGCAGTGGGATTTTGGCGCTCAGCTGGATGTCGATTGAAGATGAGAAGAGTTTTAGGGCTTTTAGTATTTTGTGGGGTAGGTTTCTCATTCCCTCTTCTTTTCCCTTTTCCTTTCTGGCACGTTTTTCAGGGAGAGAGACTAGTGCTGATTGTCCCTTAGGCTTCTTTTCAGCAGGTCTCGTCACCGTCCCCGCGGCGGCATTTGCAAGTATCACTACAGATATGTCGCGGCTCGGTACCCGACTCGGTATGTCGTGGAGTGTAAGCAGTGTGGCCACGCTTATTGGCGCGCCGATTGTGGGTGCGCTGCTCAAGAGTGATAATGGGCGGACAAACTTTATTAGTGTGCAGTTGTGGAGTGGTATTTTCCTTTTGCTGGGAACCGGGACTTTGGTCGTTTTGTGGGCTCTTGTAGTCAGAAAGCAGAAGAATGGGTGGAAAGTATAAGGGTTGGTATGGTGATGGATTACATATGGGTTTTGGGGTAAAAAAAATTCGTCGTTTCATTTACATATTTGCATATCTGCATATTCTGGGTTAAAATTACATGAGGATTCAAATATGACGGAACACATGGTAAGGCGTGCGACTAAGGAATCAAAAAAAAACTTGGATAATATATATTTTACAGGAGCCTCAAACAGCATATTTATAACCCTCACTCTGCTTATACCGCCACCAACCCTTCTCCCCTTCACATTCCTTTCCCTCAGTCTCAGACCCCTTATCCGTACTCCACATACTCCCACTCTCCCTCGCAATCACAACCGTCGAGTTCCCCAGTGTGTGGTCCGTATCGCCTCTATTGGCAACGCCCATAGCCCCAGCAGCACCCCCTCTCCGCCACAGACTCGCCTGCAACTCATACACATCATCCTTCTCGCCCGCCAGCTCCTCCAACCTCGCACGCTTGGGTTCTGGAACAAGAAAGCTCGTCAGCATACCAAGGAACATGAAGAGAGCGAAAATCTGCATGACGCCGTGGATCCAAGGTGTGGGGTTATCATGTGTTGCCCCCCTTTTAATCATGGGCGCAAAGAATATCTGCGCAAATACCGCTCCTAACTTTCCCATTCCGGCGCTGAATCCATGCGCGGTACTGCGTACTCTTGTCGGAAAGATTTCCGCGGGTGTGATAAACGTGGTAGCGTTTGGACCAAAGTTGAAAAAGAACTGGGCGAGCACGTAGAGAGCTAGCAAGTGTTTTTTCGTAAGGTGTTGCCATGCGAAGCCCAGGACGCAGAATATTACTGTTAGGATGGCGAAGCCAGCTATTTGGATGGGTTTGCGGCCTATTTTATCGACAGTGAAGACAGTGAGCCAATAACCTGGGAGCGCGCCGACGCAGATGAGCACGATTTGGCCGGTGGCGGTGTTGCGGAGGTACATGTAGAGATTTTCGCCTTGCTCGAAACCCATGATGGCCATTAGAGATGCGGAACTGAAGCCTAGGCCGTAAAATGCAAGGTCAAGGAAACTAGAGGGCGATTAGTTGGGATGGGGTGTTGGGATGGGGTGGGACTGAGGGAGTCGTACAACCAAGACATCGAGGTTCCAAAGAGCCGGATGGCTTGACACTTTTGCGAGAAAAATCGGAATAGTTCTACTAGCGAAGGTCGCGGTGTCTTGTACTTGGCCATTTCGCTGCGGGCTTGCGCCTGGGCGACGGGATCGATCTCATTTCCTTGCTTGCCGTAGCAGTACTTTCTCGCGTCGACAGAAGCCTTCTCAACATCGTACAGCACATCGAACGTGTATCTTGGTGTCTCGGGAACTGTCAGTCGGTAGTATAATGCGAACCAGCCGGGAATGCCGCCGAATGCAATGATGATGCGCCACATCTTGTCTACGTGTACTGCACATTGCCCTACGCATTCACCGACTCCTGTTGCTAAGACTAGATGATCTTTGTAAATGACAACCACTATGAGTGTTACCAATGCCGAAGCCAACTGCCCAAGGCCTTGCATTGCAAAGACGGCGGCTATAATGCCTCCTCGGTAGCGTGTACTGGCGAATTCAGCTGTGATGACAGCACTGAGTGGATCTAGAATGGTCGTTAGCGTTTCTGCGAACCTGCGTATCTGATGCCAACCCGAATTTCTAAAGTAGGAAAAAAGACTGGAAATCAAACTTACAGTCGCCACCCACACCAATTCCCATGATGACACGATAGAAGATAAGAACACCGACAATGGACAGGGTAGAAGATTCTCCGCAAAGTGATTGCGCGAGGGTCGTTGCGATGATGATCATGAGCTCAACACCGTACATTCTTTTTCGTCCAAGATAATCGCCCAAGTATCCAAAGACGCACTGTCCAAAGATTGCGCCGGCAGAAGTGGCGACTTTGATGGTTGTATCGGCATTATGAGGCATGATACCACGGTTGTCTGCATCTTGCCAATACACAATGCCCAGCAATATGACTGTGAGATTGATTGCAAACAGCTGAGTGTACTTGTTAGTTATGTCTCAGTATTGTCGGTTTCATTTTCAAACATACACTGTAAGCATCTGTAAAGAAACCTATGCCAGTGACCACAGCTAGGCGTACATGATACCATCCAAAGGGTGCTTTATCCACCTCAGCGAGGGCCATGCGCCGGCGCTCATTGGGGTCTGCAATATGAGTCTGGTAGCCCCCCATTAGTAGGGCCGTGGTATCAGGTTGTGTCGATCACTACTTACATAGACGCCAGGGACATCTCGGTACGCCGCATTTCCAGTACGTCCAAAAGATGGCATAACTAGCAGTCAAGGCGAGTGCTCTGGAAGAAAATTGACCTTCAAACTCAAAGATGACTGACAAGAGTAGACGCGACGACAACGAATAGATGAGGTTGGCCACGTCGGAGTATATGGACATAAGCCGGTGGTATTCGGCGATCAAACTGTGCCATGGAATCGCAAAGCGAGTCAATATAGCACCCTCCAGCATACCACTGCAGGGACGAGTTGGCATTACGAACGCGAGGTCCATGCCGAGGGGCCGAGGGGCCGAGACCAGGTTGGACCATACGTCCAAATGCCATCCCGCTGGACACCAATTGGTAGAGATCCCCAAAGGGCCTTAAAGGGCCCCAAAGGGCCTTAAAGGGCCCCAAAGGGGCCCAGCCAGAATGACAGTACAAGCATAGCGATAGGGCTTAGCTGTGAACGCTGTGCGGGAAGCCTTTCGGGGTTGCACCACAGGGACAAGCACGAGCTCACGTTCTCGCCCCTGATTGGCTGCACACCCAACACCTCAAAACGGCACCCATGCCAACCTCGACATCGACGGCACGCCTCGTGTCTCGTTCAGCCCGTATGTTGTTTGAGAGGCACAATTGAGCCATGTGCCGTAGGATGGCGTGACATGTCCGCGGTGCCATGAAGCATTGTATTGGGATGCTGCCGTGGTTTTAATACTGCGATGACGAGTGCTTCAGTCCTTGGAGCGGAATGGCTACCGAAATTCAGACCTTCCATGTGGGAGTAAGCAGCTTCCAGTGTGCCGAGTCACAATCTGCCATGCTCTCCAGCCGTCCTGGCTTGTGCTTGACTGCTTGGGTGAAGGAACGTATTGGTGGCGGCCTCAAGTCTGCGCGTCTCGCACACGTTCAGATATGGTTTTTGGACACAAATGTCAGATACCTACTGGGCCGCGTACACACAGCAATCTTGGTCAGATACAACCAGCCAGTGACACGGAGTTTTAGAGGGTCTTGTGAGCAAGCGCCATTCGTGCATCACCTTGCGGACAGGATACGTGCAAGGATTGTCGCGAGCGCTCCTGAAGTCGAAGCTGGATTGGCTATGTAGCCTAGAGTCCCGCGTGGGGGTCTTGAGGCGATTCCCATGACTTCCGTAGATAATACTCCACGCGTCCAAGGCGCAACACGAGTCTCTCTTCTTGCTATGCGTTTCATAGCTTCGTGTTCAGCTCTTCATTCTATGAATGAAGCTCTGATCCAATCAAGTCCAATCAAGTCCACTCAAGTGCATCTGTTGCTATGTCTTGCGGGTCAGTTCAAGAGTCTACAAATTCCTAGTACAAGCCAGACCATCTCTCCAGTACGCCAAATAGAAGTCAAAGATGACATGTTCGAAAAGCAGAGCTGAGACAGGGTCCTTGGTGCAGTACACCAAGTGTAGACTAATCGTCGTACATTAGTACCCTCCACAGCCTCAACCTTGCAAAGTAGGCTTGGTACTCTAGCATCAAGATTCAAGCCAACGCTTCTGTTATGCTCGATTAATCTATATGATTTGTGCCCATTTTGTGAAGATGTCATCAATATATAAGCTATCTATGCTATCCTTTCGTCTTCCCAAGGTAGCTGTGTGCGGTGCCGCCTTGACTGGGACAGAGTTCGATCGTACATAGACCCAATAGCTCTCGGTAACTGGCGCGTATCATAATGGACACTGTTCGTATTTTTATAGTTTTGATGGTCGTTGCGTGACGGTGTTGGGGTGAGTCCTTTGGCTGTTGGCTGGTTGCGCTTTGGTGTGAATTGCGCTAAGCCAAAATCGACTAGTCTCACACAATGTTCGAAATTCGCTACCCGAGACTTCTCCAAAGCGCACGACAATTCGCGACAACACCACCCTCCGATACTAACAACAGCGTCACAAGGTATGTTCCTCTGCCAATTTGCTGTTTCTGCCCAATCACTGACGAATATTTTGAATAGTCCCCAGCCAAAATGAGTACGCTGCGCTCCCACATGCCCGTTGGACCTCGAGCTTGGAGACTGACTATGATATAGCGAAGGGTACCTCCAGTTTCGGAAAGCGCCACAACAAGACGCACACGCTCTGCAGGCGTTGCGGTACGTAATTCCTCCCTGAGCGATGGCACTGGACATACAGTGGCTTGAATTGGAGCTGTTGAGAGAGGAACAACATCGGCAACAGGGACTGACGGGAAATCTACAGGTCGCCGATCCCTTCACATCCAGAAGCACACGTGCGCCTCATGCGGCTACCCTGCTGCTAAGACCCGCAAGTGTACGTTTACCTAGAGTGCAAACGCGCGCACACGGAAGCAGACAAGCAATTAACACAGGACAGTCAACTGGGGCGAGAAGGCCAAGCGAAGGAAGACCACCGGTACCGGCCGCATGCGATACCTCAAGACCGTCAACCGCAAGTTCAGCAACGGATTCCAAACCGGTACCCCCAAGGGTGCCAAGGGCCCCACCGTCAACTCCTCATAAACGAATCGACACTATGAGTGGGCGAAGTGCGGAGTAGAGGCGCGATGAAGGCCATTCGGAACGGGTGCATGATCGTAAAGCGGGGTTCTTCTACAAGCAAATGGTATTGCTCGGCATGGGGCGTTCTGTCATCCCTCTCCCGGTTGCTTGTCCATCCTACATGACGAATGAGGATGGCCATGACCGTTTGAGCGTATAGCTCTGGAGGCACAACTACGGAAAATTTTCATCATGTTCTCTCGGAATGAAGTCTTGAAATGAAAGCATGAATCAAGCCAACTGCTATGCCGAAACCCGTCGAAGCTATGTTGTTTGTTGAGTGATTGGGAATATACAGAAACGCCTTTTTGACAGCCAACACTGACCTATTTATGCATCTCGCAGGCTTATATCAGACTGTCTTGGGAAAAGCTGTATGATGCGCATAACATGTATTAACTAGAACATGCTACAACACCAACAACAACAACAACAAAAACAACAAAAACAGCCGGAAATTGAACATTGCACATGTACTCTCGTCCAGACACATCAAAACCACCGCCTTTCCTCGAGTTTCTTCCACCACCTCCCCGTCTCACCTTCCTCTCTCGGCCCCACAAACTCCAACACCTGATCACCTACGCCGACCCTAATATCTAGATCAAAAATATCACTTGCACTTCTTCTCTCCTCATGCGCCCCTAGACAGAAACTCGCTCTGACTCTTACACCGCCCTTCCTCTCTTTTGCCAACGGACTCAAATACGGTCCAATATCCCTCGCAACACGGTACGCCAACGCCGAAGGCGAGAACTTCGTCTTGAGCGCCACAGCCCAGCGATTAAACTCCTGGGGTCGTGGCGCAGCACGGTGATACCCGAAGTTTGGGAAGTGACCTGGGTCAACGGGCTGATCGGTTGTGGGTGAAGCAGGGGGCGTGACGACTGTGAGTGCGGTGGCAGACGGGGACCGGGTATCGAGCCACGACTGTATGATTTCTGCGTCGCGGTAGGAATCTTCGTGCCAGGTTAGGAGCCAGAATGACAGGACGAGTTGTTTGAGGTTGTCGAAAGAGCGGAGGCCGGTTAAGAGGGGGTTGGCAATGGGGGTTGGGTGGGAGAGGATAGGGCAGCCGTTGTAGCCACAGATTTTGAGTTCTTCGATGGTGGAGGCATGGTGTAGGGCTATGGTGTGGAGGAGAGGGGCTTGCGGTGGCCAGCCGTAGTTGGGTTCAAAGGTGAAGTCTAGGGGTCTGTGAAAGCCGCGGCGATAGGCGACCAGCATGCCGTCCAGATCTTCGTTTTCCAGAGCGTAAAAGACGTCAGAGCCGTCTTGGCCTGGGTCGAGGGCTTTTAGGGAATAGCCTCTTGCACCCCATGTGTTACCTGCGGGGAAGGATGCGCCTATCATGACGATCTTTTGGAGCGGACACCAGTGTAGGGCTCGAATCAACTCGCGCTTCTCGTCTCGTGGTATCCCACCTTCTATCTTGATCTGCTTTACTTTCCGCATGTGCGGAGCAAACTCTGCGATGAACCTTCTTCGACGCGTCCGCTCTTGGGACCCTTCAATTGTCCCAGAATCATCTGTGACTGGCTCTCCGTGTCCCACATGTTGTGCATCCATCCGGAGATCCGTCAGCATCGTAGCCATGTGTGCAACCAACCTCTGCGATCGAGCTTGGACATCAACGGATGGCTTGACATGGCTATAGACCTTGTCTATTGGCCAGCCAAGACACAGAATCTTTGGGTGTGCCTCGAGGAATTCCAGAAAGGTGTCCTCTAGAAGGTAGATGTTATCGGGAAGCTTTGTGAGTGGTAAAACTGCATTTCGGACTTGAAACGCGCGTAGTTGTGGAAATCGCATTTTGCTAAGCGCATATAGGAAATGCTCGGAATTAACAGGATAGCTGGGGCTTTCTTCTCGACGGCGCCAATGTACCCAGTCCAAATTCAGACTTGTGAGAGTAGACGCAGAACATGCAATCAGCCACTCTAATGGGGGTCTCATATCGGGTGCGATCGGGCCATATGTTGTAGGTGAAAATTCTACTGGATTCGCATCGACATATTCTCTAATTTCCTGAAGTTCTTCCCATATGACGGCATCGAAGGCTTTGCCCTTTTTGATGAGTTCTTCTGTTGATGGTTGAATCCCTCGAGTAGGCAGTCCTTCATCAGTGAGATAGACCGTAGTTCTGATGAACCCGCCAGCCCCATTATGAATCGGAAAATTTCGTTGGCCGCCTCTTGAGAGTTTGAATTCCATCAACTTCAAGCGTTGCCTTTGTATCTGGTCAAACATTTCGTTCCCGAGCCTACGTAGCCGGATGCTTTCTAGACCAGTTGTCTTGTGTGGTAGAAGCCAGTACAGTGCGTCTTTTTCAAAACAGCAACATTCCAGCCAGAGCTTGCGAAGCGGTACATTGCGTGGACGATTTTCGTCAAGAAAGCCTGCGACGAGCGCATTCGTAAGTTTCCAATGCCCGTATATTATTCGTAGGGTATGTACGTTGACCAAGTTTCGTAAGGCTAGTTTGAGGAGGATATGTAGGCGTTCGTCCTGTGAGAGGTTATCGGCATCGAAGCGCATTCGTGGAAGTTCGCTGAAGATGTTCGGGGTAGGCAGATGGCAACGATGTGTAACAACTTGGACTTTGGATGCGATGGTGGGATTGCTGCAAGTATTAGCGGACTAGTCGCATTCCTTTGACCTTACTTACGTTGCCAGTATATACAACTTCTGGATAATTGGTGTGTCATCATGCTCGTCGGGTTCTCCACGCCCTCGGTCACCCCAGATTTGGTCTGTCTGTTCATTTACATGTAGCGTCCACTGGTCAGATAGGCATACATTCTGCCACAGGATATCGGTCGCATGTTGATGGAGTGTCTGAGATACGAGGGCAACGTCCCTGAGCGTGGGCGTATCGAGGTAGGCAAGAATAAGCTGGAGGAGTTCACTGGGGAGTGATCGGAGCTTCAAGGCGGATTAGCAGGGTTCTGGGTATCGGCGACTCGGACCAAAAGCTTTGGATATGGGAAGGATGTGGGGATAGTGTACATGCGGTATGTGGGCTAGGCTCGAGTCAATGTAGAAAACATACGGAAGGTGGACGATTTGCGTCGTCGAGCGCCGTTTCGCGGGATACGGCGGCATTCAACATTGGAGTAGATATTGCCAGAGGGCGCGCTCAATAGCGCATTTCAAAACATGCAGATTGGAGTGCTCGATCTCGCAAATTTGCGGGTTTTGAGTACCTGGTGTGTGAATTCGTGAAGCCTAGGCGGTGACAAGCATCAACGCCATCAGTGGGGTCTGGGTCTGGCCCCGCTTTCACCCGTTTGTGTCTCTAGCACGCACACGAAGGATGCTCGACGCCCACATTTCCATCGCCGTATTGAGATTCGGTCCTTCACAAGATATTGGTTTTCGAAATTAGTGATGAATTTGCGATATGGTCGGGTGTCTTCGTCTATCAGTTTATGAGCCGACTGTGCCCCTGCTCATTGGATCATCCCGTACATACATCCTAGCAAATCTTCGCATCCTTGAAGCCCTACGAGAGACACTAAGTACTCATGACAGTAGATCCCGAAAACAAATACTCACACCGAGAGTGTGTGCTTGCTTACGCATTGTAAGTATGGAAGGATGGGCAGTGCACTTTCTTGAACCTCGAGGTCAATAATTGGAGCGCTGCGCAAGGTGTACTACTATAAAGACCAGTGAGCGCTTCAGCGCCGACTGTTCAGCCTGTTCCGACTGCAACCTATCTGAGCTCAGGATCACATCGTTGCGCATATTTTTGCATTGTTGTACGGTAACCCAAGTCATCGATTTGGGGGCGATGCGGTTGTGGCTTCCTGTAGGGACTTTGGTAGGTCGATGAGCGCGCCCAGGCGGTCCACTACTTTATGCTGAACACCAGAAATGGACCTGGTATGAGATGTAGTGTTACAACCTAGGCAAAGTCAGAACGAATGCAGTTGCACAATAGAAGAACAGGCTATCGGACATCATCACAAGAATAGAAACTTCTGGGGCTCCAAGAAGTATCCCGAAATAGTGAGATTCTGTGCAAGTAAGAGGGTGCAAGATGAAAGACTGTGCACCTGTATCAGCCTTCTAACACATATGACTATGTCCCTAGTGGAGTACTCTACTACACGCTTCCCATTGAACAACAGGATTTATTAGAGCCGTTGCCTCATTCAGAACCAAGTCTTCGGAAAGACGTCCAGGAAACATTATTTTAGGGCGTTAGGTAGTGAATGAGCCCAATTCTACATAAGCCTTATGCAACTAATGCATCCTGTATACGCGTTAGAGTACCTTTGGGTCGATCCCGTTCAACAAATAATCGATAACAAGATTCTGGGAAGCGGGAACCATAGACACAATTTACCCGTCAACGCGCAATCATTCTGCTTTAGCCTCAATTCATGCTTGTCTTCTCTGTGCGATAACGTTCGTGAGCCGTGCCGTTGAGCCCAAACACCTTATTGAGCCTACACAGCCTAGTGATCTCTAAATTTGAGGCATAAACTTGGAACATGTGTCTGTTAGCTCCCGTACCGTCAGCTGAAGTCCAACAGTAAGTTTGACTTGAGCACGGTGATGCAAGCAGCAGGCCATCCCGGCCTTACTTTTTACGAAATCGCGATGTATTGGTGTCCTCGCTCGATGAAGGCCAAACGGAGTTGTCCATGCCCCGATGTGCCTTCAGCTGAACAGTTAATATACACGGTAAAGGCCGCTATTGTGTAAATGATGCAAACCAATGAGCAACTGACAGGACGCGGGGGCTTCGTGCTGATTATGACAAAGGATCAACAATCCACCAGCTGGCCCACGACGGTTGCCACTGACGAGAAAGTTCTGTTTTTTTCTGGCTGGGTAAATTGGCCGGCTGGGTCATTGCCAGAGGAAATAAGGCAACCCAGGAAAAGTAACAAACATCGTTTCACGGCTGGGAGTGGCAGATATGATGATTCGGGGGGGTCCCCATGTCCGTCAGAGTTGATGTCGGCGTTGGAAGGGTAGATGATGCCGATAGAGAAGAGGCCAAGGGCGTGTTTCGCTGCAGTTGGGTGATTTGGCTGCAGCAGGGTCAGGGTCCAGAGCTGGGTGAGATGACGCCACAGCAGATACGTGTCGACTGTCCGTATTTCCAAGAAAGGCTTAAAAACCGGCGATAATAATGTTGAATGGGCATGCAAGCATCGGACATGCGACGTCGGCTCTCCTCAGGCAACTGGAGGCCCTATGATGAGAGTAGGCGAGGCAGGCAGGGATTGACGTCTACTAAGCGGGCCATCGGCGTCACGCCTGCCGGCCGATCACTGCGCCTTTCTGGCAGTCATTCCTAGAATAGATTAGCCCCTTGGACTCCACACGCCAACCACACACCACCAGCATCAACCATCTTTTTAATGTGCGACTGCAACTACTACCAGCAACATTCGTCCTTTTGAAGCTCTGGCGCTCCTGGGTGGGTGCATGGGCACGCCTCTGAACTCAGCATGCACCGACCTGCATCTGCCTCACCGTCAAAGAACAGGAACTGTGCTGCAGGTCGATTTTCATGGTGCTGCTCATGCACGCAATTCCCCAGTGCTGACAATGTACGACGACTCCGATAGGAATTATCGAGGGTTCGTAAATTACCTCGGGCTTGTGCTGATCCGCTTCCAATCGTTTTTTGGCCACCCCGCCGTCCTCTCGTGTCCATGGTAGCGCACCAGTTCACGCCCAGCACCGGCGATACTGCAAGTGTGAAGCACAACAACACCAGTGATCGCTGTGGCGCTTTCCTGCCGTGATTCTTTATCAGCTTGTTTCTTGGATGTCTAACTGAATGTGGATCGAAAGGCTTTCTGGCCAGTACCACGCCGGAGATGCATGTCCACGATTCAGCCCAGCCAGGAAACCGCCCGTCTTTGCACACCAGTGAGGTCGTCGAACAAGCGGAGGCACCGGTTGCAATCAAAGCCCTTGAGCACGCCCAAGGCTCCGATGCACCGTCTCGGCTCTGACACGCAGCACCCTGCGGCTGTGCAGGGGATCTTGATTTTGAAACTCCCTACCTTGTCAGGGAAGATTGACGCCAGCAAGCTGACTGTTCCCGGCTGTGGAAAGGTCACTACATATTCCGCCGATTCTATATGTAGTACCCCATGCACCCACATTCCCTGTATAAGCCCGGACGTCTTTTGTGACCTCATATTCAGGAAGCCCTCCCACCCGGCAGCGTACCCTTTTGTTCGCATACAGCTTGCCAGCATGGGATTCCATACCCTCCTATTAGCGCTTGCTTTGTTGAGTGCATATACGCTGTACAAGTTTTGGGATTTGTCCCGCCGTAATAGAATACCTACAGGCCTCAAGCCACTGCCAGGTCCAAAGGGTAAGACAATGACTTCGTGCACAGAACGTATTCCTGGATCATCACTGAGCTCTTCTTTCATCTGGTGAAGCAGTACATGCCCAGGCTAACTCGTGTTGACTAGGCTATCCAATCATCGGCTCCGTACCTGACGTCCCAGACAAAAATGGATATATCAAGTTTTCGGACTGGGGCAAGCAGTATGGTCCAATCTACCAATGCAACCTAGCCGGGGATAACCACGTCTGGGTATCGACTGACCAGATTGCAAAAGATTTGTTGTCCAAAAAGGCAGCCATCTACTCTGACAGGCCGCACATTCCATCTCTTATAGATGACAATCGTTCGAGTGCGCAATACCTTCCGTTGCTTAGCAGAAATGGTAAATGAACACGTGAAAGCTATCGTAGTGCTGTCCTGACCCTTTGCAGACGGCCATACACGCCAAAGAAAGTTTGCGAACATCATTATGCGCGAGTCGGAAAAGGCAGCCTTTCACCGATACCCCGAGCTCGAATCGAAACGTATGATGGCCGAGCTGCTGGATGAACCCGATCAGTACAACCACATTATGGAATCATACATCTCTCGTGTCACCTGTCGACTTGCTTGGGGCCACAGCGAAGGCAGCGATGAGTTGAAACAACGCGCACGCGAGCTTCTTATTGGTGTTTCTCCCACAGGATCTCTGAGCAACAAGCTTCCCTTCTTGATGGCACTACCTGATTGGCTTTCACCGCCCAAGGCATGGGAAAGACGACGTGCACTCACCGAGCGCACATGGTTCCAGACCATGCAGGCTCAGGTTGTCGAGGATCTTAAGTCAGGACAAGCAGCCCCATCGTGGATGAAGACATTCCTAGATACTCGCAGCAAATGGGGCTTCAAATCTGATACAGAGGGCGCGTATGCTGTCGGCATGCACGGGATCGCAGGAGCTCTCACTATCGCTGCTCCTATGCAGACATTCTGTTTAGCAATGGTCCATTACCCACAATATCTGCCTATGCTGCACGAGGAACTTGACCGAGTCTGTGGTGACCGACCACCCCGCTCCGAGGACCGGCCCAACCTTCCTTTTCTTCGGGCTATCATCCGTGAATGCCTGCGCTGGCGCCCACCGGTCCCGACCGGCATCCCCCACTACCTGACCCAGGATGACGAGTATAATGGTTACCATATTCCCAAAGGCAGTACTATACATCCTCTAGAATGGTAATTTTGCACCTAGTCCGTCAAACCTGAAATGTTCTAACAATACCATAGGGCCATTTCCCGCGATCCTGATCTATACCCAGACCCCGAGGTCTTCAACCCTCTTCGATGGGTAAAGCCAGAGTATCCGACATATCAGGAACCGTTGACACAGTACCCTACTATCATCAACTCAACACAATTTGGCTACGGGAGACGAACGTGCACTGGCCAGACAGTGGCTGACGAGGATATGCTCATCGGTATCGGCTCGGTTGCATGGTTGTTTGACATCAAGAAGTGCTCAGAAGAATCTGCCATTCCAGCCTTGACGGGTGAGACGAAGAAAGAGCAAGTATATGGCTTGAACGAGAAGGCATCCATATCAAACGAAGAGCTAAACGCAGGAATCAACAACAAAGAGGCCACAATGGAAGAGAAGATCCTCGCCAAATTCACATATCCTGGATCTGAACCTGCCAGTGGTGTGGCACCGAGGAAGTCCAAATCTATCAACCCCACTTACAAACCCATGGAATGGGGCGACATTACCAAGAAGCCAGAAGATCCTACCCTTGACTATTCCATCTTGCTGATTGCAAAGCCAATCCCTTTCAAATTTGATCTCAAGCCTCGCAACGCTCTGCGAGTAAATAAGGCCCGCGAAATGTTTAGAGAAGGAGTTGAGAATGGTGACTTCCCCGACAGTAAGCAGTACTGGGGAGCAGACCAGGGGCGTGGCCAGGCTGTAGGTTGGAGCAAGGTATAGAGCGTTTTTTGCATGATCGGCGGTGCTTTGCAACTGTTTGGAGTACTTAGTACTTACCCCGCAGCGTTTATCAAGCGTATTTATACTCCAACCAAAAGCCTCCATGTAGGATGGTCATCGCATCTAGTCAGCTCCTATTGTGCAATTTGCTCGGGCGGGTTTGGTGTTTAGGTTGACTTGAGATCATTCTTGGACATTGATCATTTGCACAAGTCATTCCTATCATAATTTCTAGCACAGAATTTACTATGTGATATCTGCATTTCTCTCCACAAGCGTCAATGAGCATCTTGCCGTAGTCATGACTTGAATCACGTGATGCGCACCAGTCTCGCACCAGCCACATATCGTCAGCCATTTGCCATGACCGCATCGGACCGAGGACCGGCAGCGCGACGACATAATCTCATCACGCCCAACGCGAACGACACACCTTAATGCGCCTACGATAGCCCAACCAGCTCTTCGCGAGCGGTAAATTGCCCAATCATGTTTGGTCTCCAATTCACAGCCACGCGAACCCAAATCGCATCCTATCTCTTCGGCGTCGCGCTCTTCAGCATCAGCTTCCTCGTCTTCCTGAACAGTTCCATATCCTTTGTTATTACCCAAAGCATTGGCCAGTCGCATAATGTTGGCGATGCGGTCGGTACGCTGGGCTTTGCAGATGAGCTGGTTGCGCTGGTGGCATGTCCAGCGTGGGGCTTGCTGAGCGACAGAGTAGGTGTGAGGAGCGTTGCGGTACTCGGGTATAGTATTGTCGGGTTTGCGCTCTGGGTGCTTGTCCAAGCCAAGAATGTGTATCCCGAGTTGCTGCTTGCGAGAATCCTATTTAGTCTGGGTGGGACTGCGACGTGAGTTTGACAATGTCAACGGGTGAATGTAGGCTGATGTTCGTATAGCGCGACTATGGTTACTGCGATCTTGCCTACTATGACTATTGTCAGAGATGTTAAACCCGATCCGCGATCACCGAACTTAGACCGCGGCAGGACGCATGCGACGGTTGCCTCGATATCGTCTGAACTTACTATTACGCCTGCGCGCTTCCGGTCAAGCTCACCAGAGGACTACACGCAATCGCAGCCAGCGAATAGAGATACCAGCGCATCTACATCGCAAATCGCGGGCTTGGTCGGTACATTCACAGGATGCGGCGCATTGGTTGCGCTCCTCGTGTTTCTTCCATTACCAACAAAGTTCCAAAACGCCGGGGAGGGACCCGCCCAAGCAGTTGCAGATTCTTTCTATGTTGTCGGCATAGTTGCACTGCTCGTAGCCCTGGGCTGTTTTTTTGGCCTGCGTGAACTCCCCGGCGAAGAAGGAAAAGGCTGGAAACGCCTCACACATAAGGGCGACTACAAAGACGTCGACTCTCACCTCACACGCGATGTCGTCTTATCATACCCCCGTCTCTTCTTCGAAAGCGTCCGCCTCGGCTTCACCTCCCCCAACATCGGACTCGGCTACGTAGGAGGCTTCGTTGCGCGCGCCTCCTCCGTCGCAATATCCCTCTTCATCCCCCTCTTCACAAACCACTACTTCCTCGCAACCGGCCGCTGCAAAGTCGACTCCAACATCCCCTCCGACATCAAAGTTGCCTGTCCCGAAGCCTACAAACTCGCCGCCATGCTGACGGGAATAAGCCAACTCATCGCCCTCCTCTCCGCCCCCATCTTCGGTTTCCTCTGCGGCCGCTTTCCACGCTACAACATCCCGCTGCTCGTATCTGCAGTGGCGGGTATAGCAGGCTACTCCGCCTTCGGCTCGCTTTCCAGTCCAGACTACAAGAGCAGCGATGGCACAGGCGCAATCTTCTTCATCGTAGCCTTACTCGGCATCAGTCAAATTGGCGCAATAGTGTGTTCGCTTGCCCTCCTCGGCCGTGGCATAAACAACGATGAAGCCGCCTCTTCTTCTTCACACTTGCGTAGCCCATCTCGAGCTGCTAGTATACATGGAACCACGAATCATCCCTCTGCCGGCGCCACACCACCGCATAGCCGACCTATCACTCCCGTAGACGAAACTGCTTCCTTGCTCCCTGAGAATTCTCGAAGGGCCTCGGTGGCGGGGATCGCAACGCAATCTTCCTCGCATAACCATATCAAGGGGTCCATTGCGGGGACGTATAGTCTCCTTGGTGGCTTTGGTATTTTGCTCCTAACCAAAGCAGGGGGCGCGCTGTTTGATAGTACGGGACCTGGGTCCCCGTTTTATATGATGTCGGCGTTTAATGCGGTTTTGGGAGTTGTTACGGTGGGTGTGACGGGCGTGCAGGGTGTGAAGAGGTGGAAGGAGGCACGCAAGTCTGAGCAGAGGTGGGGATTGGGGATTGGGGGGTTGGAGAGGTAGGAGTGTGTGGGTTTTATATGTATAGGTAAGGACGAAAAGGGATAATTGGCGTTTTTGGGGCTGTTTTGGGGATGGGGATTTTCTGGATTATTGGATTAGGCGGGTTATGAGCGATGGGGAAACGAGATGGTGCGGGTTTATGGGTTCTTGTGTAGCACAAGTATATATCTCAGTTTTCTTTTTCTGTTAACTTTCATTCTCTTCTTTAACAGGTTGAATCAAAAGTGCTCTATGGGGTATCCACTCACACCTTCTTTCAACTCTCTCTCTCAAATTCAATAACGCTCAAAACCCAGATGCAAGAAGACCAGCACATTTAAACAAAGATACATAAATCAACACAAGACTTTGTCACTTTTCCTTACCCAAAACATCACTCCACAGCAAAACATCCACCTTGCGTTTTGGCGCGTCTTCGATACTCGGTCTGCACTCTAGATTCTTAGGCCAAGGTTTATTCGGATCGACCTGGTCCCCCCAAACAAAACGTCATTTTCAGCCCTAGTTTCTCGATTGGCATGGGATTTTGATAGGAACAGCAAGGGAGAATGATTTTTTGATAAAATTAGGAAAGAGGAAAGGTAGGGTGGATAGGGGGAGATGGGTAAGTTTGGGAGTGATAGACTCACCTTATTACTACCAGTCCAAGAAGTACTACGCTGAACGGCATAAACGTAGTCGCGGAAAGGGTCACCGGTAGACTCGGTAGCTTCTGGTCGACTAGGAGGACTAATTTCGCGAGCAAGCTTCGTTTGCGCTTGTGGCCGGGCATGTTTTGATGCGGAACGGTGAGCGTGGGAGCTTGATAGGAGGGATTGACGAGGTCGAATGTGCGGACTGGTTATATGATCTTGACGAGGTTTCCTTATCTGGTTGAAAGATCTGGGAAGTGATATTCGCGTTGATAGGTGTCTTCTTGGTGGGCTGATTGCGGTGCCTAAGCCTTCGAGTGCGATATCGGCTTCTTCAAATGCTTTTTCCAATGTCTTTCTGCCTTCGATAATGCCTTTGCGGTATAGGGTGTCGCGGATGCAGTCTTTATAGAAACGATGGTAGGGTTCGGCGTCTTCTCCTCCATTGAGACACTCCATGGCGTAGTCGCGGTAGTCTGTTCTGTTGCGGATGATGAAGTCATCCCACTGCCATTTTGGCACCATCTTGTCCTCCAGATCTAGTATGTAGATTTGCTTGCATTGGTTGTGGAAGTGCTTTGTGTCGCCCTCGTATTCGGGATATGCGGCTTTGAAGGACTCAAAGACTGTGACATGGCTATCTTGGTCAGGTAGGATAGAAGCGCCCCGAGGCGGCTTGCTTTGAGTTGGGTACTTGTTCGCTGGTGAGATCTGTACTTTTTCTCTCGACTGAGCTTCTTCGTAGAACTGCTGTGACTGAGCAGATCCAGTCCAATGTACAGGTACAGGACTTGGGTCGGCATACAGGCTCTGGTGTCGGGGTGACCTACTAATAGATCTCATTGCATTGTCGGGCCTATCCGCGTTGTCCAGATTCATAGCATCGGCGTCATGTTCCGCCACGAAGGCTCCTGTAGGTTCAGGCCAACTCTCGAAATTTGTGCTCGAATTGCTCTTTTCTCGAAATCTGCGGAAGGACTCCTCCCGCTCCTCACGCAACCTGGCAACTGGATCAACTGTAACAGGCGAGCTGTCTCCGAAGCCGATAATCTTGATCTCTCTTCGCTTTGTGTGTCTTTGACTACTCTTTGTTGGTGACACTTGGAGCTTGCGTTTGGTAGACCCTGATGCGGGCTGAGGTGTGTTTAGTGGGAGTTCAGAATGGGATTCCTTATGTGGCGATTTCACAGACTCTAGGATCATATTTGGATTGGAGGTAGATTCCTCTTTGACGAGCAAGTGTTCTGAAACTCGCGGATTCCCTTCAATACCAGCCATACTAGCCGTCGCTTCCGTATCTAGAGCCCCATCATGTATCTGCACATCTCCAGAACTACGGTTAATTGCAGGTCTAGCCATTCTACCATGCATCTCTTCTCGCTCTTGTGGGCCTCTGGCTTGTTGTTTCAGCGGGGTTTTCGCCTTATCTGTGTGGTTTGGTGCAATCTCAACAGAACTTGGAGCGTCCGTCATGTCGTACGTATTTTGGATAATAGAGGTGGAAGAAGTATCTTTACTCTCCCCACTGGAGTTTTGCGCTTGCTTTGAAATGGGTTTAATAGGTGGGACATGTTTCACAAGCTGCGCCGTTTTATCTTTGCCATAGGGTGTTTCCCTGACCGAGACAATAGATTGCGATTGGTTTGGTTTGTGGTTGGAAATGACGGGAATGCTTTTCGACGGACTATCATTCTCTGGAATATCATCACCTAATGCTTGTGGAACAAATTCCTCCATTTCCATGTCGTCGTCAGAGTCCGCGGGATTCTGAGCAACTGGCGGCGGAGACTGGGGGTGAGCGGACTTGTCATCAGAGAGATCAATAACTTCAAGATGCCGTGATCGCTCATCCAATGGACTAGACTGTGTCTTAGAGGGCGACTCCGTGCCTGGCATCTGGCATTCAGCACTGGAATCTGGAGGCAGGCCAAGGTGAGGGTTTGCCGGCTTCTGCGGTCGCTCTGGAGAGGGCGTCCAAGAAATCTTGCTACTCGAGCTATCATCATCATCATCCTGAGTGGTCTGGGGTGCCGATTCTGCAGAGAGGTTGATTCCTACCGGCACACTATCAGGTGAAGGTTCAATTTCAGATTCAGTGTCGCTATCCCCATCATCTTGAATGCTCGCTCGCTCATCTGCAATCCTATGAAGTGCCTGAAGGATCGACTGCGGCATATTTCCGTCCTGGAAAGGTGGGCAACCGGGCTGAGGCTTCAACCAGCTCGCGTCTTTCGCTAAACACTGTTGTTGCAGCGAAGATACCTTGAGAGTCTCGCTATTGAAGATGAAACCTTTCATCCAAGAACATTCTGAAGTCGTAGCAACGTTCTCCTCAGAATCAATGTGGGCGTCCTTCTCACCTGCCGCTGGGGTAGGCTCTGTGGGTTCTCTATCCTTAGATATGGAGAATGAAGCCGCTTTGTTGGGATTTTCCTTATGTTTAGACAAAGAAGGCAGGTCTTGGGCATCTTTGCCCTCTGTTGTGAAGCAACGTGCATCTTGGTCTGATGATTCGATTGCCGGCTCCAAGGACGACACTGCTGCTCGATCGACACTTTTCTTCTGTGCCAATGCGCTCTGTACGAATCGCTGCCGAGATGATGTATCTGTATTGCTTTGAATCTGATTCGGCTTCTTACCAAGTAAGCTAAGCAATTTCTCACGCTCGGCTTCGCCTTGCCGAATCTCGACTCGTTGTGTATTTCCTGCCAGCACTGGCTCGAGCCTGTTTACGCCAATAATATGGGGTTCGTCGGCGCGTATTCGAATTGGATGTTGTTCTTGAGTCTCAAAGGCTACCTGAGTATAGGGCATCTGAGAGGCCGGACTGGTAGCACTATCTGGCACATCATGACTTTCATCCATAGTATCGGCCATGATGTCGCCCACTTGCGTGTCACTACGCGACAGATATCGACGATCTTCGCGTGCGCGGGTATTGTCCAACTGTTTCTGTGCAGTAGCAACTGCACTCTCGCAATATACAGGTGGTAATTCTCTACTATGTAAGTCGCAAACCGTCTGGCAGCATCCACCTAGCCAATCGATCTGATGAAGCAAGAAACGAACCCTTGAGCGCGGCGGCCCGTACGACGTGTATCGGATCGTGTACTTGCGCACGGCAACAGTGCTACCAGGAACCAAAGAAGAAAACGCGGGGTACCGGATAGCAAAGTCTTGAGCGCAGTCGGGTATGAGATGGGCGACTACGCGGCATCGGCCGTCAGTCAGAATCCAGGGCTGAGTCTGAGGGTAGATTAATTAGGTGAGATGCGGAGGAGGCATAGCAAAAGGCACGTGACACGCACCTGGAGGACGTGCAATGGGCTGTTGACTTCGGGGGGGATGTAGTTTGTAATGTCCAAGCAGGAGCCGTTGTCGTGATAGAGACCCTCCCAGGCCCTGTTCCGCTCAGTCTTGACGCCTGATTTTTTCTTCTCGTGTCTCTCGTGCAGCCAATGATTGCCTAATACCAGCTGCCACTCAAAGGTATCCGCGAGCCAGGCGTTCAGCTGCACGGCCATGTATACTGAGTGTGGATTTGGCGGTTGTGGGCGCGAGACGCGACGCGTTTGCTCTGGGCAAGCCGGGCAAGGATGGGACGGGCGACAAAGTGCGGTGGAGAAGTACCGGCAATGACATGGCAGACGCTCTAGACCTGAAGGCAGCGCAAAGACTGCTTATGCATTCTATCTTTCTTTCTCTCTCTCTTTCTCCCTCTAAGCAACTTTGTTTTACACCGGTGCGCGCCTACTCTTTACCGCGGTGGCATGCTTGGTTGGGCACTGACGGGGCGGCGACCTGGCAAATGGTGGGGCGGCGGGGCGGAATGGGCTTGGCAGCGGCGCGTCATAGCCCGCTAGCAGGCCGACGGTGCCTCTGCTGCAGCATCACGAGTTGTTCTGCTGCAACTAGTCGCTGTAGCCTATCCTCCATGCCTATACACCTTACCGACTGGCATCTTTTTTATCAACATGCTCCATCTATGACACGCCCTCGACTCCTCCCTTCCACCCTCGCTTCCTGCGTGGTAGGCCTGTGTGCAAGTGTGACAAAACTTTAGACTTCCACCTTACCTCACCTCTTATCAACCCATGATCCTCCGTGAAGCCTGATGCCGCCTTTCACTCACTGCTGTCGCCCGCCTGCCGCCTTGATTCACTCTCCACAGTCTCTGTTTCCTCGCCAGTAGCCATGTCGGGCGACTCGCGGCGGGAGTCGTTGCAGCCCTCACTGAACCAGCTCCACGCAACGGCATCCCGCTCCGACACGCTCACCACCTTCGACGACTTCACTGTACCCCCCGCCCCCTCTGTTGTTGGCGAGCCCAAGGGAATTGATCTGGTCCAGGGTGGCTTCAGTGGCCTGTACAGCCGCTTGCGCGCTTCTGTGGGAGGTGCGAGGGAACAGCCCCAAGATGGGTATGGCAGCATTGCTGGCAAGACCGCTACGCCACCATCTTCAAGGCATGGAGTCGCCAATTCTAGCCCTGGTACTACTTCTGTGTCATCGCCAATTGTCACTTCCGGGCCATCGTCGAGGCTACAATCGCCAGCGACGGCCACCTTTGCCGAAGCTCTTCCTCCCTCGCGCGACTCCAATATTTCTAGTACGACAATAACAAGCAAGGCTTCTATCTCCACAACCCGATCTCGACCCTCCATTGCCCCGACCCTCGATACTGTGTCCGCTTCTCGACAGGATGACGCCTACGTCTTGAGTCCCGTCAGCACTCACTCGAAAGCACATGGCACATCCCACACAGACCTACCGAGAAGCAATACGCCTCGAGATTTTGCACACCAAGACAATGACAACATAGACGATAAGGGTTTGGCAACTACTGGGCTTGAAGGCTCTGCAAGCGATGGCGCCAGGTTTAAAAATGGAGCAGATGCCTCCCGTGATAGTTTGAGTCGGGTCACTTCTCGAACAGACAGCCAATACCAACCTCCTCTCTCTGCGGCCAGCAAGGCGAGAGACCAGCTTGAAAAGTCTACAGAGGCAGGCCAAGCCAATCACGCTACCGGAAACTCCCAAAGTTCATTACATAAACCTGAACCACAACGTCCGCCCTTGCTTTCGGTCGGTCCCTCACACCTTCCCGGCTACCACCTCTCAAGGGCTTCTTCTTCCGATGGCTTGAGCTCTGTTGCAACCACCTCAACCATCCGTACTCCTACTGTGCCCCCCATCGAGGAGATTCAACGCCGAACCCAGGCTGCACCCGCGGGACAAAGCGCAGCACGGAACACCTTTACACAGATGCGGAGGAAAATCTTAGATCGCGAATTTTGGATGCGGGATGAGAATGCAAAAGCCTGTTTCAACTGTGGTGACGCCTTTACTACCTTTAGACGAAAGCACCACTGTCGGACATGTGGACAAATCTTCGATTCCAAGTGCACTTCGATCGTATCTGGTAAGATCTTTGGCCAACAGAGCAATCTCAAAGTTTGCAAGCCGTGTGAAAGCATCATATACGGCCACGACGAGGACTCTTCCGATTTTACAGATGACGGTGACCAGGCTTCCCTGTACGATCATGGTGATCAGGTTCATTACTCGGACAATGACGAACCTGAGCACGTTGAGAGTGATTACACGAAAATTGGAACACCGACCATTAGCATTCCCATGTCCAGAAAGATTGGCAGTGAAAAGAAGCGTCGACAGCATGTTATAGAAGTTGGTCCTCCAACACTAGCTCGCCCCAGTTCCTCGCGCTCTCTACGGTCTATGGGAGGCCGGCCACGCTCCTCTAGCCACAAACGGCACCCTTCTAAACATCAGCACATGCGAAATGTCAAGCATGATGACCGAGCACCTTTTCATCAATATCACGACAACTCACGTAGTCAGCCTAGTCTGTCGGCTTTCCATCACGATAACATCATTGACCCAGATCTTGCGCCATTTATGTCTGACGAGGGTTCGAGTGAAGAAGAGCACGCCAGCATTTTTGCAACTCTTAGGGAAGACCCCGCAGCTAGTGCAAACCTCGACACCGAAAAGGGTGGGTTGGGTGGCATCCTAGCTGCAATGAGGAAGGGAAAATCTAGAGCTGGTGACAGGAGTGTCATTGGCACAGGACACGCTCGAGACGCAGACAACGTCAGCATCACGAGTCGCAATGGCAACCGGCCATCTCGGCGGAGAAATCTCAGCGTGAGCAGTGTGACACATAGAGCCTCACCAAGACGGTCCAAGAGCAACACTTTGCTGAGGCCTTATACTGGCTATGGTGCTAGTGGTCCAGGCACACCGCAGCTGCAGCCATCTCCATCGCCAACATCCTCGGGATCAAGGATTACGCGTAGTGCATCAATGCAGGGCATGACACCCAAAGTCGAACTTAACAAAGCTAGTCTTGACCATGCGCGAAAGTTGCTAATTCAGATGCTTAACGACTCGGATGTACCACACGCATCTAGTTGGGAAAAGGCCTTGATTCCAATTCTGCGGCAATGCACAGATGATGTCAATCCTGACGTGGACCGAGGGGACGATATTGACGTTAGAAATTATATTAAACTGAAGAAAATTCCAGGTGGTAAACCAAAGGACACAGCGTATATCTCTGGAGTTGTTTTTACCAAGAACGTCGCCCTACGAAGCATGCCACGTAGCATACCTAATCCACGGATTGCGATCATAACCTTCGCAATCGAATATGCACGGCATCAAGCACATTTCATGAGTCTGGAGCCCGTTATCGCACAGGAGCGTGAATACCTTCGTAATCTGGTCAGTCGCATAGTGGCTCTCGAGCCCCATGTCTTGTTGGTACAGCGCAACGTGTCAGGCCTCGCCCTTGAATTTTTGGAACAAGAGGGAATAGCTGTGGTTCACAATGTCAAACCCACAGTGCTCAACGCTGTTGCTCGCTGCACGAATTCGAGAATGATTTCATCAGTCGACAAGCTCGCAATAGACCCATCCCATTTGGGATCCTGCAGCAGCTTCGATGTCAAGACATACGTGTACCGCAATGTAAAGAAAACATATATCTTTCTTTCTGGATGTCAAAAGGAGCTTGGATGCACAATCGTTCTGAGGGGGGCTAAGAGTGAGGAACTTTCGAGGTTGAAACGCATCACCGAGTTCATGACTTACGTTGTCTACAACCTTCGTCTGGAGACTTGTTTAATGCGAGACGAGTTCATAGATACACCCACAACTTCTATGAGTGGTACTCTTGCATCTTCCACTGAGCAAGACGACCAGCAAGCACAGGACGTTGGAGTTGATTCTGCCACTCAACGGGCGGGCGATCAAGATCAATCCAATGACGCCGCCCCCTCCTACTATAGCGATATGGTTGAAAACCACCGGACAAAGATTCTATCCTCGTCGCCTTTTGTTAAGTTCATGCAACCCTATCTGCTTGAACAGGCTCGTCAGTACGAAGCGAAATTAGGGCATCTCAAGAAGCTCAAAAATCAGTACACTGCTGATGGCCCCGAGGACGACGAAAAGGCCGGGGAGGTGGGTCAGAAATTCGAGCTCGTGCAACCTGAGATGGTTCACACGGTTGTTGAAAAGGCGTCCAAGCAGGTTCGAGAGTTCTTGTCTGCTGTGCATGAATCTGAGTACGACAGAGCTATGCAGCAGTACATGACACAAAGACGTCAGTGGGAGCAATATCTTTCTGGAAATACCGATCTTTACGACCCATTCAATCATCAAAAAATTGCCGTCTTGTACAGCGTGGTCAACACGATAACTTCTACTCCCTGTATTGGACCCGAGATCATCGCCCTCGGCTTCTATCAAGAACATGACTACGACGATGGCTTTACGCCAGACTGTACGCTTGGACAATATGTGGAGGACCTCTGCACTTCAGCCGGTGTTGCTTGCGAAGTAGGAAATTGCGATCGAAGGATGCTTGACCATTCTCGTCAATATGTGCACGGCGAGGGCCAAATGACTGTGGTTGTCCAGAAGTATCCTCCAAAACTGAAGGGCATGTATCAGACCATCCTTATGTGGAGCTGCTGCAGGATATGTGGTCAGGAAACACAGGCTTTCCCAATGTCTGAATGGAGCTGGAGATATTCTTTCGCAAAATACCTCGAACTGACTTTTTGGAGCACGCCACTGCACCCCCGAGCCGGTATATGCCCACACGATATTCACAAGGATCACGTCCGCTACTTTGGGTATAATCATGTTGCCCTTCGAATCCAATACGACCCCGTGCCAATGTACGAAGTTATTGCGCCGAAGCCCAATGTCACCTGGAAGGTCGATAGCGACCTGAAATTGAAGAATAGCCAATATCTTATGATTGAGGAGAAGCTAGATTGCTTCATGGCGTCGCTTCGTGCCCGCATCCAAGGCATACACGTTGAAGACGTAATCCCAGAAAAGGTTGATTTGTGTCGGAAAGAGGTCGACCTGCTTCTCAAGCGCACAAACGAGGAGCATGAATGGCTAAAAGCGAAGCTTCAAGACAAGTACATGAGCTCAAAGTACTACGAAATCATTCCTATGAACCGCGCCATTCGTGCTATCCAAGAGAAGGCCATTGCTTGGGATGTGACATTTACGGAATTTGAGCAACAGTTCTTTCCTACTGAGCGGGATATTAGAAGATACGCGAACATGCAATTAAAGCGGTTCCTGGAGCGCGATGAGTCGACAAGCTCACTGGCATCGGTTGAAGAAGGCACCGAGTCCGGCGCAGACGATTCGTATATGGATGAAAAAGATGAACCTATAGCCTTATCTCCTAGGCCGTCCAACATGTCCCCGGAAATGGCCCGTGACATGTTGAGCTCTGTTGTAAAAGAAGAGGGCTCGACTTCTGATCCACCCGCTGACGAGACACCTTCGACACCAGAGAGCAAGACTCCTACTTCTCCAAAGGCGGCCGCTGACTTGGGAATTCAGACGCCACGTGAAGCGATAGAACGGGAGGATGTACGCCACCTCGATTTGGCTATTTCATCCAATTTCCCGGACAGCCGTCCCATCACCAGTGAAGAGCTCAGCAATAGTCCTATCATTGCTTCCGACCCTAGCAGATACGACGAAGGATCTCCCACGCCTACAAGTCCGCCCAAAGTGAACCCTCTCGACAAGCAGCTCGCAGACGCAATTGAAAACATGTCTAGTAGCCCGACGACCCTACATTCTGCTCCTAGTCCGGCTACAGAAAGCAAGATTCCTCGTCCGGTTGAATTAGCTAAGCGTGAAAATGCTGTAAGACCAGCGTCGCTTGTCAGAACACAGTCGCAGCCGGGAAACATTGCAAAGCACACAGGCCCTTTCCCAGGATCATCGGCCTTCAACAACGGGCCCACTACACCAAAAGCTATTGCCAATGACAGCTCCAAGGCATTCGAACGCATGACTGAGCGACTAGGAATGGGAACTCCTAAGCAGACCAAGTCCTCCTCTCGTATTCCAAGATCTATTCCCTACAAGAGTCAAACCAAGGTGTCAAAGATTGCACAACACTTTGAACAGCTGTCAAGAGAGTTCCAGAACCAGCGTATGCGTGAGCGACGCAATGATCGCGCTCGGCAAGTGCGCGCTTTCCCGCTAGCCTCCTCAAAGCCAGTTGTCGAGGTATATAAAAATGTGCACGACGCTGTGCAGGAAAGTGAAGACTCCGACGAAGAGACACCTGCGCAATCTCCTTCCAGGGGTAGTCTTGACAATAGCACCCTCGATACCAGCACTTTTACTGAGAACGCAGACGACACGACCACGGCCTCACAGTCACCCATTGAAGAGCGTCATAGCAAAGATGGACTGCTGGTACCTCCACCAAGAGACGACGAGTCGCCCAAATCTCGTATTCACTTTCCTCCAGATATTGACAACGATGTCAGTGATATAGAGACTACACCAGAGGATATCCCATTACCCGACAGCCTTGCTAGTTCTCAGCTCTTGAATCTCAGTGACTCTCAATTGGAAAATTCGCTAGAACTACCCAAGCATGAGAAGAATACTTTGCTCAAGATTCTGACAAGCTTTTGGTCCGAGCGATCGGCTAGTGGTTGGACACCGCTTGAGTACCCATTTTCGCAGATTGAACATGTGTGGGAGAACTCCGACATCATTATTCGGGAAGACGAGCCTAGTTCCATCATCGCCTTGGCTTTGTCATGCCCTGACTATGTGGCCAAACGACAGTCGTTCCGTGATTTAAGTACAGGCCCTGACGGTCACATGGAAACGTTTGAGGAGTCTGTCGAACGTAATCTACTCCACGAGGAGAATCACAATATTCGATACAGCTTCACGAACCGTGGAGTAAAAGCACACTGCAAGATTTTCTATGCGCAGTCATTCGATGCTCTTCGCCGCAAATGTGGGGTTGCTGAGCGTTTCGTTGAGTCTCTTTCTCGATGCTCCAAGTGGGATTCCAAGGGCGGAAAGTCGAAATCTATCTTCTTGAAAACACTTGACGATCGGTTTGTGTTGAAATCTCTCTCCCCAGTAGAGGTGCAAGCTTTCTTCAAGTTCGGTCCCAACTACTTTGCCTTTACGCACCAAAATTTATTCAAGTCTCTGCCTAGTGTCATTGCCAAGATGTTTGGCCTTTTCCAGGTCCAGATCAAGACGCCCACCGGTCGAGACTTTGATTGGTACATGCTCGTCATGGAGAATCTCTTTTACGATCGTGAACCCAACCGGCGCTACGACCTTAAAGGTAGTATGCGCAACCGAAAAATTCAAGCCACTGGCGAGCGCGACGAAGTTCTTCTCGATGAGAATCTCGTAGACATTATCTACTCGGAAACTCCCATCTTTGTCCGTGAACACACCAAGAAACTGCTCAAGGCCAGCGTCTTCAACGATACCTTGTTCCTCTCACAGAACAACGTTATGGACTACTCGCTCATGGCCGGCTTCGACGACACAAACCGCGAGATCATTGTCGGCATCATCGATTGTATCCGCACGTACACATGGGACAAGAAGCTAGAGAGTTGGATCAAGGACCGTGGCAAGAACAAACCTACGATCACATCACCCCGCGATTACCGCAACAGGTTCAGGATCGCCATGGAAAAGTACATTCTCCAGGCGCCAAATTGTTGGCATCAGTTTAGCGGCAGGCTTGTGGGCCAGAGCATGGATGGACGCAGGACGATAGATGACGGTGGGGCCGCTGCGCCAATGGAGCCAGGACACAAGAGGGTGTTCAGTAACGCAAGCACGACAGGGTCGGCCAGTGGAAAGGACATGGGCGCAACATTGGCGTGGGGCTCAAGTCCGCGGGACTCTAGAAGAGTCTGAGATTGGTGAGCAGAGTTCATGACAGAAGAATAAGTTTTCTTTTTCTTTTTAAGAGAACGATGATTAGCTAAGCATAGCGTTGGTGTTGAGGTAATTTGGTAGCTCTGGGTCTTCTTCTTTCTCTCCCTTCACGAATATTATACCTTTTTTACTTGGCATGAGGTTTCGACCACGGAAATTTAATGCTGCCATTCTGTCATCTAATTCTCATCGTCTTGTACCTGCTTGTCTTTGAGAGGTTTGCCTTAAGTCCCAGCTGATATCTTGTTTCTAACATGCACAGGTGCTCAATTTCAATGAAATTCCAAAACAAGAGACAGATTGACAAGTAAAATATATACAATTGTCACAAAGTAACTATCTACAGAGGCATAACCGCATAACCATATAATCATGCTGAACTTTCAAAAATTTCTCAGCCTAAAAGCTGAGAAGAAAAGAGGAAAGGACAGACGAGAAAAGAATACGTACAATCCATACGAACTAGCGTCCTCCTCCTTCTCCTGAAGCTTAGCCTTTCTGTACTTCTTAGCTGGCGCCGCAGCACCAGCGCTCTGCTGGCCTATAGCCTGCTGGCCTACGACCCAATCTGTCAGAAAACACAAAGGAGAAAAAAAGAAGGTTCCGCCGCATCGAGATCTTTCACTCGCCCACTGAAGGCGTAGGGATTTACTTAGTAGCAGGTTTAAGCTTATCCAAATCCTTGGACTGCACCTGCCACCCATCAGCCTGGTAACCGTTGCTGAACCACTGAGCAGCAGTCTGATCGCCCTTGAGCGTCCACTTGGCCCAGTTGAGAATCGCGCGACCGAACTTGCCACCGTTTTGGTCGCCAAGTGTGCCGCCGTGGCCGACGGGGATGTTGCCTTTCCATGAGGGGGTGCCGGCGGGGAGGTTGCGGTAGTCTCGCTCGCCCTTTGTTCTGCGTTAGCATCTGCGTTGTCTGAAGAAAAGAGGGTGTTTGGGAGATGGGGAACATACATTCTGGTACGCAATATCACCTGTTCCACCAAGAACGAAGAGAACAGGCTTGGTCCATTTCTTCGCTGCATCGGTGTTGGATAGCAGTCCCGAACTGATGATTCCGACAGTGTCGACACGTGGGTCATTAATGTTGTCAGCGGCTTGGACACCGCCGCAGGAGAAACCGGCGGCCATAATGCGGCTTGCATCGACGTTGGCGTAGCGGCCTGTGCCTGCGGTGTTAGAGATCCAGTCGATGGCTGCCTTCATGGTTTGAGCGGTGGATGAGCCGCCGCCATTGAGGCCGCCCTCGGAGATGGCGAGGAAGCCATTGGCGGCTATGTTCCGGAGCAGAGCGCTGTTGGAGCGGCCGTCGGTGCTGCAGGCGCCGTTGCCCCAGACGATGACGGGGTACTTGCCACTGGTTGGGGTGCCGCTGGGGAGGTAGATGGTGTGGCCTGGGAGGCCGGGTTCCATGTAGGGATCTGTGCTGCCGGTTTGCTGGAGGGAAGGTGTTAGAATAGTAGTTCTTGTATTGTGAGATAGAGTACTGCTATACGTACACGAACTTCGAGGTCAACAGGCGAGGCAGTGACGCTGCCGATGGAGAGCGCCGCGAGGACGAGGCTGAATGAGTACCTCATTGTTCCTATAATCTAGGGGAGGAATGCAACCAGGCCTGTGGTGTGTATAGAAGAAGTGAAAGGCGAAGATGAACTCGTAGATGATTAAAAGCAACTGATTCAGAGAATGGCAGACCGTTTTATACACACAGCAGTGTCCGTTCATTTATTTTTGCCCATACCCACCCGTATCATGGGTCCAAATCCCCAAACTACATCGAACATCCATGAACACGGGTATCCACTACACCCGTCCCCACTCCCCTCTTCCAAACAAATGAAAACATTTGTTTCAAAGCCTGGTGTCTGTCTGATGTGTCAAGGGCTACCCACTTTTTAGGTAGCCATGCAAAAACATGCTCCCTCCCTATTGTTTTTGTCCCTCGGCCCTACTGACTTATCGGGTGGAGAAGGGATAAGTGGGTAAATCAGTAATAAGTCCGTAAGTGTCGTCGAAACATGGTAGGTGGGTCCGTGCGTGGAACTGTCTATGGGGTAAAGATCGGAGGAGATTGGGGGGGGGGGTCTGCATAAATTAGGTGTGCATAATAAAATTATCGGCGTGTTGTTATACGGGATTCTTGTACGGGGGAACTTGGGTCCGGGTGCGGACAAACACGTAGGTATGGCTAAGGGTCTTTGTTCTTGTTTCTATTGAGGCTATTGTCGCCAGCTGGTTGGGTCAGCACAGCACATCGGTTCTTCTCCAAATTGAACCGTTTAGTATTTGGCTGGCTATAACGTACATATATCGTCATTTGCTTGAGCTTCTTTATTGAAGAGGTCACGCGATTGTGACATGTCGTTTTCCAAATGCAGTAGTGCTTCCAGTGTTAATATCCGTCAAGACTTTGTTCTCGGCAAACAAAGGCTTGGCCGGTGGTTAAAAGAGATGCCACCAAATGGTTACTTTCGATATTGAGGGAATCGCGTATCGGAGAGGATCGATCAAGATCTGGGCAGTATTGTTCCGGGTGCGGGGAAGAAGGAATTAGTGCAGCTCAGGGATGTGATGCGAATTGGTGTCTGTGCCCTTGTTTAGTACGCATGCGGTTTGGAGTCGATGATAGCATGCATGACCGTGGCATTCTGAGGAACTGCCGAAAACGCCGTTTTGTTCTTTTTCCCCCGTTACACCGTATTTTGAAACGTTTTTATTTCGGGTCTGACATCACTCTAACATTCCTTCCCTCTGAAACGCAGATTAGGCAGCATTCTAAATGCGTGTCGGTGCCGTTCGGTGCTTACTGTACATACAACGCCACCCTACTTACGCTTCAAACGTCAAGGGTATTTATGTCAACTTTATACCATCTTTTGTCAGTTATGCAGATTATTGGCTTCTGCGATTTCTCATTGGTGCATCTCAAGAGTCTTCTTCTTGTACGCCCATCCGAAACCAATCCGTACCCATCCACTGCAGAGCGCCGAAGCTGGCCATCATGTAAATTAAATCGCGATGTTAGGCTGGCCCGGTGAAACACTCAAACACTTGGCGAAAAAAGATGATATGCCAAGAATTCTCTTAATAAAAATATCTTTGTTTCTTGTTCATTCCTTGCTATATTGTGAGTTGATAGTTCTCGTTATAGAGGTGCCGGACGGGCCAACGCCGGGTTACGTCCTCCAACACCAAATATCTGATCAACTTCTACCACCCACAATATAACCAAAATGCAATCAATTGACCCTGCGCTTGCTGCTATTGACACCTTAAAGCCCAGAGAAAAGCTTTTATACGCCAAAATCGCGAGAAAATACGGTTTTGATCCAAGAACGCTGAGCCGCCGCCACCGAGGCATTTCCACCTCTAGACAAGCAGCTACACAGAACCGGCAGACAATCTACCCACAACATGAAGCTGAGCTTATCAAGTATATAGATGGACTCAACAAGCGTGGCCTGCCACCCACACGGAGTATCGTCCGAAATATCGCGTCGCAGCTGGCCCAGAAGCAGCTCGGATACCACTGGGTCGATCGCTTTGTTCATCGCTATTTGCATCTTATTATACTCAAGCGTACCACGCCTATCGATCGTAGCCGCCGCCGAGCTGATTCAGAAAAGAAATATCGGCTCTATTTTAAGCTCCTGCGCCAAAAAATCGGTCAATATGAAGTGAAGTCGTGGTATACATATAATATGGATGAGAAGAGCTTCATGATTGAAGTACAGTCCCGCTCAGTCAGAATCTTTTCTAAAGCTTCTCTCAGCTCTAAATTAAAAAGATCTAATATCCAAGACGGCAATAGCGAATGAATTACGCTGATCGCATGTATCTGTGCCGATGGATCATATCTAGATCCAAGTATTATATACTCCAGCCAATCCAGCTCTATCCAGAATTCATGGCTTAAGCAAGTGTTCGATCCAGCCACCAGGCCAAAAGCTCGATCTTCTTACCGATCACTTATCGTAGATGGGTATCATAGCCATGTAACAATGAATTTTATTAACTATTGTGATCAGAACAAAATACTACTAGCCATCCTCCCGCCGCATTCAACCCGTACGCTACAGCCGCTCGATATTGGATTGTTTAAGCCACTATCTACCGCATACTCAAATGAGCTATCGAGCTTCACCGATACCAGCCAAGGGCTGATACCATTCACTAAATCTCATTTCTTTCCCAATGTTCTGGCGATCCTGGGGCGCGGCGTGCAAAGAATTATCGAGTCTCCAAGCCTTTAGAGCTACTGGAATTTCACCATTCAATCCAGAAGTTATACTCCAAAAATTTAAAACTATAGCTACTAACAGCGATAGAGACGTATTAGTAGCATCGGCTTCTAATTGGAAAACGATTCGGCAGCTACTCAATGAAGCTACGAGCCAGAAACAGAGTAATGGATCAATCTTAGCGCTCAATAGAATCATGATAAAACTATCCGCCGATACAGTGTTTGTTCAGCAAAAAAAATAAGCAGCTTCGGGCAGCTCTTATTAATGAGAGGCAGCGGAAGTAACGCACCCAGCCTGGCACGCTCGAGCTATCCGACGATTACCATGGTGGAGCTACTTTCTGGTTTCCGCGGAAAGTGCGCAAAGCTCGCCACCAATATGAGCAGAAACAGCGCGATCACGAGGAGTTACAACGCCAAAAAGCTATCGCGATCGAAGCTGGAAAGGAGAGAAGGCTACTCAAAGCTCAAGAACTAGATACGCAGCGGCGGACGCGGGCAGAGGCAAAACTAGAGCGCGAGAGGCAGAAAGCTGAAGAAGCTACCCACCGAATAGTCCGTCAAGCCGTCCGCAAATAATTTCAAAAAGCTATTAAAATCTCCCAAATAAGCAAGAAGCTCAGCTTCAAGCGCCGTACAAAGCCAGTATTAAAAAACTATTGTTACTGGTGGTGGTGGTGGTGGTAGTGCGGAGCCAGCCAATCGCTCAGCAGCACTACCATCACGGCGCTCGCGTTCAGGCCGCCCCATCAAGCTACCAGCCAAATATCAATAGATAGAATAAATCAATAACATTAATAGACTACTACAATAGAAGATCTTATAAAGATAGCTTTTACATAGAGCTCTACAGCTTCAGATTTGTGGTGGTCTTGCTAGGGCAAATCCGGCGTTGGCACCTCTATTTGCAATGGATGTTATGTCATCTTTGCTCCACTAATAGGCCTTGCAAGGTCGTATGGTTAATTCATCCACCTGGACAATATACCAATCTGACAAATTGAAAACGCCTCTCAATCAGCTGGCAGGAAAGGCTCAAAACAAACCGAGGCAGATTGTGGGCCTGCATTCCTTCACGTGTACCCTGTTCACCCTCAATACTAAGGCATGACGACAACCTGCCATGGCGGCAGAAATTTACTCAAGATCGGAGATAGATCTAGGCACATGAAACGCCGAATCGGCGTCTACGCCTGCACGATGTTAGCTCCCGCGGTCCAAGTTTCGACCAAGATGCCCTACCCTGTCGTGGTTGGAGCAGCTGCACTACCAGTTGCAGCGGGCGCCGTGCTATCTTTCTTCCACGCCAAGACGCCCAGCATAAATCTAGCAAACCAGAAAATTGCACTTAGAAAAGCAAAAACCTGAATATCATTCCAATTTTCACATAATCCTTCTTTTGCACTCATCGCGTACCAGTTCCATTTGCTGCCGCAGTGCATGACATCTTCGTACCAGTCTTGCAGTAGACCAAAGACGGCGAACCAGGCACCGCAGAAGAGTAGATCGGCTATGACGTGTGTGACAGGGTGAACGGCGCTAGAAATGAGCCAGATGAGAGACGCAATGACTGATATAGAGAAAATGATAGCGCTGTAGAAGAGGCGACTGAAGGGGCCGATATCATGCTCATGTTCGAGATAGAGAAGGTAAGATGGCAGTCCTAGGACGACGGTTGCGCCGATGAACTGCGCCAAGCGCAATGCCATAAAGGCGAAACGGGGAATACCCATGGTGTTCTCGGTGGTGCTGGTGGTACTGATGGTGTGAAGAAGTGAGGTTTCAAGTTGAAAAGTATTGTAGTAAGTTTTGGATTTGTTGGATAGGAGATTGTGGCTGTTTTGGTAGGAATATATGACTTTTCTCTCACTTTGTCACTAGGAATTCGGGCTTCACCTATAGTTTACTTGTTGTACCAGGTTGACGTGGACCAACAATCTACGGATGCAAACCGCAATTCCACGTGCTATCTCACCTAGTAATTGTCGATTTGCTGTATCCAAACGCTTCCGCCGCACAAAGCCAACCTCGGGATGTTCTGCCATCATTAATGGCACATATTCCAACGAGTTGATAAGATACTAGCAGTGTTTGCTTCCTGCGCTGGCGCCCCAATTGGGCTTACGCCAAACAACATGGAATATATCGAGGCACAGCAAATACTCCATACAGTGGGCGAGGGCGCAAGTGATTCAGATATGGCAGTCGATCAAAACAACTTCCTCAACAAGGCCAGGCCCCCACATCTCATTAACCCCTCTTCGTTAGTAATCTATCCTCTATCAACCCCCACCATAAACCCCACCATCTTCCTCTCACGTATCTTGACTACCTATCTCTCTTTCAGCACTCCATCATCAAAATGGCGACGCCCTACGCTAGCATAGCCATCATCTCAATTGGTCAAATGGGGCTCGGTATCGCCTCGCTACTCAAATCCCACAACTACGCCATCACCACAAACATCAGCGGGCGCAGCTCTGCAACAAAAGACCGAGCCGAATCCATTGGTATCAAGCTACTAGACACAGACGAAGAGCTAGTCGCAAGCGCAGACTACGTACTAAGCATTGTGCCGCCACGCGATGCTGTCGCAACGGCAGAGAGAGTGATTGCTGCACTGCAGAAGCAGCAGCAAAAGAGCACAGAAAAAGGTACATCATCGGGACGGACAAAACATGTACTTTATTACCTGGATTTGAATGCGATCAGTCCGGATACAGCACGCAAGATAGGCGGCTTGTTTGAAGAACGAGTAAAAGAAGAGGTACGCTTTGTTGATGGAGGTATCGTCGGCTTACCACCTGTTGCTCCTTCAGCTTCACCAGATACGTCAAAAGAAGCAAAAGGGTCGGATAGCCTGGGGTCAGATTGGACGCGTCCTGGTGTTCCACTCTCAGGTCCTCATGAACTCCCCAGTGCACATCTCGCTTCTGTGTTGAATGTCCAGCATGTCGCCAACACCATTGGCACAGCTAGCGGACTGAAATGCTGTTTTGCCGCTTTGACCAAAGGCTTCACTGCTCTCTCTTTGCAGTCCTTTACGACTGCATCGTCTCTCGGTGTGTTGCCCCAGCTGAAAGACTACATGGATCAGTACAATCCCCACGCGCGGCTCAAAGCCGAAAGAGGTATCGTGGGGTGCACAGGCAAGGCATACCGGTGGGTTGAAGAAATGCGGCAGATAGGCGAGTGTTTTGCGGGAGCAGGAGGCTGGCAACAAGCAAGTGTATTCCGCGAAATCGCAGGCGTATTCCAAGAACTCGCAGACGTCGTAGAGAAACAAGGGAGAGAAGGAATGAAAGATGTAGACGGGGTAGTCGGGATCCTAAGCAATGATCTCCTATCCTCTAAAAAATAGTCTTCCCTTTCAAAAAAAACTACTTCAATGTCGCTCTCTCTTCTTGAAGAACTTTTCTACTTAGATGCCAATCCATCATAAACCCCCTTCTCAGCCATAACCCACGCGGGAATAACCTTGCCATCTCCATTCGGCAGCACCTGCGCCGCAAGCATCCCCGCAACCCCCTTTTCACGATCAATCCACCAGAAACAACTACACAGCCCCATCCACCACAGCGTATTTGCCCCGCGCCCCGTCTGCCCCGGCGCAATCGTCAAGAAGCCGCCAAAAGCCCAGCCCTGTGGCGGATTCCCCGGCTGAGGATACATCTCCTTACCTGGGTTGAGCAGTAGCGGATTTGCAGGCGCGACTTCTGTGCGGGCGAAATCCGGTTGATCGGGGATCTGATTCTCCCACATGAGGTCTACAGTTTCTTTTTTCAGAATTTGTTTCTGGGTGAGGGGGCTGGTGCCGTTGTTTAGGATTGCAGCGAGGATTTTGACGTATTCTTTTGGTTTGGAGAAAAGGCCTGCGCCGCCGGATTGGAGGAAGTCGTTTTGCTTTTCTGGAGGGCACTGCAGTGGGCCAATGTAGAGGTGGGGGTTTTCGTGGAGGGTGCCGGAGGCGTCGCGTTGGTGCATGTGGGCGAGGTTCTTTTGAAGGGTGGGTGAGGGGAACATGGTTGCGCCTTCGGCAGGGATATCGAGGGGAGTGAAGATATTCTGTTGGAAGTAGTCGCCTAGGAGTTGACCGGTTACTCGCTCAAGGATGATACCTGCCCAGTCGATGTTGACCTGTGTCATGTTTTAGCTGCCAATGGGGTTTATGCATGTCGCTATGATTGCTGAGACTTACGCCATATTCAAACATGTTACCGGGCTGGTTCAGCAGCTTCGCATTGAGAATATCGTTCTTGTCTCCATGACTCCCTTCGATGCCGTCTTGCTTGATTCTTGGGTCGGCAAATCTATATCCGAATCCTGCTGTATGGCTAAGCAGCATACGCATGGTGATTTCCTTCTCTTTCTCCACTGCATTGACGCCATCAGGATATACTTTCTTGTCTGCAAGTTCAGGTGCAATCTTCTTGACAAATTCGGCGTCGTCTAGAGGTATTTTGTCCTGTTCTATAAGCTGTAGCACCGAAACGACTGTGACGAGCTTTGTGCAGGAAGCAATCCAGAAGAGGGTGGAATCAGCATCCATAGGCTGGTCGGAATCAACTCCGAGGGTACCCGAGGCATGTTCGACCAGAGTCTTGCCTGATTTATCGACAGCGTGGAAGACAAGACCTGGTGAGCTGTTTTTAACAAAACTGTCTAACGTGGCTTTGATACTCTCTACACTTTGGGGAGTGAGTGACATGGCGGTAGAAATCCTTGTTTGAGATGGTGAAAGGTGAATGCAAAGTACGGGAGAGAGAAAGGTCAAGACATGAGAATTTATAGGTAAAATCACTAGTGCAACGAGGGGCAAAAGCCGGTAATAATGCAGGATGAAGTCTACCAAGTCGATTCAATGTTGAGTGACAGTCCTATCAGCCAAGGACGTAGTCATGGTGGAGCCTATACTACCCCGCAGCGGGGATAGTACCGAAGGTAACCTAAGACGCCTTGAAGTATCTCGAGCACAAATATGTATGGTGCTAGAATTGTGTAGCATAACATCATCTTTGAACACTCACCCTACAACACACTCATGATGTTATATACATGACTTCTAGTCGGTTGTTGAGTGCGTAGTATGTTGATGCAGACTATTCTGAGATGTAAAGCTTGTACGAAAAGTGAAGTCCGACACGGACGAGATAACACATCCGGTAAGCCCAAGGCAAAACGGATGCTTCAGTGTCCTTGCTATAGGTCTCAGACTCTACTTGGCGCGTATTTTAGCGCTGAGATCAGGCTCGCTTCAATGCGGATTTCAATTCCTTCAGCGCAGCCATGACAAGAGGTACTGTGATAGGGCCTAGCAAAGGTAGGTACACGGCAACCTTGTGCTCATCTGGAAAGTACACTTGGCCAACCATGGAGCGTTCAAAGAAAGCCTTCTCAGCCTCTACCTCTGCAGCACGGGCATGCTCTAACGCACTGGGAAACCGGCCATCTCGAAGATAGTCGCAAGCTTGGTGCAGATTCGCGATAGTGCGGTGTGTAGACCGGGCTACGTTATCAGGAACTGGAATAGATGGGAGCTTCTGATAGACCTGAGCCAAGGCGCCCAAGGTGGAGGAAGCAGAGAAGATGAGCGAGGCAGCCCGCACGCGTTCCAGGGTTGATATGCGCAAAGGTAGCGATGCTGGGCTTTGGGGCAGTCCGAATAGCGAGATGAGCTGATTTGAAAAGGTGTGCATGGCTGGTGCAAGCATTTCTGCAGTAAGCTCGGGTGGCGTATCTGACTTCCCTTCTAGGTTAAGGATGTGGACACCTCCCCACTGTGGAATCAACCAGCTGTTCCCGCCATTCTCTTTTACCAGTAGTGGCGATTGTGCACGGTCCGGGACATAGAGAATGAAATTGACAGTTGGTCCCTCGCCAATGCTGGGGCTTAGGGGCCACTCTGCGGCGTTTACGAATCCACTCAGATCTTCCTTGCGGAGTGTCCACGCCTTTTTTTCTTCGTCGTATTCAGGCTGTCGGATGGAGGGTGTGTAGGCAGCATAAAGCTGGACTTGAGTATCGACAGTGAAGTTGCTAATGACTGATAAGGCGTCCAAAAGGGGACTCATGTATTTCTCGAGTGCTGTCTCAATGTCCCATCTCGAAGGTGCATATGATGGGCTGAAGAGGGAAAAGGTCAAATGGTATGTGGGAGCATACTTGAGAGCGCGAGTGGACTGGCGTTGGAGCTCAGCAGATGTTTCGGGGGAGAGGGCTTTGATCTTGGCAGCATGTGCGCCAGAGGAAGTTGAGAGTACGTGAGCCAATTGGGCCTGCTCTTCAGCGAAGATATCATGTAGCTCTTGAGCGAGAAAGGTAGCCAGACTCGAGCCGGTTGAGGACTGTGAAGGTATTTGATTTGGTGAATAGTAAACATCCAGCGTAGGAGAGTAGGGGTGCAGCTGCGAACGGGGTCTGGTGCCGGTTTCGACAGGTATCAGGCGGATGACTAGGACAACGTCCCTGTCGTCGCTAGGAATGCTTGTTCCGTCACTGACTACTACTTGCTGAGAGGCATTGGGTTGCAAGGGCGGATCGGCGAGCATCAGGCGGAGATGGTGTGCGGAGAAGTCGTTGATATCGTCGAGAGCATGCTGGGTGGTGCGAATGAGGTGCTGAGCGTCGAGTGAGGGAATTGGGGCCTCGACAGCTATGCGCAGAGGGAAGACTGGCTTGCAGACCTGCAATCGTGTCAACTTGGGTCATGGAGATTGGATGCGCGCAGCAGAAAGCATACTTTTGCCTCAGCCCAGTCTGTCATCTCCTGCAGTGGCAATTCTGCTCGATAGATGGCTGTAGTCTTCAGCCATACTGGCAGTCCCAGCAACAAGACGACAGCCCAAAAGGAGACAATTGAGCATCGTCGCAGCCACAGGCTTTCTTTCGTCTCTGGTGGAGGCTGCCCTTGCGCCTTAGCAGCCACTTTGGGTGTCTCCGAAGAAGAAGACAGTGCCTGCTTTGAATCGTCCGTCGGCGACGCGTCAGTGTCTGTTGGTGCCGCCATGTTGCGGTTGGGGCTGTCAAGGTCGCACTCTAGGCGATGTCGCGCCCTGATGCGCGTCCGTGCGCCTCTCTCTACTACGCCAGCCAACCCACCATGTCATCACCCATCAGCCGGTCGACACATGCGAGGATGGATTAATCAATGAAGATGAGGGTTTTCGCGTCTTTCTATATTATGCTAATATCTTTTCTATTTGGGGTTCTATTCCAAAGATTCCACGACATTGCCTATCTTCCTTTCAAGTATCTTGGCCAAGACGCCGAAAAACTCACTCTTGCCAGCCGCCTTCCCAGCCCCTGTACTGTATCTGGCACTAGATACGTGCAAGATTTGGGTCATCATATAGTAGCCTTCAGTCCCCTGCGCCTCTTTCTAGAGTTGATTACTAGCTCATTGTAATGTCTTATTAATCTACCTTCAGTTCAACTTTGCAACTACCAACGTGTAGAGGATGGTACCAGGGCATGGTGTTATTTTTGTGCTCTTTTGTATAAACTCAAGGCTTTCTGAGTTGGTTTCATCTCCATTCTCTTGTAGCTAGCCGTCGCGTGGCATGGGTAGCCTGTGAACGACTGGTCTGTGCGCGGTAGTTTGGATGAATGTCCGCAACATGGCCTACGGTCAATGGCATTGCATGCCCTGGCTTTGTCATACACACATCTCATCTTGGAGTTCCGAGATTCTTGCTGTTATCAAAGCCTCCAGGACGTAGTCAGACCAAGCAGGCACGCGAATAGTCTCTGGGTCTGCCCGAAGGCTCAATGGTCCGCAACTAGGATTGCCCTGGTGCCCCGCTCGACTATGCCCTTTTGGGCAGTTTCACGGTCCGTGCAATGCGGGGTTGCATATCTGGGGAAGGGACTCGACAGACAGTGACGCGGTGCTCACGAGATCGAGGAGAGCTACCCCTCTCGGCTGAAGGAGCTTCGCTTGCTCCAGCTGCTGCTTCTCTCCTTCATATAAAACCTTGATGTTCCATCCCTTCATCTACTCAATCCATTCCATCCCATTCACATTAAATCATTCAAGATGAGTGCAGTTGCAGACAACACCGATGGCCGCGTCGAGCAGGTCAAGGTGTTGTTTGCTCTCTTCGACAAGTACAACACGCTCGATGTGGCCGGCCCCCTTGAAGTGCTGAGCCGTTCTCTCCAAGACCCCAAAGATCCCAGTAAGTCAGCCACATATCCTACGTGTTCCGATATGAACTGGGCTATCGTGGGTCAATTGGTCTCTGGCTAATATCCCGTAGCCAGCAAGGCCTTCGACTGCCAGTTCGTTGGCACCGCAGCGGCCATGACCTCTGTCCAGGGTCTCACCATCAAGGCCGACATGGACTATGAGGTATGTGGCTCCCTGAACATCTCCCAAAGCTGTACTGACTCAATGGCCCAGGACGCCAACAATGAGCTCGATGATTTCGACGTCATCATCGTTCCCGGTGGTGAGGGTGTGTTTGAGGTGCTCAAGAACAAATCTGAGCCCCTGAACCTCCTCACCAAGTACGTCGAGCTTCAAGAGAAGAACCCCGTCAAAGAGCGCACCATCCTCGCCATCGATGTGGGCGCCCTGCTCCTTGCTCAGCAAGGTATGCTCGAAGGCCTCGCTGCTACAACACACCCCGACTACTACGTCCGCCTCGAGACAATCTGTCAAGACGCGGCTAGGCGGGACATGTCCATGCGTACCGATGTCATGGAGGAGCGATACGTCGTCAACAACGCTCGCTTCGATCTGGGCGAAAACCCAGAGGAGAACCCGTGAGTCAAATGCCTGCCGCTTCGACATGTTACCAACTGACCCTTATAGATACATCATCAAGAAGTCTCGCGAGCCTCAAAGCCCTGTTGAAGGCACCAACATGGGCCACGCTCGTCGCAAGTCGATAGCCCGCAAGGGAAGCAATGCTTGGCGTGACTCTCGCCGCCGCGAGTCCATTGCTAGGCGTGCCTCCATGCCCCTTGGCGGTATGCGTGTCATTACCACTGGTGGTGTGACTGCTGGTCTCGATGCCAGCTTGTATTTGGTAGGTTCTCTCGCATCCCACGACTCGGCCCTGGAGGTCGCCCGTGTTATGCAGTATACTTGGGTCAAAGGCGTTACGGTCGATGCGATCGATGTTTGAGCTACGGAGCAATGCAAGAAGCGAAGGTGTTAATATGGGTTGGGTAGTACAGAGATCTGAATGATCATCTGAAGCACGTCGGGAATCGCAGAGATTGACCACGACAAATCATGTGAGGATTCAACAAGGAATGTAAATATTAAGAAATGTCTGTATGCTCTGCTTTCGCGTCATGTTGTTGAGACGGAGCGATGTCGACGGCAAACGAGCCGACACGCTTGTTCCCATGGCTCCACAGCTCCACTCTCGTCCCAGCCCCTCGCTTCTTGACTTGCACGTAGGAGCGTCTGCATCTATCGTTCATCGCAGAGACAGGCGAGGGAATCCAAATGACCAATCATAGGTTCCCAGTGACATGTGTCCTCAGCTCGACTGCGAAACTAAGCTCGCGTCTGCACACCGTTATGCTGAGCTTATATATTCTCCCAGTAAAGCCATGGGGTTCTAGAGCGAATGGCATCATCGCTTGAGGCTTGGCTCGAGCCGTCCCAACGACAACAATGGCCATCTTATTTAAACACCTTTCGTTCTACATCAGCGTCCTACACACGATATAGTAGTCTCAATGTCGCTACAATCCCTCATAGGCTCGCTGAGGCGTTCGCGCCCGTCCTCGGCGCCGCGTGAGCCATCATCAGATATGCGAGGCAACAACGATACTCTTCCAGACCGCCTTCTTGATGTCTTCTTCAGAATGTGGGATCTGGGGTTCACGGCGTTTGGAGGACCGCCTGTACATTTCCAGATTCTGCATCGTCGATTTGTGGAGGGCAAGGGTGTTGCTGGGAGGAAATGGCTGGACGAACAGGCTGTGAGTAACTTTCTTCCTAAGTCTTTGAGATGGGAAGAATTCAAACGACAAGAATTGCCCGACACAGGAATGCAGATAAGGAGAGAAGAACCAATTTTAAACTGACCCTGCTACTCCAGTATCAAGAGCTCTTCGCAATATGTCAAGCTCTTCCCGGTCCTGCATCGACTAAAATGTGCTTCTGTATCGCTCTTCTACGCGGCGGAATAATTCCCGCCATCTTCGCCTTCATGCTCTGGAGCCTCCCCGGTGCAATTGGAATGTACGCACTCTCTCTTGGCGTACAAAAGATGCCTGAGCGCCTCCCTCCAATCGTATACGCTTTGCTCTCTGGTCTCAACGCTAGTACCGTTGGCATCATTGCGCTGGCTGCCGTGCAGTTGGCCGAGAAAGCAATCCAAGACAAAGTGACCAGGATACTTGTCATTTTCGGCGCATGCGCAGGACTATGTTACAACGGATTGTGGTACTTTCCGGTCCTGATCGTCTGCGGCGGTGCGGTGACCATGATCTGGGATATATGGCTTATGAGGTGGGTAGGCAAGATGAAAGCGCGATATCAAGCGCAACGCCGCCGCGAAAGAAACGAACAAGGCGATGCCGAAGAAGAAATAGAGCATGCAGATCTCCAGTCAACGCCTCCTGTGGAACTCACGCGGCCCCAAGCCGTCAAACGGAGACCGCAAGCTGGCAGCTCGACTGTAGACGACGCTACATCTTCTCACGAAAACTTGACCTCACACCCCACCACAACCCATGAACCCGCGAGCCACCCATCCGAACCACCACCACCACCCACAGACATAAAATCCCATAACATATCCGTCAAACTCGGAGCCACCCTCATAATCTCCTTCACCCTCTCCTTCATCACCATCATGGTCCTCCGCGGCTCCCTAACCTCCACCTCCCGCCCCTTCGACCTCTTCTCAAACATGTATCTCGCAGGAACCATCATATTCGGCGGCGGCCCCGTCGTAATCCCCCTACTACGCTCTTACGTCGTAGACCCCGGCTGGGTCACCCCCCGCAACTTCCTGCTCGGTCTCGCCCTCATCCAAGCGTTTCCAGGCCCAAATTTCAACTTTGCAGTGTACCTCGGTGCTCTTGCCATTGCTTCAGCACCAGGATCGATGCCAACGATTGTCGGAGCGATACTGGGGTTTCTGGGTATATTCGCGCCAGGGATCGTGCTGGCGGTCGGGGTGCAGTCGTTTTGGCAAGTGTTGAGAACGAAGCCGTGGGTTGTGAGTTTGTTGAGGGGGATTAATGCTACGGCGGTGGGGTTGGTGTTTACAGCTGTGTATAGGCTTTGGGAGATTGGGTATCTGACGCCTGAGAGTGGGAGGGGAAAGAGTTTGGCGGATGAGCCGTGGTGGGTTGTTGTAGCTACGTTGGCGTATGCTGAGACGGCGTGGTTTGGGGTTCCGCCGGCTATGGCGATTTTGTTTGGGGCAGTGCTGGGAATGGGGTGGTATGGGGCTGTGGGGAGCTAGGTTGGCTGTGGAAAACTTGGTGTGTGGGTGTGAGAAGATTGGATATAGAGGCAGTTCGACAACGCGGGTGTAGTAATATGAATCCTTCATAAATAACTGTTCTAATATACATGTACTCATAAGTAACGTGGCTATAGCGACTACGTATTAGAGGGGAGTAAGATACCGTTCTCCCAGCAATCAGAGAAAAAATCCGGCAACTCTCTCAACCCAACTAGCCATTCCAGCAAACAAAAAGAAAAGTCTCATCTTCATCTAGCTCAACAAAGAACCTCAGATGAATCATATCCCATGCTCAACCGAAGCAATCTCCAAAAAAACTGATCCTCCGAACTCCAAAATCCCATCCTTGATGTAATGTGATTCCCTTAATCCCAAAACTCCAAATATCCCACAAAACAAAACTGTCCCATAATCAAACCAAAACAAGAAAGAAAAAAACGACAAGACTGCAACTTAAGTGTAGTATCCGCCATTTGGTGCCGAAGTCGAAGTGTTGGGGTCGTTAATCTTGCCTCCGCCATTATGGATGATTGGCGGCTTGCTGTAGCGCTGGCTCCGCAACGATGACGACGAAGTGTTGGCGCTGGATTGTGTGTAGTAGCTCTGGTATGACGACGAAGAGGAGGTTGAGCATGCTGGTGGGATTGTTAGCATCGGCGTTTTGATATCGAGAGGAGGCAGATGAGCTTACTGGTTGATGAGGTGGAGGGGCGTGAATATGAGGTACCCTTTCGCTTGGTGTACGATGTGTACGAGTATGATGATGACGAGGACATGGTTGCGGTTGGTGATGTAGTCTTGGTCGCGCTTGGGGAACTCGTGTTGGGTGTGATGTGGTGTGATGTGGTGTGAGTGTATGTGAGTGTCTTTGTTGTCTGACTTGCTCGGAACGTAATATATATCTATGATCGGGTTGATTGTTTTGAGTCGAGTATGGTAAAAGAGAAAAAGAGTACACCCTCGATAGACTATTTATTCCAGGCAGACAACCTACCTGAGGCCGCCATTTAGGGCTTCATCCACTCACGTAAATCCTCCTCCTAGTCAACTCGGTAATTTCTTTGTTTCTCTTGCTACTACCATCATAGTTGCCTGAATACCTGGCTTAGCTTCGGCTCACGTGTGTGTGGATAGTGCGCCCTAGGGACGGCCGATGATTCACACCCTGCGTGGCTATGTCGTTCTTCCCAAGTCCCGACCGCGTCAGAAAATCGCAAGAGAAGAAAAGGAATTAGCGATTAGACTAGGCTACAATTTTACGGTATGCCCAAACCGGTATGGGGGATAAAAAGAGTCATCGTGTGTACATGCACGCTTGCGCAAGTTCACCAGAAGGAAGCCATGTTCAGTCGTCTAGAAACGCGTCACGGTCGGTCATGGTTCAGGCAATGACTTGCATGTATGGCTGCAAGGCACGATAAGCAAGGAGGCCTATGGCAAGGCATCACAGAAAAGGGTGGAAATGCGTAGTCCAGTGACGTCGCCTTGGGTCCTCAGGCTTCAGTCACTCGAATTGGGAATATGGTAAGAGGGAGAAGGTCCGCTGGTGAGCATTTGGGGTCACCGGTGTGCCAAAGAAGGTATGGCGTGGGGGCTTAGAACACGAATGCCTGGAGGCATCGTTCTTGAAACGATCACCGTAGTGTATCAGGGGAAAGAAGAAAATGAAAAAAAGAGTTTCGGTGGTTTCCGACGATGTTTGAAACAGGGAGGTTAAGTGGATGGGAAGGACCAGGCAGAGAGGAAAAAGGGCGTCGTCGAGGGCGAACCGAAGGCGCAGTCGGCCTTAGCGGGGGTTGCTGCATGCACCCAACCGTCCATGCGGGCAAGGCTCACACGCCATTCACGTGGATACGAGTCATCTATTGACTCAAAGGACGATAGTACGGGGGTTATGGTTGTGATCGCGCAAGTGCGCATATGTTCGCCTGCGCATAGCTGGCCGGAAAACTGCTGAAGACATGATGCACGACGTCTTTCCATGCAGGACCAAACCATATCTCTTGTTTGGCGCAGTTGGAAAGTGTGCACCAGAGCGTAGGAATTCGCCCTCTGAAATCGGAATTGGCATTGAACACATTGGGTATCGCTACTTTATCGCCCTACTCTTTTTTCTTTCGTATATCTCGTACGCATCCAGTCTTAATCATACAATTTTAGCGCACCATTGAGGTCTCCAGCCACAACCTTCGATGTCTCCCTTGGATGCCACTGTACTGCGAGCACCGGCGCATCGCTGGCTGGAATCTTGTGATACATTTTACACGTCTTCCAGTCCCAGAAACAAATGAACCCCCCGCTATCACCAGAGCTGATGAATTGCCCGTCAGGACTGATTGCAACGTCGGGTGCATATCCAGCCACATTGTGCCCTCTGTAGCTCTTCTTCCGATTCTGCCTGAAGCGGTCTGTCGAGCTGTACACCGTAATCTGGTTATCTGACGACTGGAAGGCAACGTATTTGCCAGATGGGTGGGGTGAGGAGCGGACCATGGAGAACATGTACGGTTCAGCAATGAACTTGATAGGGACAGGGATACCGTATTCCCATGCACGAAGGGACTTGTCGTCAGATGTCGTGATGAAACGGCGGTTCTCGTCGCAGAAGGTGATGGTGTTGACAGGCCCCAGATGATGGTCGTATTCTTGTACCATCTCTCCGCTTCTTGTGTCGTACTGCATGATCTTCTTATCACTCATACCGGCCAAGAACTCGTGCGGCATAGTTGGATTGATGCGCACGACGTGCGGTGTCTTTCCAGTTGTGAACTTATTCAGACACTTGCCAGTCTCCGTGTCCCATATCTTCATGTAGCGGTCATAGCTAGCGGACACGAATTGTGTACCGCTAGGGTTGAAATCAACGTCAACAACCGACTTCGTATGACCGGAATACGTTCGTAGCAGCTCGCGCTGGTGATACACATCCCATAGCGCGATCTTGGAATCCGCCGAAGCAGAGAGGATGAGGTGACCGCTGTCAGGTATGAAGCGGACTTGGGTAATCGACTTGGTGTGGTATTTGTAAGTATGGATAAGCTTCTTTGGTATAAAGTTCTTTGGTTCATAGTCGCCAGTGAGCTTGATATCGAGGTCCGTAGGTACGTGCATGTAGGTCCGCCCTTGGTAGTCGTATTGCTGGCTGCCAACAAATTCACTCGTCTCCCCCTCAGCCTCAGTATCGCGATAGTCTGTGCCTGCGAGCTTCTTGGGCGCGGTCGCAGAGTTGTCGACAATCTCGTCTTCCTCGTAGACTATCTCCACTTCCACATCTGATCCAAACTCATCGTCCGAGGCGGCGTCTGGCCTTTGTTCTTCGTATTTTGCCCAAGGTCCTTTGTATGCGCCAGCTCCACTCACGATACTTGAGTCGCCCTTGGCCTCGCGCTTTCTTTTCTTGGACCCTTCTCCGCTTTCGATCGAACGTTGACCTTGTCGGAATGTATGATCGCTGATGTATGTTTCCGCCGCGAAACCTGTTGGGACTCTTCCGGAGCCTCCCCCAGCCATGACTAAGCTATTCGCCGATGAATTCGTGATCGCGTAGGCTGTATAAATATGGTGGACGGAGAGCGGGTGAGGTGCAGTCTTGAATGAAGGAAATCTGGAAATCTGGGGAAAGCTGCCTCGTCATAAAATATGGGTGACTAAGCACGCCAAGCCTTCCCCCTTTCACGTGAAAACTACAATGCATTTTACTAGTTATTTTGTATTGACTGATACGGATGGCGAAGTGGCTAGATACAAGATTTGGCTCGGAAATTGGTTTTTGCAGTAGTTAATCAAAGAGAAAATTTCAAGAAAGTTTCTTCGGCACCAAAACTTAAAAACTCATTGCAGTCTCAGAAAATCGAAAAGAAATTGGTTCTGATGCTTAATTGCTCTTCAGTAATTGATGCATTTTGCAATAGGCTAATCTAACGCTATTCATTTCAACGTAAGGATATCAAAGCCTTCCAAATCCCATTCCCATATACCCTCGCGTACGCATGGCTCCACTATTGGTGCCTGATATCAATGCCTTTTCTCCTTGTTCTTCTTGTTCTGCCAGTACCGCTTCTCATAGTTCGCTGCAACCAAGGTAGCTACAAAAGCCACTACAATCAGGATCAGTGGCGTAGTCCCCAGCTAGTGAGACTCGTCGCGGATGAGAGCAACAATCATGCTGTAGAGGTAGAAGAAGAACATGAGCAGATGGAAGCCTAGCTTGATGAAGGATTCCTAAGTGCGTATTAGCCACCTGCGCCGCAATACGTCCTGACTCTGTAACCCTTCTTACCTTCTTATGCACGTTAAGCTTCCTAAAAATCTCCGTCGCATCCAGTAGGTGCTGGTTCTCAAAGATCCTGGCACAGTCAGCAACGTCACTCTTATCATATGGGTTGGCGTGAGCACGCACTTTTTCGCGTTCCATGCCAAGAGGGGCAGGTTCAGGACCAGAGCCATCCAATATCCATTGATAAGGAAGAGGAAGGTCAGGAAAGCGTGAACAGCAGCTTCGGGAATGATGTAGGTGTTGAGGCGGTTGCAGAGGTCGATGGGGTTGATGTAGTCGCTGGCGCAAAATTAGCTCTTGCCCTCTCCCAACAACAGGGTTCTGCGGTATCGTCTGTGTACAACGACCCTTTCCCAGGAGCTGCTCACCATTCGAGATCGCTGTACATGATGGTAAAGAAGACTTGGAGAAATAGGTTGACGGCGTTTATCAACACTGCCAACAAGTACAACCATGCTTCACCAGTCATTGTGGCGGTAGTGTGCGGGGTAAGACGACGATAGTATCGAGGCTTGCGAAGAAGACGAGCAGCGTCGCTGGTCGGTGGCTGGGGGCGCGATTGAACAAGTGTGCGAGAGATGCCCAAGGCTCGGATGCGGTCGTGTGTTTGCGGGCTGCCGGGGCTAGACGCGGGAAGCTTAGCTTGTGTGCGGGGCCTGGATGGAAGTTGCGATGACGTCGGAGACGGGACGGGCAACTACGAGGGGAACGCGATGGTACAGCAGCACAGAGAAATAGTGAGTAACAAGCGCCTCAGACTTTACAGTAAGAATAGACACAGGTGCTTGGATGACGTTGAGGCGGAGATGCTTCCCTGGACACAGCAAGCATGGCCATTAGCGTCCTTCGCTTCGCTTGTGAGAACGCAGGCGGGCCACCCTCGTCCGACTGGAGCCTCATGTGACGGATAATGGCCCATTTGAACTTTGCGCCGCCACAATTGTCTCGGCACAAGAGAAGCTACTTATGTTGACATGGCAAGTGTTAGCGCCGGTCATCTCAGGCCGGCCTAGTACATACGAAACTACTATCACGGCTTGCAGGATATGAATGGGCATAGAGCTTGCACTCTTAGCCTCGTCGCAATTCGACTATCCTATTGCTTGGCAGGTTTCTATTCAAAATCCCTTTTGACTGTTCCGTCCCGTTCAAGAGTCAGCCTTTGCTTCTCCGTTTGATCCGCCACTGGTGGCAGTCGGCATTGGCACAGGGCCACCGGGTGAGTCCGGTAACCTCGCCGTCAGTACCTCTACGCCGTCTTCTGTTATGAGTAGAGTGTGTTCTGTACTGCATTAGTTTCTGAAAACAAGGAAAGATATGTCCCAGCGAGAACCTACCAAATTGCGCCGTCAGGGAACCATCTTGGGTTACACTCGTCCAATCGTCCGGCCATGTCTTATCTCGGTGTGTTCCAATACTGATCATAGGCTCAATTGTGAAACACATGCCTGGCTTCGCTTGCCCAACTGCCTTGTTCTTCGCATAGTGAGGAACGTTGGGCGCGCAGTGGAAAAGTTGGTTGACACCGTGTCCGCAATACGTCCTGATCACACTGCAGTTTTTGCTTTTGGCATGCTTTTCAATGACGTTGCCATATTCGCGGAAAAGAGTGCCTGGCTTTGCAATCTCAATGGCCTTGTCCAAGCATTCTCGCGCAGTCTCGGTGACCCGTACAGCGTCTGGATTTGCCAACGCTTTGTCTCCAATGTAGTAGGTTTCGTTCAGGTCTGCGTGGAAACCGCCGTGGTAGACGGAGATATCGATGTTGAGGATGTCTCCGTCTTTCAATACTCTCTGATCGGGAATGCCGTGGCAGATGACCTCGTTAAGCGATGTGCAAACGGACTTTGGGAAATTACAGTAGTTGAGGGGTGATGGGTAAGACTGCGTCTATCAGCTTTTCATATCCATGGCCTGCGGTGGTCGCTCTTACATCGCGCTCAATAGTGGCCTTGTGGACAATTTCATCAATGTAGTCTGTGGTGACGCCGGGCTTCGCCGCTCTGCCTGCAATATCTAATATCTCGCGCCCATATCGGCACACTTTGCGCATGGCATCCTGCTCCTCCTTGTTCAAAATGGTAATCTTATTCCTGTTGACGAAAACTTGTTCGGACCGTGGTATTCCGTCTTTCGCATAGTCTGGCAGTCGAATGTGCTTTGGCACTTCTCGGCGCGGCGACAGTGGGTATACGGGCCTGAGGGCCCCGGTGTATGGGTAGGTAGGAAACGGGTTGTAGTGGCCCGTGGCTGGATCCGGGTGAGAAACTACTTTCGGCGTGAAGATATTGGAGAGAATACTACTTTGTGACTTGTGCATCTTCTTATGCTCACCCTGCGCGGCGGTTAGATACTCTGGTCTGTATTACACGGGCAATCTCACTATGTACCCAGTTGCGCTTGAAACATTCTTGGGAACAGAAGTAGCTCTCCTTTCCGAGTTTCTGGCAGTTTGGACATTGTAGGGCGCTGGCATCGTTTTCACAGTCCTGGCCTGAGCATTTGCGTGGGGCGTCATCTGCAGCCATTGTGTGCTGTGCGCAGAGACTGGTCGTGTGAGAGAGTTATGGCAGAGGGTGGACTAGGGACGTCACCTACGGCTAGAATTTTAAGCCGATCCTATACTTAGCGCGCTATGGCTTTTTCTGCGGTGAATGTGGGTTGGCGCAAAAATTGCGTGGTGAATGTTCTGTTCACTGCCAACTCCGCCGCCGCATCCTCAGATCCGTATTCGTTTGTAAGGGTCCAGATTCGCCGAGTGCCGATCGCTGATGACTAAGGCTTTCCCGCGCGCTTCAGTTGCGCTTGCCCGTTTAGGACTTGACGTGCATCATCAGTGATACCTTGACATCTTGTCTGACTCTTCGAGCTTTTGTCCGTGGGATGACAATTTTCATCACGTTTACCCCTCAGCTTTTCTAGATGCCCACCATGCTCCTAAACTTCTGCTCTTTGGTCGTTTCATCCCGTGCTCTAGCTTCGGATCACGGGACTTGCGGATATTCGGTTCAAGTTTTCTCCACTCTCTCCCACCACCTTCCATTACCATGACGCAGAAACTGGTTGTTGTCGGAGCTGGGCCGGTAGGTTCCTTGGCGGCCCTGTATGCTGCCGTGCGTGGATTCGATGTTGAAGTGTATGAACTGAGAGCAGGTGAGCCTTATCATACCCGCAAACCATCTCGGTCCTAATACCCATCCATGCTGACACTAACCAGATCTTCGCGAGGCCAAGACTACTCCACTCACTCTCTCAAAGTCTATCAATCTTGCTCTTTCCGAGCGCGGTATCAATTCCCTGCGTAAGACGGGCCTATCGGACCTTGCCGATGCAGTACTAGCTGAGACGTACCCCATGTATGGCCGTATGATCCATGTGAGAAAAAATGGAGAATACGTTCGTCAAGCGCAAGCCTACGATGCGAGGGGGCGAGTGAGTGTGGCTGCATCATATGTCCAGGGTTGTACTGATGGTACCAGAGTTTGTTGGCCATGGACAGAACTGGTCTGAACAAAACCCTTCTGGATCATCTGGAGGCTATGCCCAATGTGAAGCTCATGTTCAACCATAAACTGGTGGGTGCAGACTTCAAGAAGAATATTGCCTGGTTTGAGTATCGCCCCAACTCTCCCGAAGAGCAGGGTGATGAGTTTGAGCTGAGCTTTGACCTCATGATTGGTGCGGACGGTGCTCACTCAGCCGTGCGATACCATCTCATGAAGTTTGTTCCAATGTATTTCCATCAGGAATACATTGACAAGCTCTGGTGCCAGTTTCACGTCCCGGCCGGACCAAATGGCGACTTTCGAATACCTCCAGGCTACCTACACATCTGGCCTCAAGATGAATCCATGTTCATTGCCCTGCCAAACCTTGACAAGACATTCACCTCTACGCTCTTCTTGACAAAAGAGGGGTTTGAGGAGCTTGATGTCTCTGGAAAGGTCGTCGAATATTTCAATAAAAAGTTCCCAGGGGTAGTGCCAGATCTTATCACCGAAGAGGATCTACGTAAACAATACAAGGCCAACGCACATCTGCCTTTGATCTCCATCAAGTGCACACCATATCACTATGGAGATTCTGGTGTCATCCTGGGAGATGCTGCTCATGCCATGGTACCATTCTATGGCCAGGGAATGAATGCCGGACTGGAAGACGTCCGTGTCTTATTCGATTTTATCGACAAGTACCCCAATGATCGATCTATGGCGTTGAGTGAATACACCAAACAACGCACCCCGGACGCGCAAGCTATAAACGATCTTGCTCTGGGCAACTACCGTGAGATGGCGAGTGATGTCAAGAAGCCATTGTATCTTTTGAGGAAATGGGTCGAGGAGAAACTGTACATCTACGTTCCCAGCGCTGGATGGGCTACTCAATACTCGAGAGTAACATTTAGCAACATGCGATATTCTGAGGTACAAAAGGCAGCTCAACATCAAGCGGAGATACTCAACGGAATCGTTGGCGTCGGCATTGTATCTATCCTCGGGTCTGCATTCTGGTTTGCGAGATCTGGAGGCGCACACCAAATCAAGATGGGTATCTTGCGGTCGATCTGCGTGCTCGCACAGAAACTGCAGAGCTTCACTCAGCGCTAAGCAGACCCCACTGGAATATTCAAACATTTCATGCATGTGGAATGAGACGGAATTTCTCATGGTCGTTAGTTGCTTCAATCAACGCACCTCGTCATTCATTCAGAACTTCGAAGAACGATCAATAGCTTTCTCATGCACTACGACGATGGGTCTCATCCACTGCACTGAATTTTTATGGATGTGTCTTCCCAGGTGATACGAGTCGTATTTATGAGGTATTTCACTTTTTCCGATACTTAGCCGGTTCATTGAATCCCCAGACAGGAGATGGTATGTAGCATACAGATTGATGTACAGCCTCCGAATTTGGACATGGAACACTACCCCATATTGCGCTTTAGGCGGCGAACATGGTAGTGTCCCACAATTTCTTAATCTATCTCATGACTCGAAACGTTCACGTGTCACAGTACACTAGCCCATATGAGCTCTTCATGGAGAGCCCCACACGCGAAATGTGGGGAGAGGAGGTTTTCCCAAGCGAGACAAAATTTATAATATCAAGTTGCGATGTTACGTCAAAGTTACGCACACTTGGAGGAACCAAATGTTGCAAAACGGAAGCCTTCTCAGTGAACTGAGATATCCATGCGTGTTTTGCTTTTCCAGACCTGGTCTCTTACACTTCTTCTGCAAATTTTCATCCCCTCTCGGGCCAGAGAATGCAACCATTGCATCACTGCAATAGCCTTTCTCCGATTTTAACTCTCGGGTCCATTCACTTTCCCGAATGCACGAATCTCTCATTCTATATTCTACACAATATGCGGATAAAATGGTCAGCCATTCATAAATCAATTAATGGCTGCCACATCGCAGATCCGACTTCTAGAAAAAAGAACCCGTTATATAACCAAAGTTAAGCAATTAAGTTTTCTCATCAATGATTCTATGGGAGATTGGTACACTTGTTATTGGCATGGATACATGCTTTATCCGCCTCACAACCTGGCTTCCAGGCCATGGCTATTTTTTTCACATGTGTTAGGCCTGGATAAAGTTGCTGTTATGCTGGTTCATCATTTCCATGCGCACACATATTGCTGCGGTATACTCTACAGAGTTGATCTAAGTTAATGAGATTGTAGTGTACCACCTTGGCATGCTTCGGAACCTCTTATCAGTTTATCCATTTGCTTAAGACATTTCTTGTGACACGATAATATTTACACTCCAGTAGCATCAGTGCCAGGCTTTGCATCTCCAGTGCCCAGTTGATTGACTGAAAGAAGGCAAAACGATAATCATGCGCTTCACACACGGCCTCGTGGTTTTAGTCAACCTTGGTAAGCCACACAGCATCAGTAACCTACTTCCCCATCCTAACACTATCCCACCAGCTCGAGCATGGCCAACATCAACCGACCACACTCTATCACCACGCTCGACGAACTACAAAGACCCCGAAACCGGCTTCACCTTCTCCGAAACCAAAGCCGCAGCCACCCTCACCAGCAACATCATCTACCGCATAGCCCAGCCTGCAAACGTTTCCGCAACCCAACCCTACGACATCGTCCTCCAAGCCATCGCTCCCAGCTCCTTAGGCTGGATCGGACTCGCCTGGGGCGGCAGCATGGTCCGCAATCCACTCACAGTCTCGTATCCCAACGGGCAAAAAGCGACTGTGTCTTCACGCTGGGCTACGTACGTCCCTTTCCTCCCTCTCCCACAACCCTCAAAACACATACAAAAGAAGAGAAAAGAAGAGAAAATGCTAACGGATATGACAAGCGGCCACTTAACCCCCCAACAATACCCCTCCGCAACCTACACTCCGCTGTCTACCGGCAACAAATCAAACAGCACGCACTGGCAATTCACCGTCAAGTGTACGGGGTGCACCACGTACAATGGTTCTTCTGGTCCTGTGTATGTGGAGCCGAGTGGAAGTAGGCGGTTGGCGTTTGCGTGCTCACAAGGTAGAGTGAGTAATCCAGGCTCGACGAGTGCAAGTATTCCGGTGCATGATGTGTATAATTATATTACGCATGATTTTAGTGCAGGGAGGAATGAGGGGTGGGCTGCATTGTTGGAGAGGAATGGGGTTTAGAAGGGGGAGGGGGGTTGGCGATGAGAGTGAGGGAGGATGGTGTATGACGATGTGGGGATGAAGGGGGATATTTCTTATTCTTGATATAGGGTCTTGCTTCAATTCATAATTTTTATTTCTGCTTGGATAATTTGATAAGTTGTAGAATGTTCATTTTATGGGTTGATATATGGCATGTGTTGGTATACAATAGCAGTTTATGATTTACGATAGGCTTCTAGCGGAAGAACAAGTGAATGTAGTGCTAACTTCCAATGCACCATTCTTGAAGATTCTAGACCTATGACAAGGGAGTCCCGCGATAGCGACATTATCCCAGCAACTTGGCAGATGTAGCTAGGCCTCTATAGGCATGTCTCCAAGCGGCAAAGACTTGAGCCCTAATTTGACTGTCAGTTGGTGCAACATACCCCATAGCAGTACTAAAATAAACAAAGCAAGCAGCTCATGTGCAAACAGAACAAAAAACCTACATCCATCCACCTGCTCAGGCGCCTGCTGCTTCTTCTTACAAGCATTATACTGCGCAGGTTGCTGCGTCGTAAGCCCCGCCTTGGGACAAGCATTATTCAAATTGCACCCGTTATCCATGGCCTTTTGCAATGAGTCGGCTTCCCAGCCAAACACGTAGTCGCCATGGGCAGCGGATCCACTATTAGTATTTGCCGTTAGCTCATACCTCCACTAGTAAGAGAATAAAGAACGGAGACATTACCCAATATCCATAGAATAAACAAACGGATCCGATCCATCCGTCGGCCACAAACTCCTGTCTGCAAACTTACTCACATCCCACATGAGCTCGTACATGATCTGCGGTAGCTTAACGGGATGGCTAGACGGACACGCACCACCGCCGTTTGCCCCGCTGCCCTGGCCATACGCAACGTGGCTCTGGTGATCTGGGGAATCGAGGTTCTTGCCGTCCCAGCAGGCGGGGAAGATGATGGTTTGGCGGATAAGCTTGCACTTTGGGTCTTTAGGGATTTCGACGGTATCGGAGCCGGTACAGGGGGCGCCGCCGACGAAGGTGTCTTCGGAGGGGGAGGTCCAGCAGCGGTGGCAGATGTTTGAGAGTTTGACTTTGCTAGGATCTTTGTTGGTGGCGGAGCCGACGAGCATGCGGAAACCTTTTTTGAAGGCGGTGGTTTTGCCGCTTGGGATGTAGTAGACGTCGAGACCGCCGTCGTTGATGAGCTTGCCTTGGGGCCCGCCGTTGCCGATCTGGTGTGTCATAAGTTAGTCATGGTGGCTATATATTTACTCTATCTGGTTTGTTTGCTCACCTGGGGCACACGGATATAAGTTCCATTTTTGGCTTTGAAGAACATGACGGCTGTCCAGTAGTTCGACTTGTCTTGTACGAAGCTGCAGGATGTGCATGTGGATGCTTTTGCGAGGTCGATCGAAGGATCCATGGTGATATTGAAGGCGTCGCCTCCTACAATCTGGTGCAGATGTGGAGTGTACTTCATGCCGGGATTTACAAGAGGGTCTGTACGCTCGACGACGAGCTGCGAGCATGCAAATCGCAACATGTTTTGCCCGACAGCCATGTTGGCGAGAGCCGCCACAGTGAGGATGATGTTACCCCAATGCATCTTGGTTTGGTCACGAGGGCCAGAAATTTGAATAATGAGGCTTGAGAAGGGGGTTGGATGAAGGCACACGTAGAATAGAATGTGAAGCAGATGTTATGAAGCTTTCTCTTATACGAGTGTGGCACAGGCGCGATGGCTCGATGAGACGACGACCAGAAGGGTACTTGCCGGACTACAGGATGGCTGCCATCGATCATTGCTGAGACATATTAGTTTAATATAAGTGAGAATAGTCATTGGGTAACAGGGTGTTTCTCTTCTAATCTATTCATGTCTCATGATGGGCTGATGGTCAACCAGACTTTGAAGCCAAACCAAGAAAATCAGTTACGGGGTTGGTGACGCCTGATAGATCACGCTGTCCACTTAATCAACAAAAGTCCCTGTACTTCATATGCCTATCGAATAATGCTGCAGGTAATATTGCCTTTGTAATATCATAGGTACAGCACTCACTCACTGTATGGTCCCAAGACTCTAGGCAACGACATGCTGACCATGGGGCGACAGAATTTGCATCGATAATTTCCTTCTGCCTGACCGGGTAGACCCGATAAAGAAAACTGCATCCCAATGGACCTTTCTGAAGTCTCGGTGTCATTCGTGAGACGTTCATAGATATTCCAGTCACTGGAGGCTAGAACCGAGTTTCCCATAGTGACCCGTTCAAGACGGTGAACAGTAGAAGCTTTGTGTAAAGCACCAATTGGAAACAATACAAACCCACCCACCAACTCACCCAACATGTGGGGCGTGGATCAACAGCAGGATGAAGGGTATTTGCACATCCGTCAAATCAGGTCAACGTTGGCGCGGCGTACATGCCAAGATCCTAGTATAATGTCTTTAACCTTTCAAAAGAAGGACTCCCACACCATGATGAGGCCAAAAAGAGCACATGAGGCTTCTGGGTCCGACAGTTTCCAAAGCCCATCATATATATGGGTAGTGGACTAAGTGGGCGGTGTATGCCATCATGCGGCACGTCGTTTGAGGAAGTGGGGCAGCTGTATATGTGGAGATCCCAGGTAGTATCTGGACGAGAAAATTATAATATGCCTGCTGATCGAAAGCACAATGGCTGGCTCCAAATGTCACCGGAAGGCGTATTGTAGATGGGCGAAACTCAATGATGGGCCTTGTGAAAAGGTAGTATGCCAGTTGGCCTATTGAAAGCGACCACCATTCACCCTTCCAGCGATTAAGTTCACAGGGAAAGGTATGAAGTCGAAGTAAAACTTGCCGAAGTTTGCGGGGCGCACATTTTGCTTGCCGTTCACTAAGTATGGAGTAGATGCTTTATCCGGCTAGGGAAGCACTACCTGGTGGTGTTGGCTGTCACGGGCAGTGACTTGATTCGTGTGGCTGATCTGTGTGGCTGATCTGTGTGGCTGATGAGAGACAGCTGTCGATTGGTATCGCCCGACCCACCTGGCCAGCTACAGTTGTCGATTGATCCCGAACATCCGGCAGTTAGCTCACCACCGTTGCTGGGACAACACCACCCCAACACAGTTAGCGGCAGTTTGCGCTCTGACAACACAACAAGGGCAAGCACGTCCACACACACTCAACACATCCTCTCTCCCACTCACCATCCAGCAACCATATACACACACTCAAAGATAGCGAACATCAATATCCATCATGGTCGCTACACGTCGCGGTGCGAAAGAGGCCCCAGTGGCCTCATCCGCACCCTCCAGCACCCTCAGTGCTCCTCCCAAGCGCGGCGGCAGAACCAAGGCTGTTGTTGAACAAGCTGCTGAGCCTGCACCAGCTCCCGCGAAGGCCACCAAAACAACCGCTACAAAACGCAAAGCAAAGGCCGAGCCTGAAGATGCTGAGCCCCCGGTGGCCAAGAAAACTGTCGCGACAAAAACAACACGCACAACAAAAGTTCAGACAAAAGCAGAGCCAGCCCCCGCTGCACCAAAGCGAGCGACGCGCAGCCGCAAGGCTGAGGAGTCCGCTGACGTAGACGAGGTTGAAGCCATCGAAGAGGCTCCCAAGCCAGCGGCTGCTCGAGCGCGCAAGATCGCTCCAGTGAAGAAGATGGCTACGCCAAAGGTCACAGAGCCAGTGGCCACCGAAGATCCAGTCGTTCAGGAGCCCGTTGTCGAAGAAGCTTCAAAGGCCGCGTCACGGGCGCGCAAGGCCCCCACTAAAAAGGCGCCTATTACCAAGAAGACCGACACTCCAGTCGTTGAGGAGCCCGTCGCGGTCGAAACCACCAAGCCAGCAACCCGTACGCGTAAGCCGGCAGTACCCAAAGCTTCGGCCGCGGCGCCAGCATCGAAATCAGCACCTGCACCTGTACCTGCACTTGCACCAAGAACTACACGCGGACGAGATGCCCCCATAATCTCACAAGAATCACCCCTCAAGGCGCCAGCCCGTAAGCCTACAAAGAAGACTGTTACTATCTCAACTCCAAAGGTTGAGCCTGAGCAAGCTGAAGATGTAGCTGAGGAGGTTGCCGAGATGCCAGTTGAGGAGTCTGCCGAGAAGCCAGCCGAGGAGTTGGTCGGTGAGCTAGTTGAAGTGGCAATGGCAGAATATCCAGAATATCCTACCACACCTGCACACATCGCAGCGCCAATAACGTCAAGGAAAGCTTTAGCTGAGCTTCCCAACTATCCCAATACCCCATCACACATTGTTGCGCCCGTCTCTAACAAGGACGCGCTCGCAGAGCTCGCCGGATACCCCAAGACACCAGCACACATCAAGGCTCCCATCAGCTCAAGGAATGCTCTGGCCGAAATGCCTGATTATCCTAAGACACCTGCGCATATCAAGGCTCCCATAAGCACCGAAGCTGCCCTTGCCGAAATGCCCGACTACCCTGAAACGCCTGCTCACATCAAGGCCCCGATTAGCTCTGAAGCTGCACTGGCTGAGATGCCTGATTATCCCAAAACACCGGAACACATCAGTGCACCTATGAGCACTAAGGATGCTTTATCTGAGATGCCAGGATATCCCAAGACCCCTGCTCATATCAAAGCTCCCATTTCTATCAAGGACGCAATGGCTGAAATGCCCGACTACCCGAAGACACCAGCTCACATTCTGGCACCTGTCTTCCCTTACACCGAAGAAGAAAAGGCTGAGGCTGTCAACCACGATGTCGAGATGGGAGATGTACAAGACGCTTTTCCATCAGAGCATGATAAGGTTATGACTGATGCAGAAATCGAGGCTCCTGTCTCTACTGTTTCACCAGAAGAACCTCAAGACGCTGCAACTCCTGCTATCAGCGAAGAAGAAGAGGCTGAGAACCTTCCATCTACCACCGACAATTCCACTACACCAGCAGACAAGTCCCCTCTACTTACCCAAGCCGAGACGCCCTACCACGCTACTACTCCTACCCAAGAGGCATGTGCCGACATCCCTGGTACCCCTCCTGCGCAGATTGTGTGGGGCGTCACTGATCAAGAAGCTTTTGAGGAGCTTCCCGCTGAATACCCAACTACACCATCTCACATCACTGCTCCAGTCACATCGCAACAAGCAATGGCAGAGCTTCCCGGTTATCCCAAGACTCCTGCTCACATTGTGGCGCCGATTACTCCACGTAGGGCTCTCGCTGAGTTGCCAGATTACCCAACTACGCCAAGTCTTGCGCTTGAGGCTGCTCTTCAGGAGGAGATTACTGCATCTGTCAAGAAGCAAACGCCTTCGCCTGTGCACTATTCCAGCCGTAAGGAGAAAGTCTCTTTCGGTTTCGAAGAGACCAGCGAGATTGGTGATATCAGTGAGATTACCGAAGTTAGTGAATTCAGCGAAGTTGATGTTGTGAGTGCCATCAAGGCCCCTTCCTTCAGTGACCTGAAGGCAAGCATGCCACTCAAGCCCCTGCAACTCGCTCCCACATTTGCAGCACCAGAGCTTGCATCACCTAAGAAGTCCGCGCTGAGGTCGCCAATGAAGGTTATGGACACAAAGACTCCGAAGAAGTCTGTCGCCTGGACTGACGTTCAAGCTGACGAGAGCGAGATATTCATGGATGACGGCATTCTTCAGGGCACCGTCTTCTACGTTGACGTCACTCGTAATGGAAAGGAACAAAACTTCTTGTTCCGCGGTCTGCTAGAGGACCTTGGTGCTAAGGTCGTCAAGGACATCTCACATGCTTCTCTGACCCACGTTCTTTTCAAGGACGGAAGCATGTCGACACTAGAGAAGTGTCTCTCAAGCAAAGGTGCTATCAAGTGTGTCAACGTCGGTTGGGTCTTGGACAGCGAGTCAAACAAGAAGCGTATGGATGAAGATCCCTATCTGGTTGATCTCTCCGTCGCTAAGCCAGCGTCTCCCCTCCCAACCACTACCATGAAGCCTTTCACACCCGCCAAGACACCCTCCAAGTACGCCCTTCCTCCTTCGTCTCAGTGCAAGATGCCTAGCACTCCTACCAGCTCTGAGTTTGACCGTTCCTTCAATGACGACAAGGAGAACAGTGAGGTCGGCGCCTTCTTCGACAGGAGCCCCCTTGCTCCTCGCACCGTCCCTAACAAGAAGTCCACTTTCTTGTTCAGCAAGGCTGCCATCAAGACTCCCTCTAGGCCGCTCTTTCTCGCCGCTACTCCAGCGAAATCGGGCTTTTCAGCTGTAAAGCCTGCTCCTCACGCTTTCTCGACTATCAAGAAGCGCCCCGTAGACTCTTCTCTCTTCAACAGCTCTCTTGGTCCGCCTAGGAAGTTGCGTCTCTTTTAAATGTTAGATTGGGTGGTGCCGACGATACGAAGCTATGCTACCTGCAGGAGTTTGGGATATGATGCATGCACTGGGCAGTTTGGCGTTGGGATAAAGTTGTTTGGTGCTTTTTTGTTTTTTGTTTTCAAAGGTTACCATCAGGTGTTGAAGTTGTGCTTTTGCTTCTTGCTCACTCCTCTCGTTCATCACGGCGGCGATTGGCTTCCAGTCTGAGTTGCTGCCTCCTCGCAAGAGCTGGCGCCCGTGGAATTGCCTTTTAGTCTGCCAGATGTAGTGGGAGAGAGGCGGTTGTGTCTATGCATACTTTTGGTATCTGCTTGATTTCTGATGAGCGTTTTTTGGGTTAGTTGGTGTTTATGGAACATGGGTAATGGATACGGTATGGCATTGCATGGACGGTGGGACGACGTTTTCCACACACATTCACTCCTATGGAGGTTGGAATCACTTGGGTCTCTCTTTTTCCTTTACCTTCGCTCTAGTCACGTTAAGACAGACAAATGAGATTTTAAATACTTCAATGCTGGCTTTCTGTTCAACAGACATGTCTTCGTTGCGATCTAATGGTAATCTATCTGCTAAGTGTAGGTGATCTATATCTAACCAATGTTCTTTCGCTCTATGGAAGTCATCCCCTAAAGCAAACCTATCAAAGATGCACCCTTGCCTACTACTCCCCAAAGGACTTCTTATCAAAATGCCCCATAATATCCTCCAACCCATCCTCCTCCTCCTTCCCACCCTCCTGTTCCCAAAGTACCTCCCTAATAAACCCCACCAACGCATTCACACTCGCCTTCTGCGTACTCGGCAAAAAATGCCCCCCAGGATGATACACCACATACTTTTCCCCCCTCCTCTTACACCTCTCCACGAGCGCCAGACTCCGCGCCTCCTCAATCACAACATCCTGGGTCCCCAGAAAATGAAGCATTGGAGTCTCAATCTCTGGTTCGTAAAACGCCATGTACCGTGATGTCGGCGTACTACCATCCTGTTGTGGCGGCGGCGGAATCGCCGCAAATCCGCTGTATGAAACCGCGAATTTGAGCGGTGGATGGATGTTGCCTTCAAAGGAGGCGGGGAACGGGATCCCCGTGCCGGAAGCGTGCTGCGCATCGAATGCCTCTTTTCTCTTAGGTTCGAGCAGTGACGCAACCATGGCTGTCGCAGCTGCGCCCTGGGAAAATCCGATTACGCCGTCGAACGGCCCTTGGTCTTCTAAGATAACAGCGATATGCGCGAGACCCTCGTCTAGCCCGTCGAAAAGGTAGGAGCCATCACTGGTGCTGCGTTTGCGCCACCAGGCCCAGGCGTCAAGTTCTTCGTCGTCGTTCGGGGTGGAGGTGCGGTCAGTGACGGCGCCAGTGATGAGGGTGTAGTCGGCGGGTGTGAGGCGGATCGGGGCGGTGGGGTAGACGAGCTCGATGCCTTTAGGGAAGGCTTTGGTAAGAGTTTTGCGGAGAGCGCCCGTTTTGGCTTGGAATAAGGGTCCGGATTGTGTGTAGCCATGCAGCATTAGGATCTTGATCGGCCGGTTGGGCGGGGGCGCAGCGGCGGCCATGGTGCGCCAGTGGGAACGAATGCGGAGATTGGTACGTGTGTAGAGGCGGAGGTCTGCGAGGGAGAGGAGGTGCTGCAGGCGCATACAGTGGCTGCAATTGGGATACTCAGAGTCAGTGAGAAGGTCTGCATACTAGTAGGTAAAAGCGTTGTACTTCGGTAAGTACCCCCCGGATGCGGGACGTTCGAGATACCACGGCTCTGTCGCGGCCTAGCGCGACAGGGTAGGCCTAAGTTTGATGTCATTCCTCAAGACGAACTGCATTAACGCAACATCGAAACTGAAAGCACCCAAGGACTGCCTAGTTTGATCAGATGTCTATTATACATACGCAACTTGTGCAGAACCTTGAGAGCTCGGTAATGTCTAGACTAATCATAACCCTTCTTCATGTGTCATGAGTGGTAAGCATAACGAAGTCGATATACAAGTATCTGCCAGTCGGCACGTCCGATGCGATTGCTGGTAGCTAAAGATCTTTATGACCCTTACTTCGCCTTTCCCTTAGCTGCCTTGCTCTTTTCCACCTTTGTTGGCTGAATGCGCGCCATCATCTCTTCCTTGGTGATGAGATGGTCAACGCGCTCGAGAAGACCTAGCAAGCTCTTCATATTACTACTCCACTCGTTTAACACGTCGTCGGCGTCCCGGGGCCTCGAGAATGTGACAATGCGAGCGGGACGGTCGATCTTGGCGTAGATGGTCTTTGCAGACACTAGCTCGCTGATGTTCTTCTCTGTTTCGTCTTCGGTCAAATCCAGCAGTTCGGTAAGGCGCGGGATCTGGATACGTGTGTAGTACTTTGCTACAACGCGGACATTGTGCTCAATGACACGCTTTCGCAGATCCTGCCACCGCTGGAATGCCTTTGGATCATCTGAATCGCCTTTTTCGGCGTCGAAGACATCCGTCTCGGTGAGGTGAGGGCCGAACTGCTTGGCTACCATTGGCCACCTCATGAGCTCAGGTACAGTGAAGAGTTTCACCAATTGTGCATCTTGTGGAATTTGAGAGTTTCGCGAATCGCGCTGGATACGGTGGATGAGGTCGGACTGCTCGTTGTCGTACGGAGCGAGGATGATGAAGTAGATGACGCGTTGAAGAATCTGTAGGATCAGCATTTGTCCAAACATCAAAGAGGGGTGTCGCATACCGCCCGAAGCTTGGCTGGGTCTTCTTCAACGGCCTCTGTGTCTAGTACATGGCGGTAGTGCTTGCAGACATCGAGGTACTTGTCGTCGTGCTTCGCCAGGAGGATCTGCTGCTCATAATACTTGAGCTTAAGATCCGTTACGTCATCCTCTGGCTCAATCGGAGGATCATCTACGCTTCGGTTCTTCTCCTTCTCCTCGCGCTCCTTCTGCTCCTTCTCTAGCTGCTCGGGTGTCTTCTTCGGTTTTCGTGCAAAGTACCGTGTGCTGATCTTCCTGCTGAGAATACCAGCCTGTGTCCAATCGCCCTTCTGTATGCACAGCGCCACTTGTTGTAGAATGAACTCGGTCTTCTCTCGCCGGGTCATGGAGCCGAACGTCTCAACCTGGAGCTCGCAAAGAATGTTTGTCGCAGAGTCGATATCGCCTTGCTCCTTCTTGATGTTGGAAAGTATACGTGTTACCCTCGCTCGCTCGACTTCGACAAAGATCTAATAATGCATCAGCAGTGTCGCGTGTAACATCCATTGTCGCTGCTTACCTTGCCCTCGGTGACAGTGCGCAGTGTCTCGATGACTGACAGCTTCGTCTCTAGATTTGGTGTCTCATCCAAAAATCCCATGACAGTCTGCACCATCTTGGTGGTCGCTTGCTTGAGCTGTCCATGCTTCTTTGAGAGGAGCAGGACCTGCTCGTTCATCAAGTTCCAATCCTTAGCATTCTTTGCTATTGTGACGATGGCAATGATGACTCTGGATGTGGAGGCGAGATCGGAGGCCTAGGTAGTATTAGAACTTGCTTATGCGCGCGAGATATGTGCGGGTCTACCTGGCGAGTCTGCTTCTCGAGTGCGAGCAGCTTATCGATTCCAGCTTGGGGATTGCTCTAAACAAATGTATTAGCTTTTGTCGGACAGTAAAATGGTTACCCAACATACAGAAGCTAGCTTCTCCGCCTCTGGAATTGCCGCATCGACCTCCTTGGTAAAGTCCTTGTCGGCCTTGAGCACCTCTCCGGCAGACATGGTGGCGGGGTCGTGATGTGGCTTGTTCTGAGTGCTGCTTTACTTGCTCACTCTCGGACAAAGCAGTCACGGCGGATACGAGGAAGCTATCAAAAGAACAGAGAGGTGGGATGAAGCCGCGTTGTGTTGTTTGGTTTGGTGTTGCGGCTGTCAGTGATGTAGAGAGATCCACGGCTAGCGCTTGGACCACCCGCCGCTAGTACGGTTGAACCATACACCGACGACCCCTGTAATCACGATTTGTTCCGTCCAGCTCTAAAGATTCTTTTAACTTGCGTGCTCTTTACTAGCTTTCTCATTTACATTTCAGTTAAACTCACGGTACTCTCTATAGAGTTACATTATGTGAGATTTTGTTATTTATATTCTACAGCAGTGGCAATTAATTACACCCCCAGATTCTTACTCAAGACGTGATTCTAGTGTCCCAAACCCACCTCCTGTCTGTTGAACATCTCCCCTCCCGCATTGAGCAATGCTTAGAGCTTCAAATGTATCTCCTAATGATCGCCGGTGCAAACACCGGAAGATTACAAGGGATCAGAGCATACGTTACCAGCTTTAACCGTACTTGCATCAACCTCCATTCAGCAACTTGTTGACAAAATCCTCATGTCTCATTGCGATGTAGCCTACAAAGGACATTTGATAGCCCAGTAAAATGCGCAGCTAAAATTCACTTCTCTTTCAAACTACGAAGTGCTGATTAGTGTACTGTTAAACAACCACTCATTTGACCAATAATCGGATCTGTGGTGTCCTGATACCCAATTCGAGTACATTACTTCTCTATTAGAGCATATCAGAAAATACATCTGATACGACTGTATCTCCATCCCATTCATTATCATCATTCTTTTGTATTATCCACTTCTTCCCACCTCTTTCTCCAAACGTCTTGCGTCATGTTCTGCACTGAGCGAGCCACAGGCAATTATCTCCCCACTAAGCCCTCAACCTTCTTTTCACGTTGAATTGAGAGACTGAGAAGCTCTTCCCAACGTCCTTACGGTGTTGAGAAGTACCTTGATATTTTATCGGACTCTGATCGGCTCGTAAGCACTACAGCGGTAGGGCCGGGCGCATATACAGGCTACAGTGTTGGAGGTGGATGTGGCGATTGTGGGCTGGGACTCGTGGGCCGCGGTGACACTGCATGGTTATGCATTCGCAGCCACCCTATTATGTATCGCACCTTTTGATGTGAATCTGGTGTCAAGTCATAAAATTCTTCTACCTTGATGGTGCGTGTTCGTATTTCAGGTTTGGCGGGAAACCCTTTCTTCTACCTCTCTTTCGATTCCCTATACATCATTTCTATCCACCTTCCCTTGCTTTCATTCTCAGATTCTTGTCATCTTTTCGTCTCCTCTCTCCTAGACATACGATGTCTTTAATTTTCGCGTGCACGAGGCTTTTGTGCTTGCCTATATAAGCGGAAATCGCCACGTGTGAGATCCAGTGTTATAGAAGCCCGATGCTCCGTCATATCTTTGGGCTTCCTGTGAGCATCATAATCAACAATTTCAGATTTTTTTAGAGGAACTTAAGCTTGGAGCTTGACGGGGAGTAGATACTCCTTTGCCACGGGCGGTTGCGGGCGCCTATGTACGTTGAGGGACCGTTGGTCTATCCGAGATATTCGGGGTAGTTATCAGGGGTGTAGCAGTTCGCATGGACGATTCTGGCTGAGAGTTTGTTTCGTTTACTCTCATCGACACCGTCGGCGTCCATTGTGCAGAAGCTTCTATAATCCTATCAACCATTATGAACTCCCGGTTGGAAGCGTTTCCAGTGTATTAAATTGTTATTCCGGTGAGGTCTTTGAGTTTTTGCGTCTGTAGTAGGGCGTGATTGCCCTTGATCCAAGGGTGATCAAGTGCCTAAGTGGCATTTGGTCTCCGCAAAGGATCCTTTTGCAGCATAGAGCAAACAAAGTCGATTGCGTCAACACTTGCTGAAGGTTGCTTCAAAGCGCCATCAGAAAGGGTATGCTGTGTTTCTGGTAACTGAGCAGTTGTTCGCTGCGCGAAAACGTACTCTTTCCTGTTAAAGCACATGCTATCGTCTCCCCTAAGCATCACATATCAGCTCGAAACAGGTCTGCCTCGTTTGGGTGGCCCAAAAAGGCGTCCCAATAGTCTCTGAAGCCATGAAGCTTGGAGTACCACGTATGGTAGTCGATCCTGAAGAAAGATTACTACTTCAACTAAGACCAAGATCGCCAAGCACAACCTACCATGCATCGTCTTCTGGGGGCTTTCGATGTACTAAGATATTCTACAAATCACCTTAGTTTTATTTCAAAGCAACCATCGCTACCTTTGTAATACTCACAGCAGGTTTTACGTCTCGATAGGCAATTTTGTTTCTGTGCATCTGGACTAATTTCTGAAGTACTTGCAGAGCAATGGCTCTGGCACTTTCATCCGATAAAACTCCATGGCTTTTCAGATGCTTTCCAAGGTCCAAATGCTTGCAGTACTCGATAGAGATATAGAGCCAGCCATCTTCTTGATACCAACCATATAATCTCACAAAGTAACATGAATACTGCGCTGAGCATTAGTAAGCTGAAGGAAGAATGCCCTCACTTGCATGACTTACTCTTGGCTGCGCAAGCTTAGCTAATGCTTCGAGCTCGCGTACGTGTCTTTTGCTATTGTTGTCTTGGGAAGCAAGATCATTGTTGAGGTTCATCTGTTTAACGGCAAGCACATCGATGGCGCTGGGCCCTTCGATCTTTTGCTGCAAAAAGACGGTGCCATCGCCTCCACGACCGAGGGTCCTCTTGGTCTCCCAGACTTGTGGCGATAATTATTCCCGGCATTCGAGTGGCTCGGCGTGCATAGTGATGTTATCATGAATAGTTACCTCCAGTTCTGAATCTTGAACAAGTTCCGGCAAACTGAGCTATTGCATTGCATTATCTGAATTCTCGACCGGGAAAGTCATGGGATCAGGGTTACAAAATATCCGACTGTATTCCTTTACAGCGAGCGCGAGCTGGGAAGTTTTCGATGAGCGTAGATAATGGTGCACACTCTGAGGCTGTCAGACGGCAATGTAAACAAGCGTGATTTCAGCCTTGAATCGACCTGGTATTTCATTCAGGCACAGCAAATATGGTTTTACATCTATCTTCGCTTCGGCTTTACGGAAAATAAACCAAGATGGGGGCTAAAAGCTACAAGTTCCGTAACAGTGCCTCGTTACAGTACGACACATCAGCTCAGCCCCTATTTGCTGCAGTAGAGATTTGTACATCTAGCATAGTGGCCAACATTCAACGTCCCATAATCAGTGTCAGACACCATATTTTCTTGGCGTGTCATCTTATCTAACGTGTTCAGCCTGCCGCTAACTATAACATCCTCAGTCTTGTTCAAACTTGTACTCCAGAACTCTGTAAACTACTCGAAATGTTGGCGAAACTTTTGCTAGCGATTGCTCCTACCATCGATCTCTGCCGAAAGTAAGATTTCCTGACATTACGCTCATAATTCTACTGATTATCTTTCCCCTTCAACAACTAAGAAAAAACGAAAGAAAGAAAGAAAGAATGAATGAATGAAAGGAAGGAAGGAAGACTGCTCATATAAAACCCTACCAACATAACTCAAACCATCCAACGCATACGCATCTACGGTCGTTACTTTCAAGCAGTATACGCCCCCCCACGCGACCGCTCTAAAACACTCCGTTCAACAGCCTCATCCCTCGCCGTCGTATACATGACCGCCGGCTTCTCCGCCTCCGTTACCGCAGCACCTGTATATACGGGTTGCGAAGAGACGATGCCGCGAGGGGTGGCTCGGTCGCCTTCGGGGCCCCTTACTACCGGAGCTCTATCATTGCCATGGTTGTTGCCGGAAGAATAGGCAGTATGAGGAGTATGAGTATTCGTGTAGTCCTTAGCGTGACCGGTGGCGGAGCTAGCAGTGTCGGCGGTCCTGTGGGCTGCGGTTGTGCTGGCTTGTTGGGCTTGTCTGAGACTTCTAGTTGCGGTGCTGGATACGTGGGAGGCGGTGCCTTTGGCTTGGGAAGAGATGTCTGAGGCAGTTTGTTTGCTCTTTTGTGCAAGCACGTTACCTTGGCTGGCTACTTCATGAGCGCCTGAGCTGATGCTGTTTGTTGCTGCACGTCCGGTTTCCTTGGTGCTGTTTGCAAGCGATCCGACGCGTGCGCTGGCATCGTGAGCTGCTGCGCGTCCAGTCTCCGTGACGGTGTTGGCTAGTTTCTGAGCATTTACACTTGCATCGTGTGCTAGCATGCGTCCGTTGTGTGTTGCTGCGGCGGCGAGTTCCTGAGCGTTTGTGCCGGCCTCGCGGGCGATTACGCGGCCGCGTGGTGAAGCGATGAGAGGAGCGGCGTACACTGAGGTCACAGCCATGACTGCCAGCCAAAAAGGAGGAACCGCTTTAACTAGCCAGTATAGGGCTGTCAAGCCGAGGAATGACTGCCGAGTGGTAAGTCTGTGGCTCATGTATAAGGCCAATCATATATCCTAGCGGAGATATGTGAAGCAACGGCAAGAGGGACAGCTTACAGCAAAGGTCTTTTGTAGGTCTTGGCCAAAGATGATCCTTTGAGCCTGAACTGCAGCGTACTGAACAAAGTCATGGATATCCTTCAATGTCGCGTTGAGGGTCGGCTCTGGGAACGTCCTGTACTCCTTAGGCCGTAACTGAGCGGACAAAGAGCGGTTGCCCAGCATGCGGCTGGCCGATTCGGTAACTGATACCACTGACAGACTAGTTAGCTCTATGCTAAACGATGATGGAGTGAATCCGACAGTGCTTACATCCCAAGGCAGTCACTCCGCCCTTCAGGGCCATCTGGGTAAGCGGGAGATAGTGTGCACCAAACAGCAGGCTGAGGACGCCGATATAAGAGCCCAAGGTGCGGGTCGGGTCATTCCACTGCAGATTTTTATTAGAAGCAGTGCATTATGCGGATTCAGATGATGGACTTGCGTTGATGTATTGGTAAAGCGACTCTTGGTGGGCTATCGTACGTTTAGTATCGCTGTAGTTGTCTCGTGCATCTAGTAATTCTGTCTTACCTATCATCTGCTTCAACGGTCCAGGCTGGGGTTGCGTCGGGTGTGCATTCTCTTCTAACGCATGTTGAATTGTTGAGGCGACTGCGTTCACATCGGCTGTAAGTAATTGGGGTGAAACTAGCTGATGGTGCGTCTAGGCTTACTCTCTGTTGTATCCTGGCCAGGCTGTCGAGCACCTTCACCTGCTACTGGTACGACGATAACGTTTTGCGTGTTCATGATGAATTCGGTTTGTGTCCGAATGGTTGTGCCGTTTAGAGCAGAGCACTGTTGTTGGATTATATCACACGAGGAACTCAAGGATGCATCATAGTGATTGCATTTAGTGAGACAACTATGACGATGAAGGTCTGTGACGTTGGTGTGACCATCCGCCAAGGGTAAGCATCCTTTTATGCAATTAATGTGATACTTTAGTTTGATTGACTAATTGCTCTTTGCTTGAGTGATACCGCAGTGCGTGATATATGTGGGGAGCAGCGTCTAGAATGCATGGCCGAAGGCGTAAGCTCGAATTTGCTTCATGAACGAATAGGAACAGTATCAAGCGCCACTTTCCATGAAACCAAACCCGCGGAGAGCTACAGATATCCCAATACGTAGGTATGTTGTGATCGCTAGCCACAGCCAGGCCCACCTGTGTGCATCACCGGTGCCAAGGCTGGTTGTGGCACTTGCCTAACAAGCGGGCAGGCCCACCTAGGCCTTGCCCTGCGCTTTCACGTGCAATTACTGTTAGTGATGTCACAGTTGAAATGCTCAACACATGTTGACAAGTACAAAGACTAACGTAAATATTTTCTCATAGACAGCTGGACCGCAAACAAGTAAAAGAATACCTGCTGAACAGAGTGGTCTTGCTCGTTTGTGCCACACCTATCCACGATGTAATGTGTTGGGATATATATCGGGGTCGAACTAACGACCTCGGTGTTACCTCAAGAGTTCAGTGCTGACGACTCTTGGCATAGGCCAGCGCACATGACGCACGGATCCATGTAGCTTAGCATAAACCTAACACTGTAGCTATGTACATAGAATTCAGTCTTCTTCTTCCCCTTTTATGCAACTGCAGTTGTTTGACTCAATTAAGGTCTTTACTGTGCTAACAATGATCAATGGTTGTCACGAAAACCACAGATCGGCAAGGAACATCTGCGAGAAGGAGTTTCCCTAGCTTGCTAGGACTTAGCTCCGTGTAACGGGTCGGATCCTATCGGATCACGCACGCAACTACAACGCGCCCACCGCACCAAAAAGGCTGGCACAGGATATCAGAGCTGCTGATATCGTCGCGTAGTTGGTACATAAGATAGTCGCCGCTATCTGTACTGTGATAGGCTGCCCAGCCTGTCACACTTTGGTAAAGAAGCGGCTAACGTACGTCGACTTCCCTAGCTTGCTAGGACTTAGGAAACGGCGTTAGTGCGAAGTACAGAAACGACTGTGAAGAACTCCCTATCTTAATAGGCAAGCTCCGCTGGCGAATCTGAAGGAGACCCTCGATCAAGATCTCTTGCTGCAGGCCCAGCTTGAGAAAAGGATCTGCGTCCACGCGTAAAAAAACACAGAACTTATACAAGGACCGAATTGACCTGTATATCGCGCGACTATCAACACACAAACGTCTGTCCAAAACGCGCGACGACAACATGGCGTAACATAAGGAAGTTTAGAGCCGCCCTTAGTTCAAGGACCTCTATATCGACAAATACGCCAACTAAGACTTTGAGCTCGTAAAAGTTAACGACATGATATCAACTAAGGATATTAATACTATTGTTATTGATTGGATTATGATGTGCGAGGATGGTGGATAATTTGATGGCATTCTCCTTGAAGAGTTTAAGGCGCTATTTGACAACTGGAGACAAGACACATTTAATGAGATCGATCCGCGTATCCGTAGAGCAATTAAGGACTTCTTCCGAGCTCGTCGTGTCTATATGGCACTCCGTCAGCGTGATACAATTATGGAGCAATTCCTCCATCTCCTGACTATGGACTCCTGTCCGTTATGGCCAGAAGACGTACTTGCGCTGTTTATGGAAGACCCGAACTTCAAATGCCGTAAATAAATACAACTACGCAAAGGAGGAATAGCACCTACACAAGCTCCTCAAACGCAATCAGCTCCGCCACAACCTCTGCAACCGACCCAAGCAACCCGGATCCAACCCACGCCGACTCAGACAACGACGATATGAAGTTCACAGGCAATCTCTACGACGTGCTTGACATCAAGCTGAGGATCTTCTATGATACATGTAGCAAAGTCAGCATTACTGAGGATAGATATGATATGGCTTTTGGCACTATGCTAAGCGGAAAAGCTCAAGACTTTTACTACCAGCATCTTGCACAGAAAAACACGACTTTCAACACCACAGTTGAGAGACTACGATCCTATTTCCACACGCCTGAGAACCACCAGCTCTTTCTTAACGAGTGGCGTACAATTATGCTTAAGGACATTATTGCTGCAAACCCAGACAAGAATCTGGCGCAGTGTTTAGAGATTGTTATTGAACGACTACAACACATATATTAAAGGCTTGTGCAAAACTTTGAAAGTAGCGATGGCAGCCTCGCCGGTCAACTCGTTTCCACATGTCAAGGCGTCCCCGTGTGCACGAACGTTTTAATACGTCCATCCACGACATTCGGAATAGTTTCTGATCTACACAGCGCTGTAGGCATCTGGATGCGCTGTCAGAACAACACACAGTTTAGCTACTGCGATCAACCGCCACCCCAGCATGACAGCAACGCATTCTATACCGACTGAAGGTACAACCGCAACGGTAGACAACGACCGTTCGAAAACTGCTCTAATCGCCCGAATGATAATTGTGGATTTTATAGAGGCGATAATAGACATGCGAGCGGAAACTGCGTCAAGAAATGCTTCGTATACGGCAAAATAGGCTGTTGGTCAGCACGCCACCCCTCTGAAGAGCGTGCGCGGTCGCGACAGCGCTTCCGCGCCTATGCGCGAGACCACGATATCGATCCTGACTACGATATGTTCTTAGCAGGCTTTGAAGGCATTGACTATGGTGATAGCGCGAGTAGCGACAATGGAGAAACTGGAGATATTAATTCGTATTTTGCAAACTACAACGATCAGTTTCTCACTGCAAGCTGTGGATCTGTTAACGGGCAATTCGTCACCGTCCACCTTAACAATGCAGCAGCAACTCATGCTATTACAAGCTTCAATCTGTACGATGGCGATACACTTACAGAGGAAGCTCACATGTTCACATTCGACAGCCGCTACAGTGAGAACACCTTTCAAGGCATCATGCCCGACACTGGCGCGGCCAGTGTATCGACAGCCGGTAAGACACAAGTCAAGGCTCTACGGCGTATACAGCCTTCTGTCCATATTGAAATAGCCACCGGCGAACGCTATCGAATCCGTTTTGGAGACAATCCAGAGTGTGTATCGATCGGAAACGTCAAAATTGACACACCGTTCGGCATGATTAGTTTTGCAGTCATGCCTACAAGCACACCCTTCCTACTCTGTCTAGCAACTTGATATACTCTACCTTCTTTAATCTAGGCTATCACCCAAGGTGCTGGAGAAAAGCAAAAGGAGTTATCTTAAAAAAGACAAACAAACCTGACTACACGATACCAAAGGCCTACAGAGTAATATCACTTCTAAACTGCCTAGGCAAAGTACTGGAAAGGCTAGTAGCTAGAAGACTAGGTGTACTAGCGGAAACAACAGATCTACTCCACCCCTCTCAACTAGGAGGAAGATTAAAGAAATCCGCTATCGATCCCGTCCCACTCTTCTACAGCAATATACAGCAGCAGAAGAAAAAGAATAGAGCTACAACTACTGTTTCTCTTGACATTAAAGGAGCCCTCGACCACGTCTCAAAAAACAAGCTTCTTGAAGTTATGAGAGACCAAGGCCTACCCTGCTGTCTACTAGCGTGGACAAAATCCTTTCTAGAAGATAGATTCCTAGAGCTATCCTTTAACGGGCAAACCGAAGATCCACAGGAAATCTCAACAGGAACCCCTCAAGGAAGCCTAGCCTCTCCCATCTTGTTTCTATTCTACTCGAAACCGCTGTTTCAGGCGATTCAAACAAGTGAGAATATCTACTCTTCCTATATAGACGACCTACACATCTTTATATCATCTACGTCAACTAGGAAAAATATCAAGCTACTAGAAAAGGAGATCTAGAATCTCTTTAGACTAGTAGAGGAGTCGGCCATACAATTTGACAGCTCAAAGACTGAACTAGCAAACTGGGCAAGATCAAAAATGGATCAAAACAGAGTGCTCACTCTACCCGAACAGAAGACAGTACAGTCTAAGGAGCTAGTTATATGGCTAGGAATCTACTTTAATAACGGCCTCAAATTCAAGGACCATAGCCATATTAGGAACCAACAAACAAGCTCAGCTTTTCACCGCCTCAGCAGGCTAGCAAACTCAAACAAAGGCCTCTCTCCCAGAGCAGTACGACAGCTGTATCTAGCCTGTTGTAAGAGGCTGAAACCTTCATTGGTAGTACTTGGCCTGTAGCCTTCGTGATAGCTAGCTGGGATGGACTGGACGCCCTTTGGGTAGCTCCTTGATAGCACACGTGATGGAATCTCGGATCCTGCTCACCGCCTAAGCAGCGCTCAGACGCTTGGAATAACCTCCCTCCAAATGGGTAGATAAGCGACCGCACAAAGAGGTAGATAGCTCTTCATCGAATTCATCATCGTTTACTTCGCACTTATGGTTAATCCATTGCACCCTTACACCTGTATCACTATTGTAGCCGACTATGGATGTCAAATCTTCTGGAAAGAGCAAATGACAATACTCAACTAGAGGCAGAAGCTTCAGAACCACACCTGCAGGAAAATCCCAGGATCCTTTAGAACCTCACCTGCTATACTTAGCGAGGTAGAAGTATCTCTATATCCTCCAAGAGTCAGATTGAACAACACCCTGCGACAATACACCTTTAGAGCAAGAAAACTAGCTCCTAACCACCCCCTTAATATTGCTATCTCCAGCAATCAAGGGAAACAGCTAGGGCGTACTACTGAATCTATCTCAACAGCTCTATCTACTGATAGTGAGAAGATTCAGCACTACGCCTTTATGCTATGGAGCTCAGAACTACTCTACAAGACGTATATATCTAAGAAGTCAAAAGAAATTGAAGAAAAAGAACACAAAGAACTACTAGAAGACAAGTACCTACTATCTATCTACTTAGACGCTTCAGCTACAAGCAAAGGCAAGGGTATAGGAGTAGGAGTAGCTTTCTACAAAGGAGCTAGCCTAATAGCTCAGGAACAAGTGAACATAGGATATTGTGACGGGCTGGGCAGCCCATCACATTACAAATAGCGGCGGCTATCTTATGTACCAACTACGCAATGATATCAGCAGCTCTGATATCTTGTGCCAGCCTTTTTGGTGCGGTGGGCGCGTTGTAGTTGCGTGCGCGATCCGATAGGATCCGACCCGTTACAGATATAACCAACTAGTCTACAACGGAGAGCTAGAAGGTATTATTCTAGGCTTAGAGAAAGCTATCGATCTAATGGAAGACTGTCTAGAAGTTAAGGTATATGCAGACAACCAGGCTGTAATACTCCGACTTAAAACACCATTTTATTGATTTCCTGAAAATTAATCGAAACTAGTACTATTCGAAAGCTACAGTCGAGTGAAGCCTAGCGCATACAGCTATACCATCTGCGACGAGATGGCGGCGCCAGCATCCAATATTGGCGATGGTAACTACCCCGACGCGTCGCGAACGCGTGTGGGCGGGGACAACAAGGTGAAAGGGAGAGCCGACAAGGCTAAGAAGGGGACAGGAAAAGGAGAGGAAGACGACGAGATTACCCAATTAATTGCTGAAGGTATACAGGAAGGAGTAGCAGAGTTAGAGAAGGGCGAATCCGAGTTTGCACGCGCGACACTTGTCCGCCTCAAAAAACTTAAATCGTTGCTTGGCACCAGAAAAAAGAACACTATAACAAACAACGAAATCAACAACAGCCTGCGTAAAATCACGCAGCAACTTACAGCAATTGAGGAAAGAACAGCTATAAATATTGAATCTTCAACTACAGTGGTGAAGTCGAGCAAGTCCCTGTCCTGGAGCCAAGTAGCCGCGGGAGGGGCACAACAAAGGCCTAGGATCGAGATCCGACTCGACAAGAAGCCAGACGAACAACCAAAGACCACAGAACAGCAGCTCGAGTGGATCAGGACAGCCATCCCTGATGCCCAAGCAATAATAACGCACCCAAGATCGACGAAAAAGGTGTCAATTCTAGTCAATAATACAGCCCGGAGAGACCAAATCTTCCAGTCTGGACTACAAGGTCTCGAAGGTGCAAAAGTGATTCGTCAGCCTAAGCTAGTTATGGTTTCGGGAATCCCAATTAGGGAGAACATACAGAACCATAAATGCGGTGACAACGAAGAGTGGATCAAGAAGGTCCAGCAGAGAAACCCAGGAATGCTGATCGACAGAGTCGCCTGGCTATACTCCGACAAAGACTTGACTAGACGTCGAGAAGAAGGCAAGCAGACAAAAGGATCCATCATCCTTAGCATGGCAACAGAGGCTATGCAACACCTCGTGATCAGACAGGGCCTCCTGGTACGAGCAGAATGGCACCCAGCCAGCATGTGGGACATCTCTCTCACGGATGGGCAGTGCTTCCGCTGCCATCAATGGGGCCACAACCAGTCAGTATGCAACGCGCCAAAAGAACTATACAGGCACTGTGCAGGAAGCCATTCCTCCAGGGACTGCATGTCTAAGGAAAATAAACAATCTATCTGTGCTACATACAAGCAGAAAGGACACAAGGCCTAGATAACAAAGAAGTGCAGAGCGTATAAGGCTTTCCAAGAGAAGAACCAAGCCAAAAAAAATATAGATAGTACAGACTACGGCAAGGATCCAGAGGGGGGACCATTTCAGCTTAGGCAAATCTAATCCCACCTCCTTCACCTTTAGCAGCTCATCACAAGGAGAAAATGGAGGATGGAGCACAGTAGAGAGCAGTAATAGGAAGAGGAAGACTGTTGGGCGACCCACAAATATCGAGCGCGCTGGCAACAACCCACACCAGGGACGGCTGCCTTTATTCAGCACAAGGACTAACAGCACAAGTGCGGAAGGAATGGCGAGGAGCACCGAATGAGGGACCTCAACATCATACAATACAACTGCAGAAATGCAAACGGCGGCGGAGTACAACCATTCTTCGATTCCCTAGAGCCAGAAAAATACCCAGTAATTGCAGTTCAAGAATCTCTGGTCCGTAACCGGGGAAGAAACGACACCTACTGCCCAAGGAATTACCGTCTCAGCAGAAGGCTGGAGATAGGTGACAAAACCGTATTTATAATCCATGATAGAATACCAAACACAGAGTGGGAGGTCCTACAGTCCACGCCAAACTGCGAATATCTTCGCATCGGGAGAGGGAGCCAAGAGGTGAGGGTTCTTAATGTCTACAACCCGGTTGGTCCAGCAAACCAGCCAAGCATAGAGACATGGCCTACTATTAAGAAATGCCTCGAAGACAATCACCCTAGGACGTTGGTGATTGGTGACTTTAATGCTCACCACCCAGAATGGGCAGGCCCAACGACGGCAAGGGAGGAGAAGGCTCAACATTTATTGCAACAGATGGAGAGCTATGGCCTCTCCCTGCTAAACGAGGAAGGCGTTGCCACCTGGGAACGAAACCACAGAACAAGTGTAATCGATCTTGGGTTCGCCACACGAGAGATGACAGACAGGATAATCTCGTACCAACCAAGAAGGGAGTGGTCCCTGACAAAGGACCATATTCCTATCGAGATCCAGATCCAGGGCGGCAGGCCAGCCTATCGGACGAACCATAAATTCGCGCTCAACAGGGCAGACTGGAGTAGGATTGAAGAAGAGGTGGCTAAGAAGGAATGGAGACACCACCCAGAGTGGACGCTAGTAACTATCACCCAGACCGTCAGGAAGATCCTAGACGAACACTGTCCAAGAACGAGACACTGTGATAGGTCCCGCCCAGAGTGGTCGCCAGAGGCATCAGACCTGCTGCTAGAAGCCCAGAGCGAAAGAAGAGAGTACCAAAGGACCAGAGACGAAACCCACAACAGGCAGTGGAAGGCTAAGAGAAACCAGCTAAAGCGACTGCTGAGGACTAACGCGAGAGCGCGATGGCGGAAATTCGTCGAAGAGATCACAGCTGACGCCGAAGATGAACAACACGCCCACAACAGGGATCTCTGGACAATGTCGAAGTGGAGTAGAAGGAGCAGAGGTGACAACGGTGATGCCGCCGTCCCTAGGCTGGCGAGCTGGGTCTCCTCATCGGGTAGATTTTTCCACAATAGCTCTTGAACGGCTTATATAATTAAGAAATAATATATATAACGTGTTTCACCACCGAGCCGTCAACCCCACCGAGTCGTCAGCTCCACCACCACACCCCACCTTTGCAACAATAACGCGTGATGTCTCAACAACTCAACGTGCAACAAGCCTATAGTGAAGCAGATATTACCTTAGCTATTCAAAGTCTTACTTCACACCAGATCCAGACTGAAACACGCGCTGCTATCGTATATAGTGTCCCACGAACGACAATCCGAGAACGACGCGCTGGACGACGCCCTCGACGCGATTGTGAGGCGAACTGTAAGCGCCTAACAAAACTAGAAGAGGAGGCTATTACTAGGCGTGTAATAGTTGAGGCTGAGCGAGGACTACCCTGTGGGAGAGACGACGTGCGAGATATGGCCAACAGACTGCTCCGAGAGCGTGGCGGGGAGGAGGTTGGCAAGAACTGGGTTGATAGGTTTGTCCAGCGCAATCCTGAGCTGCGTACGCGCCGAAGC